>JAZKLR010000193.1:1200000-1800000 GCA_037103525.1 Ganaspis brasiliensis
TGAATAAACTAAATAAATAATTAGGTATTAAATAAGTTTAATTTGCTCAAGTAATAAAAAGAAGCATTTTGAGAACTAGAATACAACATTCATTTATAGAAATTTAATATAGTAGGCTTTTTATATAAAAATAACGTTGGAAGTTTTAAAACAAAAAAATTTTTAATCATTAAGAAATGAAAAAGATTTTTTAGGAGCGTGTTTAAGACACTTATAAAATATTTTAAAATGGTGCTTGTTTTCTTTTCAATGCTATAATAATTGATGATATTTCCTTATTTATTGTTGTTATATTACTTATTGTCCTACTTTTTTAATAAAAATCAGTTAGTAATTAGATACATAAAATAAAAACTCGTATGAATCATAATTACTTTAAAAATATACAATTTTTCAAACGTAACTGATTTAAAACAAAAAAAAACATCTAAGTGCCAAACTTCAGAGGTAGACAGAATGAAAGAATGAATTAGTTTTTGTTTCAGCAATTAGTGAAAAATAACTAATTACTATTATTAATCAAATATGACTAATTGCAAGTAGAAAAACAACCAAAAAATAGTTAAAATTTAAATAATTGAATTCGTAAACAAAATTTTACTAAAATATTAGCTATTTTGACATAATCTAAAAATAAATTAGACCAATAAATAGTTACTAAATGATTAGTAGAAATATAACTATTTGAATAAGTGACTGAGTTTTTGCTATCAAATTAGTTATTTTTACTAATTCAAATTTAGAGATTAATAAATAATTCTTCAAAGTTATTATGTCTTTTATAATTTTGCAACTTTAGGGACGCTAATTAAGTCCAGAAATTAATGTGACGCGATATGAAAAAAGGGACCGAAGCAGCAAAAAATTTTAATTTTTGATCGGTGATAGTTTTACCTTGATTAAAACTTCCTTTTTAATTATGTAAAATTAAAATAAGTTTGTATTGAATATTTTTGATGAAATAAAGACTAAACATCAGTGGTTTGTATTTGAAAAATTTCTGAAAAGAGTTGTCAGTTATTTAAATTATTAAACTAATTGTTTTAAGTAAAATCGCGTGCAATCTTGGACAAAAGAAAAAATTTTGAGGATTTTTTTCGTGCAGTTTGAGATTATCTAAAAAGTTTACACAATCTGATTATTCTTAATTCAGATTTGGATTCAAAGGAAAAAAATACGTAAGAATAAACTAGCGTAGTGTCCTGGACAAAAAAAATTGTTTGTTTTGTTTTAATTTTTGGTTTTTGAAAAAATTTTGAGATTAAAAAATTTATCCAATCTAACAGTTTTGACTTCGGATTCAGATTTAACGAGAAAAAATACGCAGGATATCAAATTTTAAATTTTATTGCTGTTCAACTGAAAATAGAAAATTAAAAGAAAATACTCTATTCTGTAAATATTAAGATAAACATTTTTTCCCTCAGTACAAAACATGATTTTGTTTATAAATCGTTATATATAAAGTTATCAATAAGTCATATAATAAAATTATAACGTTATGAAATTTCAACTTATTTATAAATAAAATTTTCTTTTCATAAGTTTTTGCGTAAGCAAATAATCAAGTACATAATTTGTTTAAATAATTTTTAGAATAATAATTTTGACATTAATAATAATACATGTGCCGATAATAACAATGATTTATAATTGTGGAAAAACCATAAACACATTACAAAATATTTTTTTAATTTCGTTCTTTTTACGTTTATAAAACTTTTTGAAGCTTCATAAACAAACTGAAAACAATCTTCATTCCGTGAGTACTGAAGAAGTTGTATAAAAAAAATTAAATTGAAAATTTGATAAAAAATTGAAATTTTTCATTATTTCTTAAAATTTTAAATGGAAAGTTTTCTTTATATTGATTCGTCTTTTTAATTACAATAATCCCTATAAAACAATAGTTATAAAATTAAAATTATAAAAGTTACAGAAAGAAAAAGAATTTTACATATATCAAAAGAACTGAAAAATTCTGAATTATAGAGTGCAAATTTTTGTAAATTAAATACTTTATAGGGCATTTTTGGGATTATTTATATTCAAAAATTAGATTTGCCTGAAATAATTTTTTTTTTGAATTTATACAGAAAAATAATACATACGTATTTTTCGTAATTCGTGTATTGATAAAAATTACTTAAGTTATAAATTATTGAAATTTGACGTTTTTAACAAGAGTATTTTTTGAGTGAGTTTTTCTCCGTTAATAACAAGAAAATGAAAATAATGTGCTACAAGAAATTTGCTGGAAATTTAATGAATTTTGCAGCTATGCAATAAAAACTCATGTATTTGTAATTTTCATTTTGTTATTTTTTATTTTGTTATCTTTATTTTCTTGTTATTAACGGAGAAAAATGCGCTCAAAAATACCCTTTTGTTGAAAACGTCAAATTTCAATAATTTATAACTTATGTAATTTTCATCAAATCACGAAATACACAAAATACGTATGTATTGTTTTCCAGTATAGATTCAAAAAAAAATTATTTCAGGCAATTATAATTTTTGAATGTAAATAATCCGAAGAATGACCCTTATACAAAAATACAAGTCAATCGATGATTGGCTTTGTGACAATAAATATAATGTTCTTGTTTATTATATTGCATCTTCAGTGTGAAAAAATTGTTGGTGAAAAATGATATCGACTGCCCCCGTTGATAAAATGTTTATTGAAAAGCCAGTGGAATAAAATGCTAATTCAAAAGTGCGTGCTCTATTATTCTTATTCAATTGTTTGTATAATAAAATGATAACTGATTTTCAGTGCAACAAAAAGTTATCTCAGAATAATTATTTTAACATAAATGGCATTATTTTTAACTGCAAATTAACTCCGTATTGTATCTAAGATGTAATATATAATAAATAATATGTATCTGATAGTATAAATATGAAAATTACATTTATATTTGCATTTAAAATGAATATTTAATTTTTTAAGATAGCATTTTGTTGCACTGAAAATCAGTTATCATTTTATTATACAAACAATTGAATAAGAATTATATAGCACGCTCTTTTGAAATAGCATTTTAATCCACTAGCTTTTCAATAAACATTTTATCAAGGGTGGCCGTCGATATTTTTAGATGAAATGAATGCTTAAAAAATTTAATTAGGTACTTTTTAAAAAGTCCTTGTGTCTAAATTTACAAGGAAAAAAATAATTTTTATGTAAATTAATTTAATGTTTCTTCCATGGGGAAGAATTATTATTCTTGTTTTAAAAATGAATAATTTCAAAATTTTACAATCATTTTTTGATAATTGTAGATTTGCAATTTTTACTAAATTTTTACTGAACAGTGAGAAATTCCCACTAATTTGAATTAGTGAAAGATTTTTCCACAAATATTGAATTATCTCAAGACAAATCGACACAGAGTTAAAAATTGAAAAAAGACATTAATTACTCGTTTTCTTATCACAGTGTTGACTGTACGGAATTGGTCCATAGACGGTTGAAAGTGATGTTCCGGTCGTTAAACCAAGTTTGTTTTGATTCCAGTGATCCGACTCAAGACCATAATCCCTATTATGAACACTATCACTTTTTTGAAATTGTGGATTCAAATGGACTACACTAGAAGGACTGGCACATCGCGTAATATCCGCTAAAGAATTCTTAAAATTGTTCACCAGTTGAGGTGACAAGAGATCACCCGAAATCGTTAAATCACAACACGACTTATTCAAGTTCTTCACACCCAACACTCCTTTCACATTTTCTTCACTCTCCTCACAATTCTCTGGCAGGAAGGAAGATGACCTCGAAAGATTCGACAATCTGTGATTTTTCTTCTTCAAGACACTCTCCCTATTTTGCACTGAACTTTCAATTTTCGTTGAACCTTTAGTCAACTCTTTCTTTACACTAGAATCATTATCCGTCAACTCATCACTCCTCATTAAATCCTTTATTCTATCCTTAATTTTACCGGAATTTCTCTCAAAATCAATTTTCTCAACATTTCTCATTTTCCAATCATCCTTATTTTTAATCTCACTATTAGCGCCATTTTTTCTGTCAGAAAGTTGAGTTACAACTCCCATGGAAACCCTCGTGACGTCAACAGAATAAGTTGGCACAAAATTCCTCTCGAGTTCATCGTACCTCTCGTATCTTTCATTGACTGTCGACAAGTCCAAAGGAGGTGGCACATTCTTCTTCCGTTTCCGAATCGAAGAAGGTGTAGAACTTTTCGAGTCCTTGTCAGAGGAGTCGGAAATATTGACATAAGTTGCAAAAAACTTGGAGTCATCGGAATCTTCTTGCGAGTCGAGTTTCGTTGGTAGTGGTTTGTAGGTGTAGGCACTCGAAGGAAAATCACTTTCCTGCAATAACGAGACTTGAGCGTCGTCATAATTCGAGTCAATTCCACTTTCCGAGAGATTGTACGTGGATCCATTAACAGCAATTCTGGCTATCGAATGCAAAGCCGGAAGATTAGGAAGAGACTGATGAAGTTTTGAAGAATAATTCGAAGACATTTTTTCATGTCCGGATCTATTGTCCCAACGATTTGAAACCTCGGGATTCGAGATTAGAGATTCTCCTAAACCATTATCATAAGATTCGCTCCTTTCAATTGGAGACATCTCCAAAAAGGCGTCTTTTATATTTTCCATTCCAAAGTATATTTTAGGCAAGGATTTCTTAGTCTCCTTTTCGTTTCCCGCTTTTTCATCCAAACTATATGTTTTTTCCTTTATCTTATCATCGGTTTTTTCTTTTTTCTTGAGATCGATTTTTCCTTCTAGTCTGCTACTAATTTTCCCATCAAGTCTTGTTTGACCAGCATTTGTGTCAACAGATTTATCTTTGGTTTTTTTTTCATCCGGGTTAAAATTTGTTTTATCACAGGGAGGATCCTGTTGTTTTTTATTATCAATCAGTCTACGAGATCCCTTGAAACTGCGAAATTGAATTTCATTTTCTCCAATAATGAATGGCTTATCGTCGTCGACAGAGTCCGGAGTATTGCTGAAATCTGCTCGGGATTTTCTGCCATTGGTGCTGCTGTCAGCTGACAGGTTACTTTGACTCGTGAGGGTCTCCGTACTTCCAAATCCCGCTCCCACGTGTTTTGGTCTTATTGGACTGACCAACTTCTCCGAAATCGTATTCCTCCTCTGACTCGGATTATTTACCGGCATGTCTGAAAAAAATTGCTTCCGAAGATACCTATTGTATTCAAAAATCTCCTGCAGTCTCTCTCTGCTGCCACTGAAGCTCGACTTCTCATTCTTCAAGTTCTGAAATCGATCCCTTGATCTCAAATACGAGGAATTGGATTTTTTCAATTCTTCTGGTTTTTCTCGAGAAATTTCATTATTCTCCTTTAAAAGCTTGGGAATTTTTTTATCAAATCTGATTTGATTTTGCGATTTTTGATTTTGAGGTAATCCAATTGGATTACCATTCTGGTTCTGATAATTAACTTCCCTTTCAATTTGACAAATATTATTCTGGGTTTGATGCTTTTTCAGTTGATGATCTTGTTTTATTTGATTCTGTGAACCAATTTTTTCACTTGGATGCAACAATTGCCCATCTTTTAAATTAATTTCATTATCTTGTTTTGAGCAAAATTTACCTGTATTTCCGTGATCGATTTGATCATTTGCATAAATTTGCTCCTGGTTTGAATAAAAATGATTATTTTCCTTTAAATAAAGTTGAAAATCATCTTCTAAACAAACTTGAGGATTTTCATTCAAACGGAATTGACTATCTTCTGTTAAACAGTGATGATTGTCTTTAGGAACAAATTGGTGATTGTCTTTAGGAACAAATTGATGATTTCTCTTCGGATCAAATTGGTGATTCCCTTTCGGATCAAACCGATGATTTCCTTTAGGATAAAACTGGCTCCCTTTCGAGCCAAATTGATAATCAACCCTCGAGTCAGATTGATAACCTTTTGACTGGCAAAAACCACTCTCGGTGTTTCCTTTCACCTGATCAGAAAACTGTTTAACCTTTCCCGGACTAAATTCGCAATTCCCCTTCAAAAAAAATTCCCTCTCGTTTTCTAGAAAATTCTGGCAATTGTCTTTCAGACAAATTTCCCGGGAATAAAAATCATCATCGGATTGATAGTGGAGTGAGTCTTGATTTCGATAAACGAGTTGATTTTGAGAATTAGGTTCATCCGAGACTTCATCTCCAAAGTATGATCTTTCGAACTCGGTTCTTGGTTTCCAGGTGAATATGTTTACCTTAGGGGACTCGGTAGCCAAAGAGCTTGGATTTGGTTCTGTTCTAGTCTCATCAGGAGGACGTTGAACGTATACAAAATTGGCTTTTTGAACTTCCGGCATTGACCGCCTACGAACCGTGTGCTTCTCAAGGTTATCGTACTCTCGATTCTTCCTGCCTCTACGTCGACTTTGTTCTAGGTCACCTATGTTGTTCGCAAGATCAGTCCACTGAACACTGCGTTCCAAGTCTTCCACCAACGGAAACAGTCTTTCCGGCATCCGGGAGGGGGATACCAAAACACTCCTCATTGCAACTTCACTTCACTTCAATTTTATTTTTTATGTCCACTCTCATTCCTTTCTTTAAATATCCTGCAAACAGTCGTATGACGAATTCCATTTTTACCTGATCAATCCCAAGTTTTCGTTAATTTTAATATTAATTCAGTTGGTATATTTTAATTTAACGAATTCTAATTCAATTATATTCGATTTGGATTAATTTAATTTAATTATCAATTAGTGTTTGATTTAGAGAAT
Source organism: Ganaspis brasiliensis (assembly GCA_037103525.1). Taxonomy (NCBI): domain Eukaryota; kingdom Metazoa; phylum Arthropoda; class Insecta; order Hymenoptera; family Figitidae; genus Ganaspis; species Ganaspis brasiliensis. The sequence continues at coordinate 1,206,760 of JAZKLR010000193.1, forward strand.
TGTTTAGCGTTGGAATTAATTTTGGAAATGGATAAAAAGTTAAACTTGACTTTAGGATATTTAAAGTTGTTTTGGTTGTTAGCATCGCGGTGGGATTTTGCGGTTGAGATAACGATTTCGCTAAGAGGTGCTCGTATCCTTTCGGTAGTTGAAGCAACACTGGATAAGTTTCTCGGGACTGAGGAGAGGCCCAGGGCCTCGGGCCAGAGACAAAGCCCCTGCCCCGAGAAGATCGCCACGCTGGTTTACCTTACGGTCGGAATTGCTTCGCCAACTCATTCAGCAGCGAATCGAGGTTCTCATCCGCGTCACGCTTACTAGCCTTGTCAGATCCTTAATCTCGCGATACGATATAGAAAAGCCTGCCGGAAGAGAGCAACGAGAGTATAGCGAGTTTCCAATTTAATTGCCTATCTCGCATATTATACCCTAATACGATTTTTCAACTCTTAACAATTACCTTGTCATTATTTATGGATTTATCATTATTCCGTTGGCTTTTTTAATTAACAATTGTTGTTTGAGAATTTGTTGACTGTTACTAATGCATGGTGTCTACTAACCGAGAAAACCGGGAAATAACTGGGAATTTAAATTGACCGGGAAAAACTGGGAATTTTCCGTCAAACCGGGAATTTTTTTTCTGGGATAATAAATTCTTTTCAATTTTCAATTATTTTCTTCAATTTCCAATTATTTTCTACAATTCTCAATTATTTTCTTCCATTTGGAATTATTTTCATTAATTTAAACTTATTTCTTCATTTCTCAATTATTTTCTACGATTTTCTACTATTTTCTTCAATTGACAATTATTTTCTTCTATTTTCAATTATTTTCATCAATTTATTTCTACACGGAAAACAATTAATCACAAAATTTGAAATGAGTTGAATTCTTAATTGCAGAAAATTAAAAATGCATCTAAATTAAGCATTATAATCAAACTTTTTATAATAAGTTATGCTTTATTTTGCAAAACTTTATATCAGAAAATGACATTTTATGAAATCTCTAATTTAGAGATATGTTCATTTATCAACCTAGAAATATATAAAAAAGTATATGCTAAAACATATTTTATTATTCGAAAAAGTTTAAAAATGTTTAGTTTTTGGGATATAATGAAGATTTGACTGAATTTAGATTGACTTTTTTATTAATAAATTTGCTCTAAAAAATAATTATTTTTGTCGAATACTTTTAAACAAAACGTTTTACTATTTCTTTTAAATTTTTAAACACATACATTCCAAGTAATCCGTTTGCTCTAAATTTCAATAATAACTTAAATTCTATTCGTAATGGGCTATGCATAAAATGAGGAATTATACAATGTGTAACATTAAATTACTTTATTTCTTATTCTAATAAGAATATTAAAATTTTTTACCAAAGAATTGAAAAAATAGATAAAAAGCATAATAATTGTGAATGTTGCTGCGATGTATTGGCTGGATCAGTCATTTGCTTTTTTATTGAGTATTTTCCAATATATCACGGAATTAGAGATTTCTAATATTGTTTTTAGGCATAAGAATATGTATTCCTTACAATACTAATATTTTAATCTGATATAAATCCATATTTTAATTTTAAAGATTTTATTACATCTTACTTTTGTTTTTAGAGATAGTTTATGCTTGTATCTCATATTACATATCAAATTTGGATATTAATTTTTTTCCGTGCAATTAATTTATTTAATTCTGAAATATTTTCTACGATTTTCAATTATTTTAATGAATTTTTAATTATTTTCTTCGACTATAAATTATTTTTTTTGAATTGCCAATTATTTGATTCAATTTTCAATTATTTTCTTCCATTTTTAATTATTTAACTTAATATTTAATAATTCTCGACTTTTTACAACTATCATTTATTTATTTAACATCTCAATAACTCCTCCATTTTTCAATTATTTTATTTTATTTTTATTCTCGGCTTTTTTCAATATTTTTTTTTCAAATATCAATAATGTTTTTGAAACTTGAATTCAATTCATCAATTATTACTCAACAATTTTCATAAAATCACATTTTCTTCAATTTCAAATTATATTCTACAATTTTTAATTAATTTCTTCAAATTACAATTACATTCTTCATTTTTTATTATTTTTTTTTTCAAATTCAATAATTCTTGGGTTGTTCAATTTCTTTTTCCTTCAATTATCACTTATTATCTTCTACTTTCAATCCCATTGTTCAATTCTTGAATTATTTTCTTTAATTCTCAATTATTTTCTTCAAATTCCAATTTTTTTCTTAAATTTCATTTATTTTCTTCAATTTCCAATTATTTTTTCATATTTCTTTCAGTTTCTCAATTTCTTTCAATTTTCAATTTCTTCTCAATTTTCTTCAATATTTAACAATTCTCAGCTTTTTTAAATTATGTTTTTCTTTCAATTTTTATTTATATTAAGAATTTTTAAATTATTTTCATCAATTCGCAATTATTTCCGTCGATTTCTAAATTTTTCTGCTGTTTTCAAATATTGTATTTAATTTTTAAATACTTTCTTCAATTTTTAATTATTTTCTTCAATTTTCAATTATTTTCTTTAATTTTTAATTATTTTGTTCAATTTTCAATTGTTTGTTTCAATATTCAGTAATCTCGACTTTTTTCAATTAGTTTTTTTTGAATTATCAGTTATTTATTTCATGTTTCAAAACCTCCTTCAATTTTCAATAATTTTCTTCTATTTTCAATTTAATTGTTCAATTGTTTAATTATTTTTTTCAATTCTCAATTAATTTCTTTAAATAACAATTCTATTCTTCAATTTTTAATGTTTTCTTCAATATTAAATAATTCCTGTCATTTTCCACTTTTTTTTTAATTATAAATTAATTTCTTCTTTTTTCAGTCCAATTGTTCAGTAATTTTCTTTAATTCTCAATTATTGTATTCGAATTTCAATTTTATTTCTCAATTTTCAATTGTTTTTTTTTATATTCAATAATTCTGTGTTTTTCTGATTTCAATTTGATTATTTAATTTCCAATTTATTTCTTTAATTTTGAATTATTAACTTAAATTTTAAATTATTTTTTTGGATTTTTTATCTAGTTCACCAATTTTCAATTATATTCTTTGAATTTAATAACCATTGTTCAATTTTTTCAATTATTGTTCAATTGTAGATTAATATTTACTTTTTTTTTATTTTGTTTATAATTGTTAAATATCTTTGTCATTGTTCAAATATTTATTTCCATTATTAATTATTTATTTTCATTATTAATTGTTTCTTTTAATTCTTAATTATTATTTTTTGCAAAGTTTAATATTTAATTCTTCAATTCTCAATTATTTTCTCTGAATTTCAATTATTTGCTTCAATTATCAACTGTTATCTTCAATTTTTGTAGCCATTTGTAGGTCTTTTTATACTTAAAATAAAATTTAAGTTAACAAGAGAAAAAACCGGGAAATGACCGGGAATTTTGTGGAACGAAATTAGTAGACACCCTGCTAATGGTTTTTTTTATAATAATTATAATTATCTATTTGTTCTTTAAAGGTTTAACTAAACACAAATTGAAAATCAGTCTATTCCATTGAAATTATAAGGAGTTCTTATAAATTTAAATATATTTTATTTGTGCAAATTCATATTGATCCGGAACTATTAATCCAAAGGTGTGTATTACCATTTCGATTGAATTCAAAATAAGTCGAATTAATTTTGATAAATGACTTACAAGAATCACAAAAAACAATTTAAATTAATTCAAGTTACGATTAATTAACCAAAATTCCGTCAAATAAAAATGAAATAATATAATTTTTAGTGCTTCTAGATGCGTTCGCTTTATTTCAATCGAATAATAACTAATCCAAATTATAGTTAAGTCCAATTGTTATCCGATTCTGAATTTTATAAATTTTATTTTTAATCCGTACGGGTCCAGTTACTTACAATTATAATAGGTTAGGTAAAATTTTATTTCATCGAAATAAATTTTCAATCATTACAATTGTAATTCAATCCTTGTAATTTACATAGATTACATTTGTGCAAATTCATATTAATCAGGAACAATTAAACAAAACTTTAATACAAGTATTACAAATACGATTGAATTTAAAACAAGTCGAATTAATTTTGATAAATGAATCACATGAAAATATCCCAAGAAACAATTTAAATTAATTCCAGTTACGATTAATTAACCGAAATTCCAAATTAATTCCAGTTACGATTAATTAACCGAAATTCCTTTAAATAAAAATAGAATAATATAATTTTGATTAATTCTGAATTCGATCGCTCAATTTCAATCGAATTATAATTAATCCAAATTATGATTATCTCTAATTGTTATCCGATTCCGAATTCAATTAATTTTATTTTCAATTCGTACAGGTTCAGTGACTTGGAATTATAATAGTTAAGGTAAAATTATATTTGATCAAAATAAATTTTCAATGGTTACAATTTTAATAGATTTTATTTGTGCAAATTTATATTGATTCGGAACTATTAATCTAAATTTTAATAGGAGTATTACAATTTCGATGAAATTCAAAATAAGTCAAATTAATATTAATAAATGAATTACAAGAAAACATCACAAGAAAAAATTTAAATTAATTCTAGTTACGATTAATTATCCGAAAATCCGTCAAATAAAAATGGAATAATATAATTTTTATTGATTCTAGATGCGATCGCATTATTTCAATTGATTCATAATTAATCCAAATTATAATTAAGTCTAATTGTTATCCAATTCCGAATTTAATAAATTTTATTTTTAATCCGTACAGATTCAGTTACTTGGAATTATAATAGTTTAGGGAAAATTTTATTTGATCAAAATAAATTTTCAATTGTTAAATTTTAATTCAATGCTTGCAATTTAAATATATTATATTTGTGCAAAATCATATTGATCAGGAATTATTAATCGAAACTTTGATACAAGTATTACAAATTCGGTTGAATTCAAAATATGACGAATTAATTTTGATAAATGAATTACAAGAAAACATCACAAGAAACAATTTAAATTGATTTTGATACGATTAATTAACCGCAATTCCGTCAAACAAAATGGAAAAATATAATTTTTATTGATTCTAGATGCGATCGCATTATTTCAATCGATTCATAACTTATCCAAATTATAATTAAGTCTAATTGTTATCCGATTCCGAATTTAATAAATTTTATTTTTAATCCGTGCAGGTCCAGTTACTTGGAATTGTAATATAGATTAGGTAAAATTTTATTTGATCAAAATAAATTTTCATTGTTTACCTTTTAGTAGACTTTTTTGTGCAAATTTATATTGATGGTGAACTATTAATCCAAACTTTAATATAAGTATTACAAATTTGATTGAATTCAAAATAAGTCGAATTAATTTGAATAAATGAATTACAAGAAAACATCACAAGAAACAATTAACCGAAATTCCGTCAAATTAAAATGAAATTATATAATTTTTCTTGATTCAAGATGCAATCGCTCAATTTCAACCGAATTATAACTAATCCAAATTATAATTAAGTTTAATTGTTATCTAATTCAGAATTTAATTAATTTTATTTTTAATCCGTTCAGGTCCAATTATTCGGATTTAGAATAGATTATGTAATATTTTATTTGATCAAAATAAATTTTGAATCGTTGTAATTTAAATAGATTCTATTTGTGCAAATTCAAACTGATCTGTAACAATTAATCGTAATTTTAATAAGTGTATTACAATTTTGATTAAATTCAAAATAAGTTGAATTAATATTAATAAATGAATTACAAGAAAACATTACAAGGAATAATTGAAATTAATTTTAGTTAAGATTAATTAACCGAAATTCCATTTAATAAAAATGGAATAATATAATTTTTATTGATTCTAGATACAATCGTTCAATTTCAATCGAATTATGACTAATCCAAATTATAATTAAGTCCAATTGTTATCCAATTCCGAATTTAATAAATTTTATTATTTATCCGTTCAGGACCAGTTATTCGGATTTACAATAGATTAGGATAATTCGGGGAGAGATAGAACACCTTTTTTAATACGCACTGCAAAATCTAAGGAGTTTAACCGAAAATTCTAATTTTTATAAAATGCTTTAACAATAAACTTCGTACATTCGCACGTGAAAATGTTTTTAATTTTTTTATTTCTTTTAAATTTATAAACAAATTTGTTTAAAAGCAACGATTCCGGGAGAGATGAAATTGTCCGGGTGAGATGGAACACGGTTTTTCTATTTTTTGTAAATTCCCTTATGACAGAAAATTGAGTAGTAGAAGCCAAATAATAAATAAAATACATTTTCTTTATATTATTTTAAAACATTTTTTTTTTTTGCAGAAATCTTCGAATCTTTACAATCTTTAATCTTTCATATTTAAATATTCTCGCAAACGTCGATTTTACAAACAATGGAACATAATTTTATTTATAATTTTTCTATCAAGAAATTACTATTTTATATTTTGTTTATGGACTGTTTGACTCATACGTATGTAATTAAAATTTTATTTGATGACTAATTTTCCGAGATACCATCTCTCCCGGTATTCCAACTCTCCCGGAATTACCCTATGTAAAATTTTAATTCATCCCGATCTCTGTAAAAATAAATTTCCGAACGTTGTAATTTAAATAGACTTTATTTGTGCAAATTTTAATTAATTAACTATTAATCGAAACTGTAATATGTGTAATACTACAATATCGTTTGAATTAAACCTAATTATTTAATTAACGAAAACTATTAATTTTTATTGATACGAATTACAAGAAAACATTACACTAAATAATTTATATTGAGTCTAGTTGAAATTAATTAACCGAAATTCTATTAAAGAGATATGGAATTATGTTATTTTTAATTGAATTATAACTTATCCAATTTACAAATGAATTTATATTTGTTATCTATTTCAAATTCAATGAATTTTAATTTTAATCCTTTCAAGTCTATCTAATATCTATTAGAACTAATTTAATTTCAAACTAGAATTTTTTAAATCTTTTGTTCGATTCCAAAAAGTTATAATTCTGTTGATCCTTAATTTCGATTTTCGATTGAATCCAATTATCTGCACTGAAAGAAAATAATTAGTTAATTTTGCTTTAGTAATTTTAATTTTTGGGAAAAATTTTCCATACTAAATTAGGTCAATTATTTTTTATCTAACAGGAATAGAAAAAACCTGGAACATTCCCGAAAATCCAACTTTTATTTATTTTATAACACGAGAAATAGATGAACAAACTTTTTTATTATATTGCCATATAAATTTAATTTTATTAAAATCTTAGTCCACCGAATTTAAAACAATCGGCCCCAATAAAACCCGAATGAAATATCTCTTATTAAGAACCTCATCGTTTCATTCCGAAACTTATCCCAGGCGTCAGAATGGAAGCAGGTTAATTTTTAATTTCAAAACTATTTTAAACAGTTCGAAACTCTATTGCATGGAAATGTTGCGATTTTCTAGAGGTAGGCCGAGGTCGAAACTATTTGGCAAGGAAACGGATGAGCTTCCGTCCTTCGACTGAAGCATGCAATTTTCATGGCAAACTGACTTCAAGTTACTGCAATATCTTCAAATTAAACCAATTCGATTTATGATATAATAAATTTTTACTTTTTTAATTACAATCGTTAATTTCTTTTCTTTTATATCTGTACTAAAATTCAAATCTTAAGTTTCATAATTTTAAATACTTTCTGATTTATGAAAGTTCTTATACATATTGAATTTTCACGCTACTGCGAGGAGAAGTTTTAATTAAATAAAAGATATTGTTAGTTGTTCTAATTAATGTAAATAGAAAAAGGTAAATATATATTTTTTAATTATATTAATTACTGCTAATTTTATATAATTTATTAGTTCATAATTTGAAATTAACAATTTGTGCTTCTTGTGTAATTATAAAATTGCATATTACAAAAAGTATCCTTATATTGTTAATTTACTATTTTGTATCAGGGTAAACAAAATTGTAGCAAGTACCGCAAATGTGTTTTTTATGTGAATTATGTTACTTGCACTCTCACACCTGTCAAGTGCGTAATTCTATTCTAATTAGAAGTGTTATCTCCCGCGCAATATGGAGCGCATTTTCTACATAGTGCAAAAGTGGCACCTGCGTTTTCGTCGAAAGTAGATTTCACCACTGACCGAATAAATATTCTAATTAATTATTCCGTTATGAGAGAAAATTATCATAATACACTCTCACTTAAATTCAAGTTCTCTCTTGAAAAAATTTCTACTTGATTTATGCGCAAGGATACCAAAATGCATAAAATTAATCATTTTACTTTCTTTCCAAAGATTTGCATTTTAAAAACAAAATTTTGTCGAAATTTGTCATTATGCGAATCTAACACAGCCCGATAAAAAAAAACTTTTGTCCAAAAAACTACACTGTATTTTTCTCCGGTGAATCCACATCCGAAGTCAGAATTGCTTGATTAGTTATAATCTTCGAGATAATATCAAAAAAAAAAATTTTAAAAACACTAATCAAAATAAAAAAATTTTTTTTACTACATTCGTGTATTTCTGCGCATTTTTCTTTGTTGAATCCGAATTCAAAGTAAGAATAACCAGATTGGATAAAATTCTTGAGATAAACTCAAAAAAATGCTCAAAAACAACAAAAAAAATCGCTTTTTTGAGATTATTTACCAATTTTCAGTTAATCTGATCATTTTGAGTTCGGATTCGGATTCAGCAGAAAAAAATACGTGAGAATACACTAGTGCAGTGTCCCGGCAAAAAAAATTTTTTTCTTTAGTATTTTTAGTTTTTTTTTGTGTTTTTAGCAGTTTTTTGAGATTATCTCAAAAATTTGAGCTAATCTGGTTATTCTGATTCTGGATTTGGATTCATCAGAAAAAAATACGTATGAATACACTAGTGTAGTGTCCCAGCAAAAAGAAAATTTTTTTTTAGTTTTTTTTTTGTGTTTTTAGCAGTTTTTTGAGATTATCTCAAAAATTTGAGCTAATCTGGTTATTCTGACTCTGGATTTGGATTCAGCGGAGAAAAATATGTAAAAATACACTGGTGTTCCAGAAAAAAAGAAAAATATTTTTTTTTTTAATTTGTGTTTTTTTTTTGTTTTCTTTAAAAAAATTTTGGGATCATCTCAAAAAGTAGAACCAATCTATAGCAATTCCAATTTCGGATTCGGATTCAGCGAAGAAAAGTACTTAAAAATATACTAGTTTAGTGCTTCGGAGAAAAAATTTTTTTTAAATTTTTTTTGGGTGTTTAATTAAGGGCATGGTGAAGGATTATGACGTCATATAGGCAAAATTTCTCCCTAACTTTTCTCTTAAAATATTGAATATTTTTTCACGAAACTTGGTACAATTACCTAAAATGTCATTAGAAAGGTTTCTCTGTCCCGAATTTGTTCCAATCTTAACCCAAAATAAATTTTCAAAAAAATTTTAAAATAATTTTAATCCAAAACTTAAACAATCTCGGACCAGTGAAACCTTCTTAATGATATTTTAAGTAATTCTACCAAGTTTCGTGAAAAAATATTTAATATCTTAAGAGAAAAATTACAGATAAATTACAGATATTTATATTTATTATTCAATAAGTTTTTTATTTATTTCTGTTTATTTAATATTTTATGAATAAATTAATGTTAAATTATGTTTATTATTAATTTCTTAATGTTTATTAAGACTGGTAAGAGAAAAATGGAATTCGCCACACGAATTGAAAAGCGTTATAGCTTTAAATTTGATATTCAAATATCATCGAGTTAACGGTATTAAGAACAATATGATTGAACTGCGAGGTTTTATCACGCATCCATGACGTCACGTGTGATAAGATCCGACGATTCTGTCCCTAATACCTCAACACCCCACTTATTTTATTCAAACAGAAAAATGTTCCACTACTTTGACAGAAACTTTTAACAAACATTATGAAATCGAGCCGGAAATTGTTAGAAAAATTAAGGCTGTAGAATTTAAAAAAAATATTAGGCCTACATTGATTTTTCACACGACTATTAAGTCGACAATCAACACTCTTATTTCCATCTGTTAATATCACTTTCACTTGTAATTTACTTTTTTCCAATATTTCACACACGTATTCAAAATAATCACTTGTCATTTTGCAACTTCACTTAATCCTGTTCTTGATTTTAATTGTTGAAAAAAAGACGTGTAAGCAACTGTACGGATGAAATTGTGCAAGAAAAAAAAAAATAAATGAAAAAAAGCTGAATTGAATTAAAAGAAAGGAAAAGATTTGAGCTAAATAATGTAAAATGAAATAGAAGAAAAATGTATTTAGTATAATAAGGAATTGAAAAATGTATTGAAAAATGAATAAAAGAATGAAAAGAAATTGAAAAAAGTACAAGATGAATTGTAAAACTCTAACGAAGGGAGAAGGAGCGAAGATTGAGAAAAAGGAATATGCAAAGAAACTTATGGATAAATAAATGTGAAAAAGTGTTCAAGGACTTGAACTGACTGTTGAGACGTAAGGTGCGTAAGACATTCTCGCGGCGCGGCGTCTGCCAGCAAAAGTTAACGACGCAAGACTCGTCTGCATTACTGCAGTTTTAAATGCATTTTACGTATAGAAGGAGGAGCGTGATTTTCCCACCGAATCGAATTTATTCGGCGATGCACGACCGAGAGATTGTCCATGTGATTGTTAACTGTCGAGTGTAGACTTCCTCCAATCGACTTCGTTTATTGCAGTGGCAATAATTCCTACCAAGTACCATCACGTGGTTACAAGTAATCACCCGATATACAAATACTGATACTAAAAACCACGTGGGATTCACACCGCTCAGCATAAATTCAACAATACAAACTGAATCATAAAATTATCTAGATAAAATTTCAATTTACATTATTTTTATCTGGCTAATTTTCAAATAGCTCAAAAATCGATCAATTTAAGGGGTTATACTAACCAGTAAAATTTTTTTTTAACACTACCGGTCAAAATTGTGGGACCACTTACAAAAACGGTATTAAAAATATGACAGTCTTAAAATGTTGATAACTCTGTTAGATGTTAATGAATTGAAAATTTTCATAGACCATTAGAAAGCTTACAAAATTTGCCGTTATATAATCCTATTTTAAAGCTTTTTTAATTAATAGAAACGGAGATTCAATGTGATAAAGACAGGTGAATTTTTCGTTCTTTGTGAATTTTCATTGTTCAAGTTTGGTGTGCTGTATTTCCTAGAAAAGTAATTGGAAAAATTTGAAATTAAGCTAAATTGAACCTGGAACTATTAGCTTTAAAATAAGCCAAAGAAAATTAAAATATCTTGAATGGTTTAAAAGTTATAAGTAAAAGTATGCTGCGAAAAAACGCAACGATTTTAGTGCTCGCTCTACTGTTGGTTGCTTGATACGTGGTAAAAAGACGGAGAGGGGAGGAAACGAAGAAATTGTTGCGTTCTGTTCTTTATACACATTTACTTATAACTTTTGAACCTGTGAAAATATTTTAATTTTCTTTGGCTTATTTTAAAGCTAATAGCTCAAGGTTAAATTTAGCTTAATTTCAAAATTTTCCTATTACTTTTCTGGAAAATGCAGCTCACCAAACTTGAAGAATGAAAATTCCCAAAAGGCGAAAAATTCATCTGTCTTTATCACATTGAATTTCTGTTTCTATTAATCGAAAAAGCTTTAAAATAGGACCAATCATCGGCAAATTTTATAACCTTTCCAATGGTCTATAAAAATTTTCATTTCGCTAATACCTGCTAAAGTTATTAACATTTTAAGATGGTCATGTTTTTAATTCCATTTTTGTAAGTGCGTCCCACAATATTGTCCGATAGTGTAGATTTTTTTTTACTGGCGTAAATGATGCATAAACTATCCAAGAATGATATGCAAACACTATTTTGTCGGGGAAAATTCAATAAACTATTTTTAAAAGATAACTTTGAGCGGTACTTTTTCGGTACGAAAACAAATCAATTTAATTTCTTCATGGTTGGGAGAACAGTTATATGGTCCTGGGAAAGCAGACTAAAGGTAAAAAAAAATTGCCAAGCCGGTATTTTAAATAGTTCATAAATAGTAAATAAGTTCTGAAACTTTAAATGCGTTTTTCTCTAAACTACATTTTTCAAAACGGCGCACACAGTAACTCGCTTAATTTTTGTCGGATTCGCTTGAAATTTTAACTGAAACTTCTTAGATGAATTGTTTAGCAAATTACACACGCTTTTTAAGATTCATAAACAATTAAAATTGTTATCAACAATTTAAAGTCGATTTTTAGCGAAAAAATAAAAAAAAAGTTCAGACTGACGCCAATTTGCGAATTTTCGATAAAAATAAATAATCGTGGGCCCATCTCGAGCAGAATTAATGTAGGTTAACAACAAATTCTTTTTTTTCGTCTAGGTTTTGTTCAAAGAGAATTATGGTGTGTGCCGATTCTCTCAACGGAAAAACCACATATATTCTGTTTACCAAGACGCCATTTTGAATCAAAAATTAAATAAAAATTTTTTTTATATACCTCAAAACATGTATAACAAAGCCTAAAAATTTCATTTTGATCTATTGACTAGTTTTAAAGAAAAAAATTTCCAAAAAAAAGTTCGTTTTTTATTGCGCCTGGGTAGTATAACCTATTAACCGAATTTCTATTCAAGTATGAATCGAATCAACAATCGGAAAAAAATCTTAGTTCAAATTTTCATAAATTTTAGAGTTCTGGGGTTTTGGTACACATATTTTTCACGTGTAGATTACAGAAAAAATATAGGAAAAAAATTACCACTCCTCCCCCCTCTCCTTATTACCCAAACTATTTGACCTAGAGTATTGGAATTTGGTACACGTCTGTATTTTTGAGTGTATATTAGAGGAAAAATATACAGAATGTGATTGGAGGTGATAGTTATACCGTTGTTAAGAAAAAAAAAAAAATTTTAAAAAAATTCGTGCCCCCCTCCCCTTATATTCTAAACTATTTGACCTAGAGGTTCTAAATTTGGTATACCTTGGTATTTTGATATGTAGATTACAGGAAAAATATAGCAAACTTTGCTGGACTTAGTTTTCAAAAGTTATTAATGAAAAATTGAAAAATGACAAAAAATAAGCTCAGCCTATTTATCTTGGATGATTGGAAATTGGAAGAGATGTGTAATTTTATGCAAAAATTTTCATAACATCATAAAAATTGTGGTTTACATCTACTATCATAGCATTTTTTCAAAAAAATAAAAGTTTACTGAAAAAAATTTTTTTTTTCCTAAATAGCTACAATATTTTACAGTTCCAGATTAATTTTTTATACATAAACGTTTGCACACAAGGGAAAATTCCGGTAAATGCAAATCCAGTTCAATAAAAATGTGATTTATAGAAATTCGTTTGAGTCAAAAGTTAATTAATTGAATTTTTCAAATTCTTTCAACATTAAAAATTATTTCATAAATATACGATGTTTTGTTTCAATTCCGGCAGATAAAAAATCACTTAACGACCCATTTACATTTACAAAATAAATCTACACTTATGGCATCTAATTTTTGTCGAAATCATCCGTTTATTTAACTTAAAGAAAATTGCCTGTCCCCTATCGTTAAAATTTCATTCTATTGACATGAGACATCTTATCATTCTTGATTAGATAAGAGTAATTTCGTAAAAAATAAAATTTCTTTTGTAAATAAAGCCTAGATTCCAATAGCATGTCTTTAAGACTGAAAATATTCAGCATTTTTCAACTTTTTTTAAAAAAAGTACCACCAACACTGTGTTTACAAAATAAATTTTATTGTTATTTCATGTTCCAACGTATTTTGCTGTTTCAGATATTTTTTTTACCAAACCTTGAAATTAAAAACGATCACATTGCGCAATTACAGAGGTATGCATTCCGCTTTCAGTAAAACGAGAAACAGAAATGTTTTGTGAACGCAAAAATTTATTTATACGTTTTGTTTTAGTCGAAATTGAGAGCAAATTTATGATTTCAACAAACGTACCATTTACTTTATGTAATTTATTACTTTGTTGTAAAACTGTTTTTCATTCTGGAATTTAAAATTTTTTATTTTATGTATTTATTTTACATATAGATATTTTTTATTATTATAATTATTAAACCACGTAAAATAATTTTGTTTATTACAATCGTATGATCGGTTTATTGACATAACCTCAAACTAGAAATTTGTTTTTCATCTTGAATAAAAAATATTATTACAATTAATTTCACCCATTTTTAAAATATCAAGTTTTACAATTCTCAGAAAAAATTACGTTGAGCGAAAATTTGTTGTTTAACAATCAGTATATTTATTTTTATTATACATTATGTATAATATATGTATATAATAATATATTAATATTTAATATTTTGTGTTATTCCTTTAAATCTAATTCAACTTTGACAAATAATCGTTCATTTTATTTGGTAAAAAGTTTTTTACAATTTTATTTGTTGATTTTTGTAAAATAACATTTTGTTTAAAAAAGTATATAAAAAATAAATTTTTTTTCCCTAATAACTTTTAAACAAAATATTATTTAACAAAACTCAACAAACTATAATTGTAAACAATGTTTCAAATTGAAAAATAAACTATTTTATCAAACCTAGACGAAATTTCCAGATTTTAACAAGTTTTAAATAAAAAGCACAAAATGTTAAATAATTATTATTTAACAACAAATTGCAGCTGAACATAATTTTTTCTGAAAAATGTAGAACTGGAGCCTAAAAAATTTGGTGAAATTAATTCTAAGAATTTTTTTATTTGGTGTGAAAAGACATTTTTTAGTTTGAGGTTATGTAAACGAAGAGAACCTTCTAAAGAAAAGCAGTATTATAATTTAAGTCTGATATTTTTCTATAATAAAGGTACATTTAAAATGAGAAATAATATATAATTTTTTTTTGTATTACTAACAAAAATGGTATTTTGTAATGTTTCCGATATAATAAAAGAAAGTTTATAATCATTTGAACAATTTTTAAATTACATTATTACACCCTCTAATTTTTTGGTACCAAGGACTTGTTACAGAAAAAAAAATATTTTTCAGGGAAAAGTTAATGAATTTTTTTTTCGAAGCCAGAAGTAAAAAAAAATTGGTTAAAATCAATGCAAAATTGATATTTTGTTAATTACACATATTCATTTATTTTTTATTCCAACGCTTTTATCCATTGAGCTGCTTAAATACAATTTATAGCTTGATAGAAAACGTTGGCAATAATATTCAGTTCGCGAATTGATTTTATCAGAGTAACTGCTCTATGAATTTTTTCTCATGGAGAAGGGCCATTTGTAAAAGGTCACGTCTCTTTAAGCGGAGAGGTTAATTATGTTAAGCAGCGGTTCAATCTTTAGCCTTGAATGATCTCCTTGTTCTTGCTTCCGGCGCGACGAAAAGGGTCTCAACGTTAAAAATAAGAGTCTATTATCATTAATGTCATTTAGAATATGACGGATATTACGTAAACCAAATTCTTTTTTCAAATAAAGCATTTTTAACACAAATTCTGATCACGCCTTAGACAGAATCTCGTTTAAATGTTATTATTGTTATAGATATATTATTTAATGTGTATATAATTGTCAGACAATTATAACTATATAAACTATTTATAGTTCAAGCAGAAAAAAACCTGAAAATTCTTTAGTTTCCATTTTCTCAATTTGTCTTTATCATTGAAACATTTAACAGCAGAGGTCACAGTTATTTCTTGCGGTGACTAAGAATATGCCATTTACAAATTAAAAGAAATGTGGTTTTGATGGAATGTCAATGGAAACATTAATATTATCTAAAAAAGTGGAATAATCCCATTTAACAAAACATAACTGTATCTTTGTTCAGTTTAAGAACGTATCTTTTGATAAATAATTATAAAATTATATATTATATAAATCTACACTACCGGTTACAATAAATTGTGTTTTAACCTCGCGGAGCTCGATTAAAAAGAAAACTGTCTTTAAACTGTGATAAATCCGCTAAAAATAATGCTAGGAAGGTTTTAGAAACAGATTTGGAAAGCTTATAAAATTTCTGAAAAAATGGTATCTATCCAAATGCAATAGCTTTAATAAATTTGTAGTTATCACGAGAGAATTATTAAGTAGATTTCAATTTTTAAAAATTTCGAACTTCAAATTCAACTTCTTCCCTAAGCGAGAAAAGTTAAAGGAAAAAATTAGGAAAATGTTGGACTAATCTTTTTTTTTTACCTTTCATTTGAGCCTAAGAAACGTAAAAAAATTTCATTAGTTTTCGAGTTATAAATTAAAATGTGGAGTTCTGTTAAAATGTTAACATTAAAATGTTGAGTTAAAGCGTTGATTTCATTGAGTTCATATGGCCTCGCCAGCACATTTTAATCCATAACTCGAAAACTAATCAACTTTTTTTAAATTCCTTAGCCTCAAATAAAAGAAAGAAACACAAAGATTATGCGTACAAACTTTTAATTTTTTCCTTCAGCTTTTCTGGCTTAGGGAAGAAGTTGATTTTGAAGTTTGAAATTTTCAAAAATTTTAAAACTACTTAATATTTTCCTCATGATAACTAAAAACCTATTAAAGCTATTGCATTTGCATGAATATAATTTTTTCAGAAATTTTACAAGCTTTCCAAATCTGTTTTTAAAATCTTTCTAACATTATTTTTTACCGATATATCACGGTTTAAAAATAGTCGTCTTTTTAATCGAGCTCCGCGAGGTGTCTACTTAATTGTGTCCGGTATTGTATATTTTATAAATAGTTCTAAATGCTATAAATAATCCTTTTCATAAAATGATAACTAACATGCATATATATATATAATTGAAAAAACATCAAAAGCGCTTTTAAAACTTGAAATGTGATGATGTATGAAATAAAAACGAAATGAGGTTTTGTAAAGATGAAGTTTGAGATTAATGTACTTTATCGATCTCAAATCTTATCATTTAACCTCGATCATTGTACTATCGTTCCACAATAATTCAGTGATTCATTCAACGATTCATGTATCAGGATCATTCGATAAAAGTTAATCGATGGGAAGAAGCAGCTCGACCTTTTTCTTTGTTGTTAATTACGTTTGATTTTATACATTTACGTGCACATAGAAACATGCCTGTTGTCAATTATGGCTCAAGAATGTGTGATGAAGCCTATTATTATCGTATGAACATACAAATGAATATTTTTGCAATTGACTGTTATTTAACAAGACATGAGATGAATGAATGTTCAAGTTGCACAAGACATGAAATTAAGGAGTTTCAAAAATTTTTTCATATTGCACAGTCAGTGTGTTACAGTTCTAAAAATAATATTTATTATCTAATAAGGTTAAAATCTAAGTCATTCCACTTAAACAAGAGATAACTAATCTTAATAAATTATTATGTCTTTTTTGAAATATTCATCAAAATTTCTTAAAGTAACTGAATGTTAATAAATTTCAAGCTTAAAAATGAAGGGGTTTTATATTTTTGCTTCAATTCCATATTTAGAAGAAAAAGTAAAATTTATGTAGATTTTTTTTCCACTTATGGTGTTAATAATAATATTGCAAGTATGAATTTTTTTATTTAACAAACCAATGCAATTTTGAAGGGGCTTGAAACAGACACATTTTTCAAAACGGTATAATGAAATCCTTAAAAATCTATTCAGTTTTAAAAAACATTTAAAGAATGTTGAAATTGAGGTTGTTGGGAGCCATAACCTCTAAGAATGTTCTATATTAAATATCAGGTTATTTCAATGACAAAAAAATGTGAACATTTTGAACAAAGTTAAGTAAATAAAAGAACAACTTCACGTGGTCACAATTTAGAAAATTAAAGATCAAATTCTTTTTTAAATGTCATCTACTGTTATTAGCCAAAAAGAAAAAATTGGTTGATATTAATGATCAGGATTTAAAAATTTGTAAATAATTTAATTTTGCTTTTGCAGACAGTTAATAACCTTTTAGATTTTGCGCTTGCGCGAAATGTTAGCGCATGCGCCAGAAACATCTTTGGAAGACGATTGGTATGTATTCGACATTGCGCATGCGTCAACATTCTGCTCATGCGCAGTTTCTAAAAAGTAATTAATCGTCTGCAAAAGTCCTGTCAAATGGTCTGAAATTTCTTAAATCGTGATCTAGTTTATAGAAGATTTAATTTTCTTCTGTTTGGATATAAAACAGTATTTTGATCTTAAAACTTTTCAACCATTCTTTATTGAAAAATACCACGTGGTATAACTCCTATAAGGAGTTCAAAATATTTAGCACTAAAAATATTGAGTTTTATTAATTACTTTTAAATTGTGTAAACAAAGAAACTTTTTTTTCTTTCTTTCCCTAAATATTACCAATTTTATTTATTGTTTATGGTAATTAAAAATAAAATTTCATTTTATTAAAAGCAAATGCTCAGGATAATAAGTCATATGGTATACCAAATAGAATAGAAGGATAAAATTGTAGGAAATTTTAATTTTGAAGACAGCAGTAATCATGGTCCCAACATTCTCAATATTCAATTCTTTATTAAAACTCAATCACATCCAACATTAATTCAATGATCACAATGCATTTAGAGAAAATTTCTTTTGAATCGACAAAAGTCATTTTGAACAAATAAAATTCTATTTTTTGACAAAATGAGATTTGTTAGGTCAAAAGAAAATTGCCTTGAGCATGAAGAAAAGCACAAATAATCTTTAATTCCATTTTAAATAAACTACCGTAAAGAATCATCAGAACAATCCTCTTCTTATCATTAAAGAAAGTCCTTTATTTTCTGAAATATACTAATTAAAACTTTATCTTTTAGCGTATTAGGGTTTTTTCAAATTCTGTAAAAAATTATCCGTAAATGGAAAATTTAGATAAAATGTTAAATTCATTTCGCGAAAATAGTTCATTTTCACAGCTTTTTTAAAATTAATGTTACTGAATAAGGAAGTTCTGACAATTTTTTATGGTAGTATGTATACATAAATTTTGTATAACTGAAAATCAAGTTCCCAAATTAGAATATATTATAATTTTAATGTATCCGAATTTTTAGCTGATACAACTTGCATCTGCGTTAATTGCATCATTCTCGATAATTTCTGTTTTATCAAAAAAGTGCAAGTTCATAATATATTTGTAATAAATTCTTTTACGTTTTTTGAAATAAATAGTTCCGTAACAATCTTTTTTGTTCAAGGTTATTGTCCTATGATGTCATTCAAAAATATGGTTGCATAATGTTTTTATGCTCAAAACATTTTCACTCCACTTTGTCCACTCCACTTTTTCCACTACTCAATTCATCCACCCTACTATATTTCCACTAATATTTTCTCCAAATAATTTTTTTCCACAAAACTTATTTTAAGGAGTTATACCTAGTCATGACTTCAAAGAAAATCGATTTTTTTCAGTTTTTTAAGTATATACATTTGAATGTGGTAAAAAATGTTTTTATTAAGATTCAATAAATGTTTGCAAAGCTGCAAACTTAATTAGCATGTTGGGTTCGGTTTACATTTTTCCTCGTGGTTTATCTATAAAAATGAACCGAAACAAGTGTACTAGAGAAATAATACGACATTTTACAAATTAAGCTAAATAAAACCTTCACAATTTTAGCTTTAAAATAAGACAAAGAAAACTTCATTATCTTGATTGGTTTAAAAGTTATGAGTAAATGATGTTAACCGTCCATGAACAATTTTTGAACGCATCGATTACGTTTTTTCGTATTATATATTTACTAACAACTTTTGAACCAGTCAAGCTATTTAAGTTTAGTTTGGCTTATTCTAAAGTTTAAAGTTCAAGGTTTTATTTATCTTAATTTCAAAATTTTCTTATGATTTCTCTAGAATTCTTTCTCAAATCTCTATTTCTCTTAATGAAAAAAACTTCAAGTTAAAACTATTTGACGGAAAATTTTATGAGCTTTCCAATGGTCTTTAAAAAATTTATTTTTGATAATTTCTAACAGAGTTATCAACATTTAAAGACGTTCATCTTTTTAATACGATTTTTGTAAGTGGTCCCACAATTTTGTCTAGTTGTGTATATTTTTATAAAATATAATATTTTTTATATACAATAAAAGATTTTAAATGACATACAAAAATAAGTTTCCAATTAATTTACAGCTATAATTTATGATAGAATTTCAAAAATAACCCTTCGAGCCCGGACCTGGGTCGAAAACGACCCAGGCGAAATTTAAAAGTGCTGTAATTTCTAAAATCGGCTGCCAGTGGCGCCACTACCCATTCGTAAAAAAAGTTAGGATCCGTGCGAACTTCTTTACCAAATGGTAGAGCAGTTGATGACCACGACAGCGATTTATCTGCGTATGTTAGTCAAAACATCCGTTATCTTTTAAACATTAAAGAGAAAGAAAATTTAAATCTAATCTTTTAAAAAATGTCAAAAAGAAAGCGATGCCACTTTTGTCCGACCAAAAAAGACCGAAAAACAAATTATTGTTGCGCGAAATGCGCCAAACCAACTTGCGACGATCATAGAATTGTATTTTGTCTTGATAAATAAAATTTATCTTGAAAATAAAATTGTTCTTTTCTACTAAAATGTTGAGTTTTTACTGATTTATACCCATTTTACAATTATTTTTTGTCATTAAAAGAAATCAATACAGCTTTTTATTGAAAATTTTGAAGTAATTTTTTACCATTTTTGAGGTCAAAAAATTAACTATTTTTTTTTTTTTAAATAAAATTTAATATTTTTTTTGTGAAAGGCACACTCTTCAGCCTTAATTACCTTTTTTAAACTTTTCGATATCTCAATTTGGCTCAAAGTTACGATTTTTTAAGTGAAGTAGCAATTTTTCAGGAGGCAAGTCTATTTTTTAAAAATAATAATAAATACAATTTTTTTTTTTTTAAACGTAATTGTTACTTTAACTAGAAGGATTGATGCTGATATATTAATTTTTTCAATTTTTTTAAAGTATTTTTTCTACCTGTTAACCCGAGAGGATGAAAACGACCCAGGTCCGGGCTCCGAAGGTGCCGAAAATACGTCTGGGCTCGAAGGGTTATTTTTTCACCTCTTATGAAAAGGAATTTATCGATATGTAATTAGGGTTTTTTTTTGTTAAGTTTAAGGGGGTACCCTTTTTTATCGTGTTAAAAAAATTGAATTTTTGGAAATAATTTTAATCGATTCTACAACTATTCAAGAATATACCTTTAAAATTTCAAGTCGATATCTGTATTATGACCGTCGGCCGGTCTCTTTCATTCCTGCATTGTCGGTTGAAACTTTTACCTAAGTTCTGAGAGGCTATTGTTTGTCAACAGTAGCGGAAGAGCAACTTTATGGAGCAGGAATCGCTGATTAGCGTGAAACTGCCGTAAACTGTAATTATGTAGTATCTTTATGCATCCAATACTTTCCCAATGGGAAATTTACATACGGCGTAATACGGGCCCAGTACGGGCAGTACGGGCCCGGTACTGGCAGTTAGTACGGTGCCCGTACTGGGATATATCTGGCATATACTGCTCTTTTGCACTGACAATGCTGAAGTACATGCGCACTAGTGTTCAAGCGCTCAAATACATGCGCAGTAGTGTTCTAATACTCAAATACATGCGCAGTAGTGTCTTAATGATTAAATATGTATGCGCACTAGTGTTCTAGACCACAAATACATGCGCAGTAGTATCCTAATGCTTAAGAACTTGCGCAGTTGTGTTTTAATACTCCAATACATGCGCAGTAGTGTTCTAATACTCAAATACATGCGCACTAGTGTTCTAGTGCACAAATACATGCGCAGTAAAGTCCTAATGTTCGAAAGCATGAGCACTAGTGTTCAAGCGCACAAATACATGCGCAGTAGTGTTCTTATGCATAAATACATGCGCGGTAGTGTCCTAATGCTAAAAAACATGCGTTCTAGTGTTCTAGAGCACAAATACATCCACAGTAGTGTTCTTAGCGTTAAATACGTGCTATTCAGTATTCCAAGGTAGTAATTCAAATTCAGTGGACAAATTTTATATAATTATTAATTTAATCTAGATTTATTTTTTTCTTAGACAGAGACACATATATATTTGAAAAGTTATTTGTTAAGTAGTAAAATAATCTGCATTTTCTTCATTAGAATAATAGTGCGTCTGAAATTACTGCTTCTTGTATCACTTTACATATTTATGTTGATTAAGACACTACTGTGCATGCATTTAGTGCTTAGAATACTACTGTGAATATTTCTGTTGATTAGAACTCTACTGTACATTATTTGTTATCTCGAACACTACTGCGCATGTATATATTTGTAAGCTTGAACTCTAGTGCGCATGTATTTGTGCACTAGAACACTAGTGCGCATGTAGTTGTGGCCTACACTGAAAAAACAAGTGTCTTAAATTGTTCAAAAATGTCTTAAATTAAAACGTTTTTCGTGTCTTAGACACCAAAAGTATTTTAATTTAAGACATTTTTGTCCAATTTAAGACACTATGTTTTTGCAGTGTAGAACACAACTGCGCATTTATTTAATGCTTAGAAGAGCACTGCGCATTTATGTAATGCGCAGAACACTACTGCGCATAGTTTGTCCATTACAACTTTACTGTGCATATATATGTACGCTGGAACACTAGTGCGCATGAATTTAATGCTCAGATCACTACTGCGCATATATGTGTGAGCTGAACAATAGAGCGCATGTTTTTGTGCGCTACAACACTACTGCGCATTTATTTGTGCACTAGAACACTAGTGCGCATTTATTTGTGCACTAGAACACTAGTGCGCAAGTATTTGTGGCCTGGAACACTAGTGCGCATACATTTAATCA
Source organism: Ganaspis brasiliensis (assembly GCA_037103525.1). Taxonomy (NCBI): domain Eukaryota; kingdom Metazoa; phylum Arthropoda; class Insecta; order Hymenoptera; family Figitidae; genus Ganaspis; species Ganaspis brasiliensis. The sequence goes on from JAZKLR010000193.1 coordinate 1,229,627, forward strand.
TTAAGACACTACTGCGCATGTATTTGTGCACTAGAACACAAGTGCGCATTTATTTAAGGGTGGTTTCTCATGGAAATGTCGGAAAATGAACATTTTTAATATTATTTAATTATTTATTTATTTTTATAAATATCTATCTAAACCTGTTAACCTATTAAAATTGAAGTATTTTGAAAGAGAAAAAAATTATTTTCACACCTAAAACATTAGATTAAAAGTACATCTTAGTGCCATGAAGTTGACTAAAAAAAGAAGGAGTTTTGCGGTAGACACGATTCCGCTATTTTAAATCAGCGGAAACCTAATAATCCAAAAGAATCTTAAAATATACATATGTGGGCAGTCCGTATACCAGGAGTTTTACTTAAAACAAAAAAAAAAAAAAAATTGGCGGGTTTTTTAATCAAAAATTCAAAAAAAGGAAATTTTTTTAGTACTTAAGGAAGGCTAGGAGGGGGAGGGGGTTACTAAGGCAGTTTATCCTGGTATACGGACTGCAGACAGGTGTGTCTAACAAAATGCAAAAGGATTTAAATCAATTGCTTTCTTCGTTTTCTCTGAACTACGTCTACCGAAAAAAACCATGATTTCGAAAAAAAAACGCGTTTAAAATTAAGGGTAACATTTTTAGTAAAAGAAGAAGAAGCGAATTTTTTTTTTTTTTTTTTTTTTAATGGCATCTATTTAGGGCGTTTCTGGAACCTTTTGCACGTTCCTTGTAACTCTCGTTTTGATCGGACATCTTCGAAAAACACACAATCGACGCGAAACTGAATCGATGCGCGCCACGATAGCCACCAAATGTCACGGATTTATTTCAAAAACAAATACTCGAATCGACTTAAACTTTTATAAAGGCATTTTTGACACGTCAAGGAGTAAATTTATGCAAAAAAAAAATAATCGATTTTTCCATGAGAAACCCCCCTTAAGCATAAGAACACTAGTGCGCATGTACTTCAGCATTAAAACACTACTGCGCATGTATTTGTGTGCTAGAACACTAGTGCGCATGTATTTGAGCATAAGAACACTACTGCGCATCGATTTGTGCGCTAGAACACTAGTGCGCATGTGTTTGAGCATTAGTGGTGTAATATACTTATTTTCTCAAAGAAATCTTGAAATATATTCTAATCCTCATAAAATGACCTTAATTATCAACAAATCTATTATATTTCATTAACATTGCGGGCCCAGTATTGGTCCTGTACGGGCGACCAGTGCGGGCATGCCAGTACGGACCCAGTACTACAACATTTGTCAATACTGGTGCAGTACAGAAATTTCCCATTGGGTTAACGCGTTTTTCTCGAAACACCTTTTTTCAATTTTGTGTACACGATTGAGAACGCTGTACTAAACCAATCGGGTTTTAACATAGCTCATTTTAAAGATAATTAAATTATCTTCGATTTAACATTAACTTAAAAAAAAAAAAAAAATTCATATTTTTTTACAATTTTAAAGTTAATTTTTTTTCATGAAAAATCACTTTTAATATAAAACTAGGTAAAAAAATTCAATCTCAATATTTTCTTTAAAATGTCAAATTTTATTGTATGAGAAAAAAATTTAGAGCGCTAGAATGTACACAGCAAGAATAAGGTTCCATAATAGTAAAAATGTTTTTTTTTCTTCAAATATTTTTGTAAACTATGAAGAGGATGTTGAAATAAGTTTTGTTTTTGTTCAATTTTCAATTTTTATTTGTCAGACGTTTCGACCTTCTATGAAGGTCATCTTCAGTGTCAATTTCTATAAACACAATATCCATTAATTGAAACGTTTAACAGTTAGTGATACAACGAACAGTATTTAATTATATAAATTAAAGAATTATAAATTTCCTTTTAATATATCGTTAACTTATTAGAACCAAATAATTCATATTATTCTCATGAAAATGACCATGTTTTCAATTTCGATAAAATAAAAATATTAATGAGCGAAGAAAATTATTTTAAAAGGACTTTTTTAGAAATGTAATATTCTATTTTAAAAAGAACGGACGTTGTGGTTAACTTCAGACGTGTAACTCCATTTCCGAGTCTCCCATTGGTCAGTAGATATCATACCTCACTATCGATAGTTTTCAGTTTCGACTTTTTGTTCTGCAGACGAATTAAAATCTTTTAATTAAATATTGTAACTTCAAGTTTATTTTATAAAATTTCTTATAATGTTAGCAATCTAAAATAACAAAAAATTTTATTAAAATAATTAATACATAGAAATTAGCTTTGATCTTGACTTCCCTATACGAGAACCCTTTCGACCAACTTCAGAGGTATAACGCGTTTTATCAGGCTTCTGATTGGCTAGCAGATTTTCGATATTTTTTGTCAACAATAACATCACAGTTTAGACGTTTATTTGTACTATTTTTCAATTTATTTTAAATCTTCGTTTATTGAATAATTGCATTTTATGAAATAATAATAAATTGAAAATAAATTAAATTTTAATAATTAAGAAGTGATAGTTTAAGAAGTGACAGTGATATTAGTAAAGTTGTTATGGTTATAGTGTTTTGAGTGAAATAATGTTTTGTTTATATTGGCATTCGTTTCTGACAGGTGAGTAATCATAATAATATTAATAATCTTTTATTTATTTTTATTTTATTTGTAACTTATTTATCTGTTTTTTAGTTCTATTATTTAAATGTTAGTTTTTTTCTTAAATTATTTATTATCTATAATTATTTATGTCATTTAAGGTTTTGATATTTCTTTTTATTGGAATGCACGTGGTGATTGTCATCGGATTTTTTTTCGGCCAAGTGGAAATAGTGAAACTGGTAAGTAATAATAATTTTTAGTTCTTTATTTTGTTTTATTGTATATTTATAATTCATTAACCTTATAAGTTTCTGTAAAATAAAAATATTATACTTTCATGTTTCAGGTTATGTTTTTTGTTATTATTCTCTGGTTAGGTAGAACAGTAGGATAAAATGACAAAATTTGGTTCAAATTGATTTTTAGACCGCAATTTTAAACCAAATTAAAAAATTCTTCTTTTCTCTTAACGCAGAACTAAATTCTAAAGAGATCTGTGCGAGTCGGTTTCTTAATTATTGTTTTATAAATTTTTAATGTTAATGCAAAAAGTATAAAAAAATGATTTTTTACAATTTTTTATTTCTTTTGCACAAAAATTTTTTTGCATACTTAATAATGTATGCATTTGATGTTTGGGGGTGTGTTAATAGTAAAAAAGAAGTGTTTGCGCTTAAAAATTGTTATAAACTATTTATATAAACAATTACACTTCATTAAGAAGAAAATAACATGCGCGCCTCGGCGCGCGGGTCGATCTCGTATTGTAAAAAATTAAAACAGCGTTAATCTCAGAACTGACACTATGAGATTGAATAGAAACTATATAAATTTTATTAATAAGATTAAAAATAAAAATGTCTAAATCGAAAGTTGGTAAACCTGGTCATTGAATTATAATTGTCAGTTTGTAATTGTACACAGAAGGAAATGATCACATTTTTGTCGGTTTCAGTTCTGTTGGTGTATATTGTACATTTGTATTCATTCTTTTTTTAAATTATTACAGATTTGTGAAAAAATAAAAAAATAAAAATTTTAAAACACATACAATTTTGTATTCTCAAATACTGAAAAAAATGGAAATTTTCTATGTTTTATAAATGTTTGACATACAGTTGTACGGAATGTTTAAACAAATGTGGATTATTTGGTTCTAATAAGTTAATCATATGTATATTAAAAGGAAATTTATAATTCTTTAATTTTTATAATTAAATACTGTTTGTTGTATTACTAACTGTTAAACGTTCCAATTAATGGATACTGTGTTTATAGAAATTGACACTGAAGATGACCTCCGTAGAAGGTCGAAACGTCTGACAAATAAAAATTGAAAATTGTGACTTGAACAAAAACAAAACTTATTTCAACATCCTCTTCATATATATTTATACTAGTCGAAACTAAAAATAACATCTTATTTTTACTATTTTTGTAAACTGTCCAGATACGTATTAAATTACCCTATAAAAGACAAAACGTTTAAAGTTATTTTACCCGAGAAAAAAATACCAAAAATTACATATTTTTCGAATGTCTAAATAAGGGTCTAAATAAGTTCGACAAACATTTTACTTGATATTTTAAATTTTCTAAAAGAATAACGATAATAAAAGAGTTTGACAGCACAAATCGAAGTTGACTTCGAATGTTTATTTAAAATATTAAAGTGGAAAGAGTGGAAATAAGAATGAGTGGAGAAAAAGATCATTAGAATTAATAGATTGGAAAAACTGGTATCCAATCATTTTCACAACCATTCGGTAACTTGATTTTCAATTGTCTAAAATCTACATAAAACGGAATGAAGAAAATCATCATACATCTCACAATACAAAATACAAATGCCACTAAATAAAAGAAAAATGAACTCCTTAACAAAATGACATTACCTTGAAAGTCGCCTCTGTAGTGGTGGGCTTTGGGCGGTGGTGGTGGTGGTGCGATCGAGTACTCTATGGATGAGCGAAAAAAACGAAAATAATAAGTAGCGGTTCTAGCACAAATCGCTGGAATCGAATCTTAAACTTGAACCCAACGTTCTTCCTTGTCGTAATTCTTCTACCTTCTATCGATATTGGTGCTGTTTATATTAATTCGAATCTCTTTCAAATAAAACAATCTCTTTAAAACACCTTAATTACCCAATCTTCCTCATACACTTTCCTCAATTAATTTTGATTAAACGCAATAAAAATATAAAGCGAAGCGTCTACTTTACAAAAAGGCCGGACCTTCAAATGTAACCGTAGGTCTTGCAGTGTAAGTTGGCATAGGTGGCCACCAAGGTCGAGACTCTCGTCGAAAAGTTGGCGACGGCGGAGGAGGTGGAGGCTGGTACCTGAACTTTGGCCTGTGCTTGCTCGGATCGAACGGTTGATTTGCAAAAATGTCCTCGTGTGGTTGTTTCAAAATCGAGACTGGAGTCCTCGGTCTCACGGGGGATGAAGAAGTCGCTCTTGGCTTTTCGAACCTCTTCCTTCTTCTTGGAGGGGTGATGGAACTCGTGTCAGAAAAAGCTGCTTCCTTTCCCTGAACTCGTTCCGCACTTTCAAGATCTGGTGGTGAGGACAAGGACCTCGCATTGTCTCTTCGACTGGGGTATTTGTGAGCCACCCATCTTCCCGCCAAATATGGCGCTATGTCCCTCAGCTCATGAACACTTGGCGTCAAAGTAAACATCTCTCCCAAAATTGAAGTCTTGCTTGATTTTACAGACTTCTCAAACTTATCCCGAACCCTGCCAACCGGACGTTTAGCCTTCAATTCCTTCGTCTCCTCTTTTCGGGCAATTGAGTTGGATGTCTCGACATTTGACGAGTCCTTCAATTCCGCCATTTTGCTAATGACATTGATATGTGGCATAGACAAGTCTTCTAGCCGGAGTGGAACTCTGGGAATTGGTGGTGAACTTCCCCTCCTTCTGGCTCTTCCCCTAACTGGTTCGTACTTCCGTCTCAACCAAGCAACATCCGGTATCTCTTGAGGCTTGATGTAGGACTTGCTGGCGTCAGTCACTTTCTTCAATAGGTTCCTCGTCAGTTCCGGATCACTTTGATATCGCTTTGTGAAAATCAATTTAGAACGACCGTGCGAGAGATCCTCGAGGCTTTCAAACTTTTGCCGAAGTCTGCGCACCGATCCGTTCCGCACGAGTTTCAAATAAGTCCGCCAATACCTATCGGGATCCGGAGAAGTGCTTCTGTGCCACAAACTTTCAAGACTGCAGGATGAATTGGTTGAAGCTCCTGCCAGATAGGGACTGACACTGCGAGGTCTCTCGTATTCACGGTCTCTTAAACAAGCGTGCAATTGTCGCGTGTTCGTGTCCGGCGAAGCGGATGGACTTCTTCCTCTGATATTGATCCCCCCTCTTCTGGGCGAGGTTGACCGCGATCGAATATCACCGAGAGGTAAGCCAGTATACCTGGTCGACTCAATTTCCCCAAACAGCTCTTTCAAATCGGCAAAACTTTGGGAGGAGGAAAGTTTGTTTTTTGTCATTTCCCTGTAATTCCTTGACAGTTCCTTGTGGTCTTTTGAATCTTTACTTTCGATTTTTTCGAAAAATTCTATCTTTCTGGGAACTTCATCAGAATCTAATTTATGAACCACTGTTCTCACTGAAGCTTCTGAACTTTCTGTAGCACTGTCTAGTTCACTTCCGGAAGGAAGGACCTTTAACGAATCTGCTACTGACATAGCCAAAATTGGTGGTTTCTTGGACCATTCATCGAGGACGTTCTCTACTCTCTGAATATTTTCCGCGCTTCCGTTATTAGGAGTTAGAACCAAGACAAAATCGTTTTTCTTTGGTTTTTTCTTCTCGGCGGGAAATTTCTCCAAAGAACTTGGAGATGGATTCCTTGTCGATTTCTTGGTTGGCATGGAGGCTGCAATTGCTCCCCTGGTTTCCTTTGGACTTATCGACCCTTTCTGAACCTTATCTAATACCTCTTTGCTTAAAGTGAGAGAAAGCCTCTTCTTTTCTATTTCACTCATTGATGAAGGGACAACTCGATCCGATTGGGATCTTTCTAAACTCCTAACCCGACTAATTGAGATGCTTCTTTTTTTCGGTGGAGTCTCCGGATCTTCTTTATCGACAATCATCGAGTGACACCTAACATGAAGCTTTTTTCCGTCTTCTCTAGAGGTCTCCGAAGGAACGACTATTTCATATTTTTTCGACAAATTCAGTTGCGCGCCTTCGGGTTTTTCTTTAGGAATAGGACTTTGACTGCTCAGTGTTGATTTACTCTTAGGGCTGTCAGTGCCGTAAATTTCATTTAACTGGTTTTTCAGGATATTTACTTGTTCGACTGAAAGACTGCTCCAAAATTTTTTACTTCCTCCAAGACTCTTCTGAAGGGTAGAAGAGACACTAGACTTGTCGGAATCTGTTTTATCAGCAGCCTTTTTTGTCATTGTGTTTGCAACATTCACCACTGAATTACCTCTCCAAAGTGGCTTGTAAACATCTTTCTTCGACGCTATTTCCCTTTGTCTCAAAGCTTCTAATTCACTCTCCTCATTTGCCAATTTTCTAAACTGTTCCCGGATATTTTCAACTGACCTTTCTTTCAACCTAAGTCCAGAGTCACCTCTCCATTTGCACCTATCAACATCCTTTGTACTAAACAGGAAATCTTTCTCCATCTGTACATTTTTTAATTTTCCGTATAGCACCTTTAATTCCTGATGAGCCTTTTCCTTTGCACGGACCTCTTTCCATCGATCGTAATCTATTATCTCCTCGTTTTTCATTCTAGGTCTAAGATCTCCAGTAGATGTTGTTTTCTCCAACTCTCCCATTTTTTCCAGACTCGCGTAAAAATCGTATAGATCTTTGTACCGACTGGACTTCTTCTTGCAGTGTAGCATCTCCAGAATATACTGATGATAATCCTCTCGATCAGACGGGAGAGTATTTAACGAACTGGTACTTTTCGCTAGAGAAAAATTAGAACCAAAGATGACTTTTTTATGACGACACTCCTCCGCGTCACTTGCACTCCTAGCTCTAACTTTCTGTGCTAAATCAGATCTAGAATCCTCTGTTCTATCTTGCTTTAAACTTCGAATTTTTCTAGACGAAGGGGACCTAGTTGGTGAAGGAGAAACGGATCGCGAGGAATTCTGTTCGGGCAAAATCTTTAGAGGTGGTTCACTCAGGCTCCTCTCCTTGATGTCCCTTATTAATTCAGGACTTCTTCCGCGTAAAGAAGTAGATGAACCAAATTCATCTGATCCCAACAAACTATCAAACTTACGGACTTTCTGAAATATAGAACGACCGTTCCACGAAACTCCTCGTGGACTCGAACATCTAGAGGACAAGCTTTCCCGTTCCCAATTTTTGAATCTTGAATCTGAAACTGGACGCTTGTTTGACAGGTAAATACTTAGGGATCTTAGAGACGGCTCGGACTTGAAACTTTCTGCTTGGTGTTCTTGGAAAATTCGGGCCTTCTCTTGTACGGCTGATCTCCTCAAAGTACTTGTCTGAGAAGGAGTCGGGGAGATATTTCTAAGAAAAAGACTCTGGAAGAAAGTTTCAGATCTTGTCGCTTCTTGATGTTTTCTTATTTGCTCAACAGTCAAGGCTGGAATTTCATCCTCGAAATTATCCTTTTTTGAAAATTTCTTAACTTTCGACTTGGCGGAATCTTTTTTGGTTAAGTTTCTCGGCTTAGAGTCTCTGTCCTTCATCGTTTTCGATATCTGCTTTTCGTCAGAATTTACAAGCCGGGCCAGGGGTCTGGTAGTTGGTGTCCTAAGAATAGTCTGAGGTTTATCGCGATGCTTTTTTCTCCTAGAAGTATCACTAGATGTGGTTTTGGAGATGGATGACAAAGACAATGAAGATTCCCTTTCCAATTGTTTTGTTTCTGGTGACTCCAACAGGGCTCTACGGAGAGAAATGGGAGACGAAGATGGAGATGATAACTTAGAAGAGTGTAGACTTTCTTCCGACTTCAAAACTTCTTTTTCTTTCGAAGCAATAGCAGTTTTTAAAAACTTATCCTTAAATTCTTTGGCTCTTTCTTTTATCCCTGGTTGATTTACACTTATAACTGTTGTTGAGGTTTTTGACACGATTCTTATAGGTTTATCACTTTCTTTAGCTTTCACTTGATTCTCTGATTGTTTCTTTGGTTGACCTACAACACTGTTTTTCTGGTGTTTCGAATTTTCCCGCTGATTTTTCGAACTATCTTTTACACCTACTTTCGGACTGTCTGCTAGTCGTTCTCTTGAAATATACCTTTGGCTTTCTTTCAAAATATATCCTTGGCCTTCCTTTGAAATATATCTTTGGTCCTCTCTTGAAATAAATCTTTGGCTCTCTTTAGGACTCAATCTTTGGCCTTCTTTTGGCACAGATCTTTCTCTGGAAATATATCTTTGTCCTTCTCTTGAAATATCTCTTCTGCCTTCTCTCGAGCAGTATCTTTGGCTTGGGATCGCACTGTCTCTTGGTCCTCTCGTAATGAGAACTTCTTTGGTTTCCGTTCTCGAACTTCTGTGACCGTCTTTTGAACTTTCTCTCCTGACTTCCTGACTGTGAGAAAGTTTGTAATTTTTGAGCAGCGGTTTTTTGGCTTCTGACAAATCGAGAGTAGATCTACTGAGTCTTCTACAAGATTCTTCTTGTTCTTTCTTGGTTCTTCGAATGTCTTTCTTCACTGGAGACAAATGTTTAGCACCGTTATGTTGACAAGTTGGAATAGCTTTGACAGGATTTTTGGAACCTAGACAAAGTTTCTTAGGTAAGAAGATCTTCTCTTGAGGCTCCCTAAGACTGGAAGTGACTCGAGGACGAAGTCTATCAAGACTTCTAGACAGACAGATTTCAGGTTTTAGCCGAACTGAATCTGGCGAAAGAACTCTTGCTCTTGAACAAGGACTAGAAGAAGCTGCTCTTATTGTTTTGAACTTTTGAGCCTCTTCCCTATCCTTCTTATGTTTCTCTAAATTACTGCTGAGTCTCTCTCTCAATAATCTGATGCTGGAGACTTTGTCAGCAATGAAGCACTGTTCGTGTCTGTGTTTTGGAGTCTGAGAAGTGGCAAATTTTGAGTAAAGTTGAAGAGTGGGATTGTTTCTAGAAGATTGTCTTGTCGGAGGTGACGGAGGCCGGAGTGGGGAGGTCACTCTCGAGGCAGGTCTTCCTCTTAGGGAAGATAACTTTATCTGTTGTTTTCCAGGCAGGGAATGGAATTCGGGAGTTGACTTTTTGGAAGAAATGGTCGCCATAGAAGGTGCTGTCCTCTTGTATCGAACAAACGTCATGGACGACTTGGGCGGCGAGGAAACAGGACTTTTTCTGTGAACTCGAATCCTCGTCAAAGTGGGAGAGATCGGAAAGTACTCAATCTCAGTGTCGTCTGTGGACAGAGTTCGGGAGTGTTGATCTGTTAATGTACTGAATAAATTTTCTAAAAATCTTGGCCTACCCTTACACCAAGGTCAAGCCGTGAGAGATCACTTTAAAATTCAGCGTGCCATTATTCGACTGGATCGAGTTTCTCTTGATTGTGCGCGTGGTGTGAGAAAGAGAGAAAAAATTGAAAATTTGCGTACCAATATCGACAGACGTTGAAGATAGTGACGGGTGTAATGTTAGGCTTCCCAAAAAAATTACTTTATGATTTGACAATGAACTTAAAAAGTTTTCGTGCAGAAATTGAAAAAATTATGAAATTTATGAAAATATTTTTTTAAAACATTAAGACACCAGAGAATAATGAAGCAAAGCAAGAGATAAAAATGAAAATGAAAAATTGTATTTAAAAAATAGATGGAAAAAATTTATGTGGTTTATAATAAAATATTGTTGTGTACAGTAATAATAATTTTATTTTTGATGTACTTTTTTAAAGGTTATCTGAAAACATATGTGCAAATATGTCACAAAAATTACCCCTTGGAAATTCTGTGATTTCCCGTAGTTTCCATTGAATATTAATGAAATTTCCATTAAGTTTCGGTAATTATATTTGAATTTTAAATTCGTAAAAAATTCTCTACTTGGAAAATATTTTAAAACTCTAAAAAAAAGTTTTTACAAAAATTTAATTTTTAATATTTGCAATCGTTTTATTTGCTTTTTCTCTTTTTTCTGTTTTTTTTTTCTTTTCCAAATACCAAAACTTTTTAAATTATACAGTGTAAAATGATAAAGTATGTAAAAGTAACGTTTTTGGTCAATTTAAAAATTTTCTTCTATTATAATAATAAATATATTATTTTTAATTTAATTTTAGGTTGAGGTTTTTTATTATTTTTCATAATTGTTAGCATAAATTTTCCTAATAGAGAACACCACTGTAAATTTTATTTGATTTTATTTGAGAGTAGTTTTACGACTAATAAAAATATGATAATTTTTTAATTATACAATATCTTTTAAAGTTCAAACATAAAACATTTTCAAAAAATAGCCGCCTGCGGTTAAAATTTAACTTTAACTTATCATTTGTAATATAATATAATTACGTATGTCAATAAATAAGAAATGAAAAATAGAAGAAAAAATAATAAAAGAGAATCGATCAAAAAAATTGATAAAGCAAGAAAATTAAAACAATAAAAGAATAATAAAATAAATTTATGAATGACGCAAAGAAAAATTTTCGAATATTTAAAAAGGATGTAATAAATTTCATAAATAAACAAAATGATTGAAAATTGAAAAATCCAGTGGTTCCTGAATTTATGAAAGAATTCTATCAAACGAACATAAGCCAATAGTAACGAGCATGCTAATTAAAAAATTCAAGTGTGTAAAAAATCTGTGAATACAAAATTATTATCAAAATCGAGCTGTTGAGCAAATTTGTATTGAAAAGCCCCTAAAAATGCTAAAAATATAAAAATTGATGCAAACTGAAAATAACGTGCAAGATGCAATTAGCTTCGTTTATACTTTTCTACGTCTTGGAAAATATAAAAATGCAAGATAGTCTAAAAGAAGTTCCTGCAAAAACAACAATATGCTAAAAAAGCCGTCTGTCAAATGTTCAATAAAAAAAAAAAAATACTTTGCATGCTGGTCAGGTCGCAGCTGAATATCCTTCCTTTTATTTGTTTTATATCGCGAAAGATTAGAACCAACCTCGAACATGCCTGATTAGTAAATATTCCACCGAAGTAAGATAAATTATAAAAAGAAAATTATAAAAAGATATCCTTTTTTTTGTAAGTATTAGAAAAATAAGAAAAAAACCAAAGATATATTGCGAATTCCCATAGAAGCCTTTGTTTAAAATTAAATTGAAGACTTACCTTTGGGACGTTCTGGTGCTAGTTTTCGAAGACCATGGAGAGGCACGTCGCCACCTTTTTGTACTGTTTTGTACGCTATCCTTTGTTCCAAAGGGCTCAAAGGGCTTAGAGAATTAACGTCTTCTCTTCGACGAAATATTAAGGTCGAGTCACTTTCATAGCCGGATTCTTTTAATGCACTGAAATTGCAATTAATTATTTATTATTTTCTTTGTAACGGCGAAGTGTGTAATTTAAGAATTTTGCAGAGATTTATTTTTTAAAAGTTAACACATTTTAAAAGAAGGGGATTTTCTTATAATTACTGTAAATTTTATTAAATTACTAGATTTTTTATCTTTTTTCACATACTAAAAGAAAATTTTTAAAAAAATATAAACCGTTTTCAAATAGAACTTGGAATCAGATTGAATAAAAATTAAACTCTTTAAATTTGAATAAGTTAATTTTCACTTATTTAAATTTAGTGAGAACGGAATTTAAAATTGCATAGCGAGCGAGAAATAATTTTTCCATCTTATGAAAAAATTGGATAAGATTGAATTTCGAATCTAGTAAAATTTTCAAAAACCAAATTTTGGATTAATTGAAATCGAAATTATAACAAAATTCAGATGCGATTAAAATGCAAATCTGATGAAAAGTCGATTAAAATTGAGATATAAATTTAAACTTAAGTAGATTAAAATTTAAATGCATTTTATTTTCGATCGATTGAAATAAAAATAAATTAAAATGTATTAAATTAAAATTTATAATTTTAAATTTGTATATCACTAATATTCTTTGAATAAAAGTTAATAGATTTTAATTTAAATTTTGGATATGACTAAAGTTTGAAGAGGATTTAATTAGGAATTGATTAAGATTTGCATTGGGTTGAAATTTGCTTTGATTAAAATTTAAAAATAAATGTTTGGAAAAAGTAAAATCCGAATAATATCAAATTTAAGCCTATTAGAATTTAGATTAGTTTCAAATTCATATAAATTAAAATTTAGAAAAAAATGCAGTTCAGACGATTATTTATGGTGGTGTAAACATTTCAAAACTGTAACTTAGTTTTTTCGAAAATTAATATCTCCTGAATGATTTGACGAAAAAATTGAAAGCTTTATGGAGAAAAATATATCTTTAAGGGAACTAGAGATGTAAATTTAAAGAAATGTTTGATTTGGCGTGAATATTTAAAATTTCGAAGACAATTAATAAATTATAACTGATATTCATTTCTAGCTAGTCTCGCGTGCTATGCAAACTTATAATTATAAATTCTATGAAAATAATAATCAATATGATTTTTTTACTTACTGGGACATGTACGGTTTTGACGAGTGAGAGTTTCGCTGGTCGAACGGCTGTAAAATATTGATAAATAACATTTATTCCAAAGTTAATATTATTAAAATAATATTTTGATAATTTAAAACTATTATTAAACATAATACATGCTACACGTGCCTTTTATGCACTTATTATATATACGATTGGATTTTTTTAAACTTATTTATTTACTTTTTCCTTTTTCAAAAAGCAAATTCGAGTATTGATCGTATTTAGTGCAACAATGCAGAAGCATTCATTTCATAGATTTCGAAAAGCGTTTGATATGTTATGTGAACAGCATGCTGTGCACTGAAGAAGATAAGCTGCGATTAGGACTAATGATACAAGCAGGTTTATTTTGTAATCTCTTAAAAAGATTTTATAATTCTTGCATTAAAATGGGGAACATATAATGAGCACTTATCGGGGTTTTACCAAAACTATAATTCCATTGTTATTAACAATGACAACTTGATACTATTAAAAAAAAGTGTTTATCACGATTTTTCGAAACTTTAACTCTTAAACATCACTGATAAATAAATTTGGAAATATACAATTTTTATAAAATTAATAATTCAATGAAATAAGTCTTTGATGAAACGTGTGAATCATACTTTGATCTAAATGCGTTATTTAATTAAAATTAAAAGAGTTTTTTACCAGAGGAACTTCAAAGCAGTTAAAGTTTACAGATGAATATAAGAAGCAGAAAAAATTAATTTACTTTCGTATCCAAGTTGGTTTGCGTGATAATTTTTGTTTTAAAGTAAATAAAGAAACTGATTAATACAACATGAATAAAAAGCTGGTATATGTGATAAAATAGAAAAGTATGTCTAACTGGGTATAAAGTGTATGTTTAGTTTTGTGAACTACACAGATAGAAAAACGTAATTTTTATTTGGTAATTCTTTTCAAGAAATTTTTTAAATTATAATTTTAAATAACAATAATTAGACTAATATTAGTTATTATAATTAATTATTGGATATTACAGCTAAAATACAAAAGACTGCTAATCTACATTTTACGATTACACACTTCGAAAATAGTATTCCATGACTTCTTTTTAGACTGATCGAATTTTAATATAGTTGCTAATAAAAATAAATTATAACATTGTAGTAGAAAAAAAATTATGTGTGCTTTATATCTCAATAAAATATTATAAATTACGATGCTAGTGAATTTTTAACCACATTCTCCTATTTGTACAACATTGACATTAGATCTTTAAAATATATGTCATTATGTACTTTTGAGCGTTGCAATAAATTTATTTGTAAATATATGTAACGTTTCTCATGATACAGTGAGCATGTGAGCAATGCTCGCAATGTCTGTCAACACAGCACACATCATACCTTACATTTGCGGTCGTGTGATTCACCTGACTGACGAGTGACGAGATGCTATGCTTCCCAACACAGTACCAGAAATTCCCAAAATGTTTCCTGAATATCGCAAGACATTTTCATAATCTCAATGGAAAATTGGAAATAGCTAATAATTGTCGAAAATGGTAACACAAAATTGGATCAATGATAGAAGCTTTGTGTTCAGGTATGAAATAAAATTTACGAACATAATTAATTTGAGAATAGATATAAGACCGAATCCATTTCAAATCATGCAGGCAGTCCGATGGTACATCGACAATTAACTTGATATGAAAGTATGTTCTTCTGCTCGAAAAATAAAGAGACACGTATTTTTTTAAATTTTCATAACATTTTTTTTTTTAATTTTTACGATTTTTTTCAGATTTTAACAAAAAAATAAGTTTTTTATACATTTTTTCTTTAAAATCTCGTAATTTTCACAATTTTCAAGCTTTTTAGTTGCTCTTTAGCTCATTCTTTTCTATTTTTTATGATTTCTAAATATTCATCAAGATAAGTAAAAAATATTGATAAACAAAAACAATACTTTGATTTTTTGAAAAAACTAAAAAAATTTTTATCTCAAAAAGGCCACCTTTTTTTTTCTTGAAATTTTCAGGGTTTATAGCTACTTAAGTGTCTAATCACCACAAAAATTTCAATTGGTATTTTTTTGTTTCTTGGGAGAAAAAAATTATTTTCTATTATTTTGTAAAAACCTCCTAAATTTCCCAATTTTTAAGAGTGAAGATCATTCCTTGGGCCCTTTGTTTACATTGTTAACGCTCTTTTAAAAAATATAATAAAAAGTAATAGCAGCTGATAAATAGCAATATTATCGAACTTTCTTGAAAAAAGAAAAAACTGTTTTTAAGTATTCTTTTTTGATGTTATAATATTATATTATTTTTATATATTCATTTCATATAATATACGTTTCATAAAAATATGAAATATTTTTAGTATGTATATATTACTTAATTTTTTTTGCGTGGGATGTGAAAACCTGCTCACAGGTACCCTGTAGCCCGTACTACAGCGTTACATTAGTTCTATGAAACGAATTATATATACCAATGTGGAAATTTTATATAATAGCAAATTGATTACATCCAAATACCTAAATTTTATAAAACCAGGCGCGGATCCAGCGGGGGGCGATGGGGGGCTAGCGCCCCTTCCAAAAGCCTTAGATTATCATATGAGAGAGAAAGAGATCCGCCTTTGTATAAAACTCAAATTTTTTCAATAAAAAGTTCTTCAACTTAAAAACAGCATTTCCGTTTTTCCAAGAAAGTTGGATAATATTGCTATTTATCAGCTGTTATTACTTTTTATTATATTTTTTAAAAGAGCATTAACAATGTAAACAAAGGGCCCAAGGAATGAACTTTAATCTTAAAAATTGGGAAATTTAGGAGGTTTTTACGAAATAATAGAAAATAATTTTTTTCTCCCAAGAAACAAAAAAATACCAATTGAAATTTTTGTGGTGATTAGTACACTTAAGTAGCTATAAACCCTGAAAATTTCAAGAAAAAAAAGGTGGCCTTTTTGAGATAAAAATTTTTTTAGTTTTTTCAAAAAATCAAAGTATTGTTTTTGTTTATCAATATTTTTTACTTATCTTGATGAATTTTTAGAAATCATAAAAAATAGAAAAGAATGAGCCAAAGAGCAACTAAAAAGCTTGAAAATTGTGAAAATTACGAGATTTAAAAAAAAAAATGTATAAAAAAACTTATTTTTTTGTTAAAATCTGAAAAAAAATCGTAAAAATTCAAAAAAAAATGTTATGAAAATTTAAAAAAATACGTGTCTCTTTATTTTTCGAGCAGAAGAACATACTTTCATATCAAGTTAATTCTCGATGTACCATCGGACTGCCTGCATGATTTGAAATGGATTCGGTCGTAACATGAACATAATTTATTCAAGAACTCTTGTGAATTTACAATGATGTTATGGATTGAAGATTAAGAATAGTTAAGAGAACTTCAAGAGTTCGTTTGTAAGTGATTTTAAACTCTGGATATTCAACACTGGTCGCATAAACATCGAAAAAACGGAAAAACTATGTGGGGTGAAAATTACCTGAGACTCGATGACGTTGACTGATATATAAATTGGTCTGTACCTAAGTACCTTTAAGCCGTACCTTAATGTACCTAAAATTGTGGCACCTAATATAACTTGACAATGGTAAAAAATCTTTTCCTTTAGGAAGGTCGTACGATCACGCCTTGACGATAAATACATAAAATTTTAAGAATGAGAAAAATTCATCCAAAATTGTAATCTCCTTCCTTAACCCTTTCAACATCCATAACTCCTTCGGTAAAAAAAACTGTATTAACCCTTTATCTTAAATCCTTGTCTCCAAAAATCTTCTACATCGAGGAATTATAGATCGTCGACCCCTCAGCAGTTTATTCATCTACATCGAACAACTACCGGTTGGAAAGAACCTAACCCTGCAATTTGAGACGACTAGGACACATAAACTGAATTGCAGACAGTGGTAATTTAGATTTAGGTCTTTGCGTGCATTTTTCGTTAGCTACCCTTTTAAAAAAATCTGACCTTAAATCTGACCCTGAATAGAACCGGTCATTTGATTGTATATCAGATCATAAATCAGACTGTATTGTATTTTAAGAAAACTTGATCACACTTATATTTATTAATCTATATCCTTAAGTTTAACTTTCAATCGCTTTAAATTAATACTCCAAACCCTAATTACCAACACTTACAGTTAATAAAATTTTAGACAAATAACTTTTTACCACAATTTACTCTTATAAAAAACTATGACAGGAAACGTATGATAGAAAATGTATTACAGGAAAAAGAACGCCTTATACAAATAACGTGAGGAAAATAAATATACTATTTGTGTGAAAAAATAGTATACATCTTACGTTAAAAGATTTATTTGCCCTGAAAAGGTCCAATCGTTTAAAGAAGAATTGAAATCCAGGTTCAATTCTGCGAGTCTCACTTTAACTTCATTAACGCGTCCCGAAATTTTTAAAAACTTTTTCGACAGCGACGAGACTACACTCACGACAGATGACACAAGTTTGAACAGTTGCCGCGAATTGTAACTATTGTTCGTTGGAGGAGGTGTTACTAATTGATAATTGGCCGGTGCGCGCTCGATGCACCGAAGTCGAACCAATTATTATTTTTTCTGGTCACTGTGAAACATTCTAATTGGTTCGACTTCGGTACATCGAGTGCGCATCGGTGAATCATCAATTACTAACACTTCCTGCAACAAACAATAGTTACAATTCGCGGCAACTGTTAAAAAATTGTGTCATCTGTCGTGAATGTAGTCTCGTCGCTGTCGAAAAAGTTTTTAAAAATTTCGGGACGCGTTAATGAAGTTAAAGTGAGTCTCGCAGAATTGAACCTGGATTTTAATTTTTCTTTAAACAATCGGACCTTTTCGGGGACAATAAATCTTTTAACGTAAGACGTTTACTATTTTTTCACACAAATAATTTATTTATTTTCCTGACGTTATTTGTATAAAGCGTCCTTTTTCCATTGCTCATTATAAATAATATCCACGTTAATAACAATAAGCGACCAAATATTTATGCGCCAATCAGAACCTCAATCGGCTACTATATCAGAATCTAAATTTGATTATTAGTCACATCTTATGTCCAACTATCATTCAAACCATAAATCCGACCCAAAATCATACCCTTAATCATGTTCCAATTTCCTTACCGTCAATACAGTCTGATTTATGATCTGATATACAATCAAATGAAATAGACGACTTACAAGATACAAATTCTTTAACAAGGGTAAGATTTTACACTCTATTTGTGTCTCTTTTGGTTTGATGTCTTTAGCTAAGAAGTTGTATTTGTTACAGTGTGCAACAATAACCTACAAGGATTCAAGGTTTTATGAAGATTCTTCCTTTCAACTTTTCAACTCCTCAATTCATGTAATCTTAGAACAAATAAATGTAACTTATCACTCTTCCTAAACGTATTATTCAGTGAAATTTCTTTTGCCTTGTTCTCTTAGTTCAAGCCTTTAGCTTGTAAATAAATCACGGATTAAATATTAAAATAATTAATTTGTAGTTTGTCCTTTCCGAGCATTACATAAGTATGAATAAAATCTGAAATTAAAAATTCGTCGGGTTTATGAGCACCCTATTTCTAAAATTTTATTTCCAAAAAAAACCCACGGAAATGTTATGAAATTTTTATTTAAGTTTCGGGTTCAATATTCCTACACGCAGATATTTTGGCATATCTTAACTTCTACCGGAACTTCTAGTTTCAATATTCTTAAAATATCTTGCAATTATCAGGAAATATAATAATTTCTTGTGTGTTGGAGTCTGTAAGCTCTAAGCAAAACTTGCTTAGTCTAATATAATGATTCTTGTCATTTCAATAATGAATCTGTTCCATTAATTTTGTGTTTTGTCTGATGTTTTCCTATTTGTCTAATTGAATTGTTGTTTTTGTGATTTAGAATCTTTTGCTATCATAATTTTTTAATCATTTCTTTTATGTTGATGAATTCATGTTTCTAAATGTTTTTTTATACAGTGAGAAGTACACTGTGAACAGTACGTGAAGATAGTAGACGATTCTAAATGCTAGCTTTGTGGATATTTTGTCTTCAATAAAATTAACATAAGTTGTTGTTGGTGGTGGTGAGGACAGCAGTACATTTGTTGTTTTAGTGGTTGTTTAGAGTAAGTATCTCTCTGTAAAGTTTTCATATATGTACAATGTAATGTATAATGTAATTAAATTTTTCTGGAGTGGAATGTTTTGTATGATAATATGATTTAATCAACTAGGTTGTAATAACACTTTTTTTTGTACTTAAATGTATAAAAAGGCTTCTGCTTAATTGTGTCTACAAAGGATACAATACATAAAAAGATACATATATTACAAGAATGGATTTAATTGTATAAAAGAAATTAGCATAAGTGTAATGCCCCTAAATAAGGAAGGAATATATTTAAAAATTGTTTCACTACGACGAAATACATCGAGTCCGTGCAATCTACAAATGGAGGTGCCAGGTTCTAACCCGTGAAGGTGACATCAGAGCAGTAGAAGAAGGTGGTGATGGTGTCAGTAGCGTGATATGATTGGTGCTAGAAGAAGTACAAAATGGATTGGTGCGTTGGTGATGATGATGATTGTGGTGATTGCGAGGGCTCGGCAATTTCTGTGATCGATCCTCGATTCTCGATTGACTTCCGTTCAGCGATACCGATCTTGGGCTACAGCGATCCGGGAGTACGAAGCTCTTAGATTTTCCTTCCAACAGTCCCACGTGTTTGGACTCTGGTTGGTCCAGTGGACGTATTATTCGATCCGAACAATCATCCAGACTCTTTATAACTTTCGTTTTACTTTTATCATCATCTGTCTTTATTTTGCTTTTAATCTCACTGAAAGTCTCGTTTCGTGTGTTGCGTTTGTTACCGAATTCAAGTCCCAAGCTACCCAGTGACCCGAAAATCTTTTTGTCAGGAAATATTGACTTTGGCCGTCCACGAGCAATGTTAGACCTGATTTTGTCAAACTTAGGATGAGGTTCGAGATTGTCAAAGTCCTCGAAACGATATCGAGATCCATTTTCGCGTTTCAACTCCCGAGCTCGAAATCCGGAACCGATTTCTCTACTTTTCGTGTAAGAGCTGAGATTTGGTAGCCTTACATTGTAACAGTCTGCTGATCGGTAGGAGAGACTCATAGATCGTGAGGCTGTTTTCCCAAGATGTTGACCATTGGGTTGTCCATTTTCATCCAGCCACTGTTCTCAGCATCATCGTGGATCACCAGGAAGTAGTGCGGACACAAGACACAAATACCAAGACACACATCGATCACATTGATAAAATTCATTATATTGGGTACATGTACTACCAAACAGAATTTAGTTGTGTAAGAAACTTGAAAAACACAATAGTTTTGGGAGAGAGACAGAAAATATATTAGAACTGACAACACTTTTTTTACCACAGTCAGAGAACAGAATTCCAAGAACGAAGAAAATTGTGATGGTGCTCATTAAGTTTAAATATTGTGAAGAAGTTTAAAGGCCAATTAGTAACGCTTTAGAAAAATTATGTTTTCAAAGATTTCAATTGATTGCCAATTAAATTTCCTGTGAGTTCCTTTTTTAATAACTATTTAGTCATACTATGTAATTATAATTGATTAATCATCATTATTAAAACATGCACGAATTTTTTGGATAAAGTCTATTCGCATTGGCAGTCAAAGGAAACCAAAAGCTAGTTGCGTTAAACCCCATTTGTCTCAATTCCTGTTGTGATACTACTATAAATGACGTGACGATAGAAAAAATAAATAAAAATAAATATAGCTTAGCAGAAAAGTAAAAGATTAAAATTCCTTAGAAGCATTATTTGTTTCTGTGCATTGTAAAGTTAAGTGAATTAAAACAGAAGGGAATAGAAGGTGTACTGAGAAGAGGTGCCTTAACTATTTCTAAGTATTTATAAAATTGGCGTACCCCGTCAAATATGTCCATGACCTCGTCCCACCACTAGAAAAATAGAATTAAATGCTGCATTATACTAGGCGGTTAAACTGAGGAAATTTGTACATGAGTACAATAAAAAAATTAGAGGGTTATCAAATATCTACTTGACGCCACTTTCTAAAATTTATACAAGATCAAAATTTTAAAATCATTACAGTTTTCTGTCACTTTAAAAAGTTTGCATTAAAAATTTAGAAGAGAAAATAACAAATTAAGTTGTTCGATCATAAATTAACTTTGTTCCATAAATAAGTTATACTAAAATGAGCTTTCAGAATATTTACAGTCACGGTTTGTATTTTTATTTTAATTCACTTCAGGTAAATTAGAGAGAACTTACTGGGTATTTGAGATGTTTTAGATGTATGAAGACGATATTTGGTTAAAAAAAGTCGAGTTTTTTGACGAAATAAATTGTTTCCTGAAGCAAGTAACATAATTTAGAGAATTGAATTGAAATCCGCGCCTTCCGAACGTCAGAGAGTCACCTGCCGGACTGCAAGCGGCAGTGGGTCCCTAGACATCAGAGTGCCACCATGGTTTTGGAAATTTTTGATTTTGGTTCGCTTGACTTCATGGAAAGACTTTAGCCTCTAAAAACTGTGTAATATGGTTTTTGTGATGAATAATTTATAGTTGTTTTGTGAATCTTGTCCCAGGTTAAAAGTCATTATTCCAGTGTACGAAATGACAGCTGACAGGGCTACACAGTGGTTTTGGTTTTTGGACTCGGCTGACGTACGATCACGTGACTCAAGCAGCAAAATTGTGATTGGCTGGAAGAATCCAGATCTATGAATCCTGACTGTTCTTCCTCACTCTTGTTCCGAAATTGATACCAACGAGGTGTCGCTTGGTTTTTAATAACTGATTAACCATAAGTTTCTTTTACTCTGAATGAAAAATTGATTATATTTATTATTGAAAAAAACCTTATCAGATATCCCGGAAGAGGAGGTAAGACCATTTTGTTCTACTAGTGTTGGTGTTTAATTGATCTTGGTCAAAATCCAGTTTTGAGGTTAGAATCCCGGGATTCACTGTAAGTTCAATTTGTCAATGAAAAGTGCTCTTTCTCGGGTTTAACTATTAAATCTAAGCAACATAAAGTATCCTCTTTATTTGAATCAATTGAGGACGTTGAACAACTATTTAGTCATAGTAAGTGGTTGCCTCTTTTAAAGTAGTCGCTACCTAAAAGTCTGAAAAACGACGAATTAAAATCGCGGGAATTTTTTATATTCCAAAAAGAAACTATACTAGTTTCTTCTTTAACCAAATATCGTCTTCATACATCCGAAACATCTCAAATACTCGGTAAGTTCTCCTTAATTAACCTAAAATAAAGTAAAGTAAATGCAAACTAGGATCGTAACTTTAAACAGAAATTGGTACACTCCCTAAGTGATTTGAAAATTTGGTTAGGGATCATTCACATTTTACGTGATACTTTCAGGGGTGGGAGAGGGTTAAACAAAGCATCACGTTCTGTTGTAAATTAATATATAAATAATAGAAAAAGTATTGCGGAGGGGAGGTCTAAATTACCTAAAACAAGTATCACGTAATATGTGAACGACTCCTTATAAAAAGCTGTTAAGAAAAATGTTCTTAATCATCATTTATTACTTCAAATTATTATTTAAAATTGTTTTGCATTAATTTTATATATAAATATTGTTAAAATAAAATAGCACAAAATGTTCGAATTTTAAGATTTTAGAAAAGTGGCGTGTTGTGAGAGGAAGGAAAGTCTACAAGCAGTTCTACAAAGCTAAATAAAATAATTTTTAACTAATAATAACAGGTGAGACATTTTTTAAAGCTTCAAAACTGTACATCGAATCACGTGAGCGATAGAGTTAAAAAAACGCAATTGAATCTTTTCTGTAAAAATGTTGCATAATAATATAAGAAAATTCGAAAATATTATGCAGTCAATATAATTTTAATATAATTTCAATTTTAAATAAATAAACAAATTAATTTACTCAAAGATTGATAGATTTTTAAATAAAACATTTGGAAATAATTATAAATTTCGACCAAAAAAAATCATGTTTTGTTTCTATTTAACTTTTAATCCGGTTGATTTCTTTTAGTGGACTTTAAAATAAACGCAAAATGAGTTAAGCAATCGGGAGGCTGAATTAAAATTTTTTTTCCGTAACTGTGACTGTAAAAAATTAATTCAATTGTTTTTAGATACAACATTTTTACATTTTGAATCATAAATTGAGGCAAAAAATTCGCCACATGAACTGAAGGGCCCAACAATAAAACTTGTATTACATTTGAACAAGACGTTTGTAGCATCGTTACCTTCCTTTTCGTCCAAGTGAAAGACGTTGGCTAAAAGCAAAGCCATTTCAAACGATCATGTTCGATTTTGATATCATTCTCGTATGGCTTTAGTGCCTACCATTGGGATTCAAAGTTGAACGTTACGAGCATTATTACAACGCTAGCGGTGCGTTAATTAGCGCCATTCACGTTATGTTCGTAATTGTGCAAGCTTTCAATAATATACGAAGCATAGAGTCTCTAATCCGATTAGTAACATTAGTCAATTCTACTGAATATATTTCATGAAAATCTTCGATAAGAAACGATACTCTTGGAAATTTAACTACAAATTTTGCTACTATTTTTAACCTAGTGCTGTCAATGTATCGTTTCAATTTTAATTTTAACTAGAGGGTTTGGTTAAACCAGTATTGTACATTTTTTAAAATTAAGATTCTTATTAATAACAAGGTAGCCAGTTATTTTAAGAAAAATTTAATTTGTAAATAATAATTTGTACAATTTTATCCCATTATTTTGAACTGACCGCATTGTTATTGAGCAAGATAAATCATAAATTCATATTTTGACACAAATAATTACCTCTTTCGTTTCCTTTTCAGCGATTGATGATTTGCCAGGTATGTAGTCTTCAATGCGTCCAGGCTGATTTTTGTAAGTATCTGAAGAGTATTTTAGAGCTGCGCTCCTATTTTTAAAATGAAAAAATTGTATTTTATGTTTTCTTAATATACTTAGATTAGGTAGGAGCAGGAAATATATTAATATTTTTAAAATAATAAAATAAAGGCGAAGGTCTTTCAAGTATTACGTTAACATATTTTGAGCTTTTCTGAGTTCTTTCTCTTGTATTAGTAAGATCTATAAAAAGCTTTTTAGTCTTAGGAATTAAATGTTATGATTGTTACATAATTTTATGACTATGACTGCATTTATATCACGGTACTTAACACTGACCTGAGATACGTAACTAACTGTAAGTAATAGCGGAGCGTAAGCAAGGCTCTTCTCTCCTACTTTAAGCAGCGCATTATTACTTAACTACGTTTCGTAAGTCAGTTTTAAGTACTGTGATGTAAATGGAGTTTATAGTATATTCTAACGTATTTTATGCAACGCTTGCGTGTTTCCTTTAACAGTCAATACAATTCTTTTAGGATAAAGACACATTGAGATTTTTATGGGCCTTGGAAAAAACCGAAGTGCTGATTGTCACAAACCGGAGATCCTTTGTATATAGTGATGCCATTGAGCAAGTAAGTTGAGGAATGAGACGATATAAAAGGCTGCCAAAATTTCTCAAAAATCCTCGTCTCAAACCGCCTCTTCTCATTTCATCTTATCTCAAACCCTCTCTTCTCGTGCTTGCCTCTATTTTTTGGGGAATTTTCACCAGATGTTACTCTAAGCAAATCTAAGGAATCGATGCTGGTCCCGTCCAAGTCATATTAATTCAAAGTTATAAAAATGTACCCAATTAACCGAGGCGTATTCCAGGATAAATCTAACTAAGGAGAAGTTCAGAGTTCTAAGTATAGTCATACTATCAAAAACTGAGGCGTTAATTGTCAGGAAACCAAGGGATCTAACTGCCTTTGATACCAGTTCAGAGATATGATCATTAAAAGAAAGATCACTACAGATCAGTAAACCCAGATCTCTAACTTTACTGACCCTTATCAATTCTTCATTTCCAATAGTGCACAAATATATAAAGGTGTTTTGTCTAGAAAAATATATAACCAAAGTTTTATCTATATTGATGGACATGTGATTAATTTGCTGCATAAAGAACAGTAGATGAATGTGTAAATACCGATTTGACGTCATTCATGAACAGAACAAACAGCAGTGGGCCAAGATGTGACCCCTGTAAAACACCAGACGTGACTAGATAAGGACCTGAAAATTCACATCCAACTCTGACCAGCTGAAATCTATCTGAGAGATAACTATTCATTAATGAAACCAGGTGAGCAGACAAACCCATGATACGCAGCTTAAACAAAAAATATTATGACCAATTGTATCGAATGCTTTTGCAATGTCGGCATAATTTGTGTCCACTTGGCCACCTTTTTCAATGATCAATAATAAATTATTAATGAATAGACCAAGATTAGTCACTGTAGACCTGTAGACCTACCCCTGACAAATTCGTGTTGTTCATCTATTATAATGCTTGATGCCGTCTTATATAAGGAATCAAACAAAACACTATGGAATATTTTAGGAAATGAACTGGAAATTTTGATAGGCCTATAGTTAACTATGTAGTTTTTATCACCACTCTTATAAATAGGAACAATTATGCCTTTCTTCCATACAGAGGGAAAAACTCCACTTTGCAATGATTTATTAAATAAAATATACAGTTGTTCAACAAAACATAAAAACAAGATTTAATAAAAGAGGGAAGAGATTTATGGAAATGAAGTTCAATGTAAGAACACAACTAAGTACTTAAGAGTCGAGTTGGACAAAAGGCTTAGCTTCAACCAACATTTAACATCTGCAACGACCAAAGTCTTCCAATGTGGAGGAAATATTTTCCGGCTCATGCCTCTCATAGGTGATGTCAGGGAATCAAAAAGAAGATTAGTAGCGAACTAAAACAGTCGAAGCTGTTTAAATGAAGATCCAGTGTGGCCACCTGTCCTAGATAAACACGTCATCTCTAGGAGACTACTTTCGGCTCAGAGAATAGTTTTGCTGAGAATAGTCACAGCCTACCGGCAAGTTCTGATCAGCGCTGTTCAGGTCTTTGTGAGCGTTCTGCCAATTAATCTGTTGGCTAGAGATAAGCAAGTAACCAGTTGGGTCACTATAAATCAGGCAAGCTAGTTCCTAGTTAAAGACAAACAGCGCATTAGGACTAATCATCAGAATTGTCAGGGGTTGACTACACGGAGAGAAAATTTGACAGGATATACGTCGATTAGGTTCAGGGTAATAGCCTCGATATACCATCGAGGCAATACCAGTTGAAGAACGACGAAAAAAAGGTTGATATTCGAGGCCCGCTATGTCGATAGTCTATCGGGGCGTACGGCCTCAACGATCAACTTCTATTGCCTCGATGATCAGCGGAAAATCCGCCAAATTTCGAAGCATGGGAACTTGTGAGCGCCTCAGAAGGGAGGGGATACGGAAAGAAAGAGCGATTCTCTCTCTCCCCGTCGCCCTTTTCGTATCCCCTCCCTTCTGAGGCGCTCACAAGTTCCCATGCTTTGAAATTTAGCGGATTTTCCCCTGATCGTCGAGGCAATACAAGTTGATCGTTGAGGCCATACGCCCTGATAGACTATCTATCAGGCCTCGAATATCAACCTTTTTTTCGTCGTTCTTCAACTGGTATTGCCTCGATAGTATATCGAAGCTATTTACCCCGTTTCAGTTGACGTACATCCTGTCAAATTTTCTCTCCGTGTAGTTGAGGAGTGTCAGGTGAGATGGAATGGGGAATCTACCGAAAGTTGGACTTACCGTCTTATTTGCTATCTCGCTACATAACTCGGAAGGAATCATAAACAATTTGGATACAATATGACACAATCGCTGACGGATCATGGTTGTTTCAACGAGTACCTAAAACGTTTTAAATTGAGGGAAGATTCATATTGCGGCGTCCCTGTAAAGAATTTTGAGCTCACCCACTTCTATTGTGCGCGTTGGGGAGAAAGAAGGCGAAAAATGTTTTAGAAGGTGGGTACTGAGGTCACCTTGCCGGTAACATGATTGGCCTTAGAGATGACCAAACACAAAGGTACCAATGCTTATCAGGAGAACACAGGAGGATAATATAGAAATAAGGAAGAAAACTAAATAAAGTCCTTTGTTCATCAACAGGTCGAAGTCAGACGTTGATCGACGAGAGGTTTACATCCTGTGGGTTGATGGGCCGATGGAGATCAAGAGGTCTATGGGTGTAGGTGCAGTTAGAACTCCGCAATGTTTGTCGCCTGGATGCGATCGTTTCTCAAAGTGTTAGCAATGCTCCCATAAAGCGAGGAAGGTTTAGTGGGTATAACTTAGAGGGAATCTGCACTCTGCCCAGAACAGAGTCTCGTACACCAGGGTTTATCGTTCATCAAATGATGTTTGCATAATTTTTTAAAAGATGCATCCTTATGATGCCAAACCTAGTAGATAAAACGTAATACTTGAATATCCCCAAATTGTAAATTAACCTTTTAAGCAAAGTAATAGACTTAGGAAAAGAAAATATAAATCAAAAGGAACATCAGAAATTACTTAAGAGAAAAGAAAAGATACTGTGAAGTGTATATGGAGTAAATGCTTATTTCATGTTTATTTTAAATTCAACCTCCATTTGCATTTTTACTCACTTTTTAGGCATTGTTGACGTAGTGAAGTCATTTTCCTTGTTACGCACTCGTCGACGATTGTCATAAGTAGAAGATCTATCGGAATAAACACGGGGCTCTGGTTCACTTAGATAACCACTTGTGCTTCCACCGTAACCATATCTCGCACCTGAAACATTTTTTGGAGATTACAAAAATCTTCTTTTTAATGCATAACAGGACATTTGTCACAAAAGAAACTATATTTAAATAGACGTCACTTAAGTATTTTATTTTTTGCTAATAAATTTTAATAAGAAAAATATTTATTCCCTTCCAATAAAATATAAAATTCAATAAATTGATTGATATAACAACAGCTGCAGGTGTTAAAACTAAAGCAATTTTCAACTACTCTGATAAATATGCCAATGTATATTATAACAACATTGGTAGAAAATTTTCATGAAAAAAAATAGTATCAGTCGTTTAGTTAACAGGATCACTTTTTCTATTTAAAAGAAATCTATATCAGTTGACGAAATGTTAATTAAGGAGCGGTTGTTTCTATTACAAAAAACCATTATAAAAGTTAACCATCAGAATTATATATTGTATATTTATATCAGAATAACTTTCTTTTTTAGACAAATAAACACACGTAGATATAAACATACATTATTCAATACATGTTTCTTTAAATTAATTATAAAATGTTAAGTTTATAAATTCAAACAGAAAATTATAGCGAGTTAACCAAAACCGTACATGTATAAATATTGTAGTATTTTCTCAACGGAAAAAACTTATTCATCATTTTCTTAGTGAATCGGAGATTTTAAGGGGAGGAACCATCCTTAGTTTGACCCTCTTAAATTTCAATGTCCTAAAGTGTCTATTTTTTTCTTGCATCATTTGAGTTCTAAAAACATGCAAGTTGATCAAAAATAAAAAATTCTTAATTCGACAATTTTAGAATTGTTAAAGTTTTATTTTTGGGACTAAAATGATGCAGGGAAAATAAAATAACTTTTTGAAAATATTCAAATATGTAGGGTTCAAAATAAAGGTGGTGGCCTTTCCAGAATGCGGGTTGAGGATGGAACAACATTTTTAATAAGACATTCCATTGTTTTTACAAACTAACCTAACAGTTTTCAATCGGATTGCAAAAAATATTCAATAAATTTATTTTAATAAATTAATCTCTCGTTAATACAAATTCTATTCACAACTATAAAGAACAATAGTCAAGCCGCATTCTTCAAATCTCGGATTCAAAAAGAAGTTCATCAATAAGTTTTTCTCCCTGGATAATTTATTAGTATTTAGCAAATGCAGGAATTAAAATCACACAGCAAACAGTCATGAATTCAATCATGAGATTATTGTTATCACACATATGTTTTATTGGTTATACATAATTTATTACTATAGAGAAAACAGAAAAACATAACAGAAATCCAATCAGAGAAAATTTTCATTGAATCAAAAATGCAAAAATTTTAAAAGTACAAAATTTCTGTCAGTGAATTAATTTTCTCATAATCACAGAAGGTTTTATTTAACCTATTAAATTCTAACATATTTTTTAAATCCAAATTTTGGTGGTTGCTTTAATGTTTTCAACGATTCTTTATTTGTATTCATCAACAAAAAGTTTAATTTACAAAGTACTTATCTTCTGTTTGTAATAAACAGAATTCTGGTTAATTTAATTAAAATGTATTATCTTTAACCTATACGGTAAAGATATAATTTTAAATTAATTTTACTATTTTAATTCAATGAAAATTTTTTTTACTGTGGGCATATGAATTCATACAGCAGCATTTTTTTTAACGCAGATAGCAGCGATTTATTTAACAGCATGGCTACATTTTGATCAAGTTATGCTCGCAAATTAGGCGAATTAATAGTCAAGTCGAGTGAGCGATTAGTTGCCCGTTACAATATGAGTTGAGAGCAGCAATTTAGCCGGTTAAGTACATTAATGAGCCGCGGGTTTTTAAATTAATTTTATTAAGCCTGCACTGCTTCAAGAAGATATTCACCTCTTCGTGGCTTGTAGCGGATTGTTATGTAGTCATCTGAAAAGTAAAAATTTTTATTCAATTAAGAAAGTTTTTTTTAGTTTTATTTGGTCGATCCTCCTCAAACAAAAGGACACCTCTTTTTAGCTGTTAAATTACCTGTTTTTTTTTAAATCTCGTTTCTATTTTATATTAATTAACAATTTTCTAGAATTTTGTCAATTTTATAATTTTTCTTGTTTTAGATTATGTAGGAGACTATTAAAAAATTATGACAGGAAATACATATATTAATGTCAGTTTGTTTATCTTTTCGTGACGATAAAGAAAGACAGGAAAAATTTTAGGATAAAAAGATGAAATTGTATTTTTACTATTAATAAATACTTAGGTAATGTGAATTTTTATTTTTGTTATTTTTTTAAGAAAAAGAAAACTTTTAAAGTATTAGAAAATAAACATACAGCAAAACATAATATCGTATTGAAAAAAAATATTAAAAGAAAACACGATAACGAATTGGAACTGTACGTAGTAAAACCAAGGTCTTTATATAGGCATTAGGTTAGTTTCTGCGCATCTTTCTTCACTAAATTTTGATGCGCATAAACTAACCTGATGTCTATAAGGACTATATTGCCTTGAGACAGTTTACCCGATTCTTACAATTTTTTGTACAAATTGTGGCGTACGGTGCTGATATAATTCGTTTCGTTATCGTGTTAAAAAAAATTTACTACTACCTTATTAAACAAAATTAATTTTAGTAGATGATTTTTTTACAATTCTTTAATTTTGGTAAAACTTTTTACGAGGCTTTATAACGAATAACTTAAAATAATCTAATAAATTATTTATTACATGTTAAAAGACAACATGTTTCGACATATTAAATATCCTCAATTTAATTATTAATTTTTCGATGTCAATGGTTTTATGCTAACCTCAAAATTACCATGTGAATTTTTAACCTACAATAAATACCTACAATATTGATTTAATTATTAAGCATGTAATTTTTTATAATTAATCATATAATCTCGTTTTAAATTATCATTCGTCGTTATAATTTTATTGGCTTCTGCTGCTTGATTTATTTGAATATTTATTTTTGTGGTGACCTGATGAGGACATTTAATATATCGATGATGTCTTTTAACATCCAATTAATAATTTTTTAGGTTATTTTGGGCTATTCGTTATAAGTCCCTCGTAAAAAATGTTACTAAAAATAATGTTGGTTAAAAGTTCAATAATCATAAGTAGCGTTAATAGTAAAAATACTTCATCTTTTTTTCAGTCATTTTTTTGTATCGCAGCCTGTTTTCGAACAAAGATGATTCGAATATAAAATGTCAAAAAATAACACACCTGTCATAAATTTTAAGTAAGGAAAAAAATATCTTTGATAAAAATAATCGCTTTTTACTCCAGAGTCCATTAGATTGAAGATTCTTTAAAATGAAATAGAAAAAAAAAATATTTTCAAAATTTAATAACTAACCATCGTTATCTGCTCGGTGCAAGGAATCATACATTCTTTTGTACCATTTAGCTTGGTTGTCTTCTTTAACTTCCTAAAACAAACATTTATTTTTACAGCCTCTTGTTATATTAGTATTAACTTAATTACTTCAATTTTTGCGTTAATCTAATTTAATTACAATAATTATGTAAATTATAAATTATGGCTAGGGTAAAGGGTACAGTGATCAACTCCCTACTGAACGATACCTTATCATAAAATACATAATAAATGGAAAAATAACGATATAAAAATATATTTCCAGATAAAATTGTAAAAAATGTCATTTATAGCAACCGGTATTTGTGTTTTAATTAATCAGTTTTTTAATATTTTTTTAATATTTAAGTTCCAAGAAAAATAACCTCAAAAATGGTGCTTTTTTGTTGACAAATTTTCTTAAAGTCAGCAAGTCGTTTAAAAATTATATTTTGAAAACAAATAATTTGTTACAATAAGTTTATTTTATAAATAATGAGATTTATAACAATATTAATAAATAAAGTATTGTTTAATGAATAGTTTTAATAATTATATATTAAACAGAGGGTGTCGTTCACTGTTTTCTGACATTTTCAAATTCATATTAAAAAATTTATCAAAGTTTAGTAATCATTTCACGCACTTTAGTAGAAATTTGGAACATAAATTATTTATTTCGCATTGATTTCAAATACAAATCTTTAGAATTTACTCTGTAATTATAAATTAGTTTAAAATGCATGACAAGGGAGTCAGTCAGTGTCCCCGTTACTCTATTTTCATTAATCCTATATTTATTTATCATTCATATATATGTACTTACACTACCGGCTAAAATTGTAGGACAACTTACAAAAATGTGACTAAAAACCTGACCGTCTTAAAATGTTGATAACTTTTTCAGGTATTAGCAAAATGAAATTTTTATAGACCATTGAAAAGATTATAAAATTTACAGGAAAACGGTCCTATTTTAAAGCTGTTTCGATTAATAGAAACGGAGATTCAATGTGACAAAGAAAGGTGAATTTTTCACCATTTGGGAATTTTTGTTGTTTAAGTTTGGTGACCTGCATTTTTTAGAAAAGTATTTGAAAAATTTTTAAATTAAGCTAATTTAAACCTTGAACTATTAGCTTTAAAATAAGCCATTGAAAATTAAAATACCTTGACTGGTTCAAAAGTTATAAGCAAATGTATGATACGAAAAAACGCAACGATTCTAGTGGTGACAGACGGAGAGGGGAGGAAACAAAAGAATTGTTGCGTTCTGTTCTTTATACTCATTTGCTTATAACTTTTGAACCAGTCAAGATATTTTTATTTTCTCTGGTTTATTTTAAAGCTAATAGTTTAAGGTTTAATTTGGCTTAATTTTAAAATTTTCCAATTACATTTCTAGAAAATGTAGCACACCAAACTTGAAGAATAAAAATTCCCAAAAGGCGAAAAATTCATCTGTCTTTATCGCATTGAATCTCCGTTTCTATTAATCGAAAAAGCTTTTAAATAGGATCATTTAACGGCAAATTTTATAAGCTTTCCAATGGTTTATAAGAAATTCCATTTTGCTAATATCTGACAAAGTAATCAACATTTTAAGAGGGTTATGTTTTTAATCCCATTTTTGTAAGTTGTCCCACAATTTTGGCCGGTAGTGTTTATTGTGACTTATAAAATTAATTGCAAAAAATAATTTTAATTCCTTTGCAAATAATTTTCTCAACTTCTAGAGGATGATAAATTAATCATTTTTTAAAGGAAAAATATCTTACTGATCTCAAAACTAGGGGAACTCCCTCTCTGGTGGTGGGACCGATACCCTCAATTTTCCGAGGACCCAAATCGACAATCTTCTTTCTTGGAATAGTGTCCATTTCCGGTTCGCTCTCGTATTCTTTCTTCAAGTTATAAACTGAGCAAATCCTCATAAGTCTCGGCGCATTGGTTTTTAAAATTTGGTGAAAAAAGCACTCACGAATTTCGCGTTTAATGGTACAGTGAATCAACTTGTGCGAATTATAATAATTTTAATAATTATAAGAAATATGAAGTGAACACATTTAATCAATTTGTTTAATAATTTATTAGTATATGAAACATTTGTGTACTGACAAGTGAGAAAACAAACCTGAATTATTCCTCTTGAATTATTTTAATACCGAGAGTATGCTTTTTTGAAGCAAGCCGATTTATGATATGTTTGGTTAATATTACAAGTGTTTTAAAAGTGGGTGTAAAATTACGAAATACAATCATAAAAATAAAATAATATTTTAGATACTCACTGATTTCACCGGGACTAGTTAAAGGTTTTTCGTCACTTTTAATTCGCGGTGTACTCTGGCACTCGTCTAAATACGCAGCTCCTTTTGGCAATTGTCCTTCTGCAGATAGAAAATATATTAGGAAAGTTTAATTAATTATTTGGCAATTAATTTTTACTTGAAATTTATTCTCAATTGAAAAAGTAAACATGATATTAAATTGATAGGGAAATCGTAATTAAAATGGAATGTTTCTTTTATAAAAATCGGACAGTGAATAAATTGAGTCTAATTGAATTATTTTACTTTTTGAAAACGCATAAAGGACATTCCATGTGACATTTTCATTCAAAAAATTTTTTTGCTTGGAACAAATTTTTTTCTGATTCCATATGAAAAATAAGTAAATACCTATTTTTTTATTTTCTTATTGAAGATTGAAAATAGTGAAAAAAGTGGTTCTAAAAAACCGGGTCTGTCAGACCCAGTCTAGCAGTTGAGGGTTAGAAATCATTTAGACTAATCTAATTTGAATTTATACAATCGTTTCTGAATACAAAATACTTTTAACTGTCATTAAAATGAAAATTATAACGGCTCATTTTATGCTAATTAAATTATTCTCATGCTGGTAAAAAATTTAAATATCTAGTTTCTACTTCAAAAAGTAAAATAATGTATTTTTCATTTTTTTTTTCAAAGACGTTTTAAATAAGTTGAACGGTAATAAAAGATTTATGCTGTTTTAAAATTTAAATACACACCTCTAGCTTTCTGTAAAAGCGTGATTGTAGGATTTTGCGCCCGCGGTAAACGAGGTGCACCGGCAAGAGTGTTCAACCCTTGAGGTGGAGCTGAGTGAGAGTTGACGATACGAGATGTGTTATTCTGTGAAAAGGCGTTTGATGCTTCCTTTCTTTGTGCGTCACTTTCCCAAGGTGGAGATGCTTCTTCCTATCATGTTTAAAATATTGTATAACCCAATTTTTTTGTGAAGCAGACATTTCAATATTCTTGTTAAAAACTAATTCGAAAGTTCCTGAGTGAACTGGCCAAAATTATACAACCATTTACAAAAATCGTATTAAGTAGATGACGGTTTTTAAATTTTGATAAATCTGTCAGATATTAGCAAAATTAAATTTCTCATCGACCATTGGAAAGCTTATAAAATTTTCATTTAAATGATCCTATTGTAAAGCTTTTTCGATTAATAGAAACGATGATTCAATGAGATAAAGACAGGTGAATTTTTCGACTTTTGTAAATTTTCATTGTTCAAGTTTGGTGTGCTACATTTTCTAGAAATGTAATTGGACAATTTTAAAATTAAGCCAAATTAATCTTTGAACTTTTAACTTTAAAATAAGCCAGAGAAAATTAAAATATCTTGACTGGTTCAAAAGTTATAAGTAAATGTGTATAAAGAACAGAACGCAACAATTTTTTATTTCCTCTCCTCTCCGCCTGTCTACACTAGAATCTCTCCACTAGAATCGTTGCGTTTTTTCGTATCATACATTTGCATATAACTTTTGAACCAATCAAGATAATTAAGTTTTCTTTGGCTTATTTTAAAGTTAAAAGTTCAAGGTTCTATTTAGGTTAATTTCTAAAATTTCCTATTATTTCTCTAGAAAGTGCAGCTCACCAAACTTAAGCAATGAAATCTCACTGAAAACGAAATATGCACCTGTCTTTATCACATCGAATCTCCGTTTCTATTTATCGAAAAAGCTTCAAGCTAGCATTATTTGGCGGCAAATTTTATAAGCTTTCCTATGATCTACAAAAAATTAAAATTTTTGCCAATTTATAACAGAGTTATCAACATTTAAAGATGTTCATCTTTTTAATACGACTTTTGTAAGTGACCTCACAATTTTGGCCGGTAGTGTAGATCGCTTTAAGTAAAATTTAATAAACTTTCAAACAGTTTAATTTTTTTTTTTTAATTTTTAATCCCTTGTCGGATTTAGTTGGTACTCGTGAAATTTCAATTAATGTTTTTTGTAAGGATTACGAATATTTAAATAAAAACGAAACAAATTAAAAAATAAATAATATTCTAGTACAATAATAAAGTGTATGAACAACTCGTATAAAATTTCCTCCACGTAGAGGTATTATTAAAATGAACATTTACCTTTTTTACATTTATGTTTTTTCTGCTCAAAACAGGACTTTCAAAGGAAACTGGACGGAACTCTTTTCGCTCTGGAACTGGACTTGGACCTGCACTCGACGGAGTCCAAACTGGAGGAATTCCTGAGTCCTTTTCGTCCTTATTACGATCGGAATTGGGTTGTTTTGGCGGCGGTGGAGGTTCACTTCCAGGCGACCAAACACCTGCAGATCAAATTTATAATTTTACTTTTTAATTTTTAAAAATATCCATTTTTATACAAAGCGACCCAATATATTTTGAAACACTTGAAAGATTCAAAAACGAAAGTACAAAATTCCATACTTAAAATAAAATATAAATCACAATTCCTAAAGAAATAAAATAATGAAAAGTATACTAAAATAAAATAAAGAAAATTATTTTAAATAGTAAAATTTACAAACTTGTGTTTTGACATTTTTATGATTTAATGTTACGAAACATAACATTATGAAACACTTTTAACGTGCATTTTTATTTTTAATTTAATTTTTTTTTTATTGCTATTAGAAACTCCTAAGCATCATGCCAAGAGACAAACATTGTTTATGAAGTAAACAATTAATTAAGCAAATGGAACAATTTAACATGGACATAAATTAGTGTTACGCAAGTAGGCATTTGGCAGGGGTGTTGAAACAACACGAAATAGTTTCTTTTGACGAAGGCAATACATATAATTAGGGTCTTTGCACCGTTATGATAAAAGCAGACACCAGGAACATGTGAATTTATAAAACGAGGGCCAAAACACTCATTCCAAATGAGACGGCGTCGCGCTAATCTTGGATTGCGAAGGCGTATTACATAAAGAACTCTTCATTCCTTCACAAGCTCAAACCCATCCGATAGCCAACTTTATAAATTTCTCAAAATGATGACATTTTATTACCTTACTTCCGAAATTCTTTTTAAAAGTCAACCATTAATATAATCCAGTCATTTTAAACGGGTGCAATTCTATTTTGCGAATAGCTTGCAAAATATGAGTTTTTACCAAAAATTTCTAGAGAACAATCTTATAGAGCACAAAATTCTCTACAACATTTGTAAGAAACATTTTTTGATAAAACAATTATTTTTCATTTTACATCACAGGACATGACAAGGTGAAGGGGTGAAAAATCATATTTTAGCAAGTTCTTAGAGTTATGGGCAAAATGTGGAAAAATGTTTCTAATAAAAGATGTAGAGTGTAAAAAAATAAACAACTTTTAATTTAACTTTTTTTTAGTACAATAATTAGATAAGTCGAGGGAACGCTTCAAACGCACAAACACTACATACTCATAAAATATTTAGTCAATCCGCCGATGTGCACTTGCAGCGTTCTATCAACATACCTAATTGTTGTATTAAAAAAAAGTTAAATCAAAAGTTTTTCATTTTTTAAAACTCTACATCTTTTATTTAAAACAATTTTTCAGATTTTGCACATAACTCGAGGAAATTACAAAAACATGATTTTCCACCCCATCACTTTGTCATATTTTGCAATATAAAATGAAAAATAATTGTTTTATCCAAAAATGTTTCCTACAAACGTTATAGCGAATTTTATACTCTATAATATTGTTGTTTACAAATTTCAGCTAAAAAGTCATAGTTTGCAAGCTAATCGCAAAATAAAATTTCACCCCCAAATTCAAAATGTCGGAAAAATTTACCACTCCCAGAGCTCAATAACTTACAAAAGAAATACATGAAATAATTATAATTTTGTTGTTTATGAATAACAAAATATTATTTTATTTTACTTTTTTCCAATTTGTATGTTGGTTTTTTTTAATCAAAGAACCAAATAAATTCTGTTAAAAAAAAGACATAATCAAATATTATTTATTTATACAATGTAAATTAAGAAATGACTTAAATTTTTTGAAATATTTACATTAGATACAAGAATTTGAAAAATCATCAATTGTGGGATCAATATTTGAAAAATTGTAGAGAATAAATTGTTTGCTCACGTGATTTTGATGCGTTTGACGGCGAGCATAAAAAATGATGACGACCCAAATAAACAAACCGAACTTCATTTTTAGAGATAAACTTTCTAAATATATTTTCCGGGTTTCAAAACTCACAGTTTGATTTTAATTGTCATATTTTGTTTACTGCATAATTAAATCTTATTTTTCAAAAAGAAAAAAGTCCCAAATCTACAAATTCTGAAAAAAAAATCGCAAAGCGAAAACAGGTTTTAGAAAAAAATTATTTTAATTGGCTTTTAAAAAAATAGAATATTATTCTTTATTGATTTATCTTTTAAAAGAAAACATAAAAATTAAAAAAATAAATTTTCTAGTATTCTTTTGTACATGTTTTCAAACGACCAAACTGTTTTTATGTCAATTTATAAAATTTTAGTAATTAATGGAAGCTTTTTTCTTAAATTTAAAACTTTTTTAAATGGTTTAAAACAATATTTTTGAATTTGGGGAAATTAAAGTTAGTACAATATTTAATTTTTTTTATTTTAAAAATCAATTTTTGGATAAAGATTAGTTTAAAAGATAGAAGCTGTTTTTAAAAAGTGCAATTTTTAAAAGTAATAATATAATAGAAAAAAAAAGTTCATATTACAGATTTATAAAAATGTAAACAATAAAAACAAAATTAATTTTTTCATACAGAACCTAGTAAAATACAATTTTATTTCTCTTTCAAGGAACAAAGTTTTTAAAACATTGGTTAAACGTATATGAAGTTTTTCCCATCAACTAGAAATAAAAATTGAGAGAGAAAAATAACGAAGTTAAAATTGGATAAATATATCTTGACTGTGTGAAGTTTATGAACTTTTTTAAAACGAAGCAGTAATAAATGCCTGCCATAAACATGTGAACTTTGAGAAATTATGATCATAAGTCATGTTACTGCGAAAAAAGGCTTAATACAAAAAATATATTTTTCAGTTTTTGAACTATAAGAAATTTTTGCTTTTCTTTTTGAAAATTGAAGGAAAACTTTTTTCAGAAAATTAACGGTCAGAATAATTTCTTTTTAAATTACAATGTAGATTAAAAAAAATATTTATTTATAAAACTTTGGAATTAAAGAAAACAAATTTTTTATATTTTCCTTCATTGTTTGTAAAAAATTTATAATTTCTTATCTGAAATTTAAATTTTGACTCTTTTTCTCTAAATTATAAAACATTTTAGTAAAATTTATACATTATTTTTTATTTGTATAATAATCAAGTGAATACGAATGGCAAATCAGATTTTCAAATACAAAATGGCGTCTATCATACTGAATCCATGTTGAGTTTTAAAAATGTTATAACAGATTCGAATTCAGTTATTATAAAATCCTTCGAGTAACAATTTTTAAGGAAATACTACCTTTTTTAAACAATTTTTGATCTGAAAGAATCCTTCATTTTTAATTTAGAAAACCTGATATTGATGATTTGTTGATATGAAATTTTTTATTCCACATAATTGATATGAAATGCTTATAAAAAATTGCAAATTTAAATGAAACTTTTGGCAAATTATAATATACATTAATTTCTAAATGATTTATTTAATTATTATAACTGTGCCTAAAAATCTGAATATATTTTTCAATTTTTAAAATTACCCCCTTCTGGAACCGTAATTCACTGTAGAAGAGTCTGACCTAATTATAAAATAATTTTAGTGATTTTAACAGCGGTGCATTAGTGACTGAAATATGTGGTACAATGTTACGACAAAATGAAACAAATTATTTCGAACAAGTTGCAATAAAATGAAAACAATGGTACTTATAGCAGAGTGGCCACTCTAACCTTATAGTGCAAGAGAATGTATAGAGTTTCGTAAATTATCTTGTCTTTCGAGATTAGTTTGTAGTCGGATTTATTGTATCTGCTACACGTGTCCCTTGCGACAACAGGAAATCAAGGGTGTCCCATTTCAAGATACGAGTAAATTTAGAATATTAGCGAGTCGCATAATTGCAATTGGTCTGGTCTCATAAACGCCTTTAGACAATATAACCAAGCTTTTCTGGAACACAGTCTTTGCGCACGACACGGTCACTATTTTCAGCAGTCATAGTACTCAATCAACATATTGTTTTGCACGCTATAGGTTGCTTTTGTGAATCGATTCATACTGATAATAAAAAATGGAATCGAAAAGTCCTTAACCACTTTTTGATTGAATGCTTAGTTTTAAAGTTATTAACGATTAAAGCTTATGAGAAACAGAGGGGCCGAGCTTCTTCTTACCGCGTCAAGCGTTTTCATTCAACTTTAATTGTTGATAACTCAAAAACTACGTTTCTGATTAAAAAATGAAAAAGGACTTTTCGATTTATTTTTTCATTGTCTGGATGGTCGTTTATTTTTTTAAGCTTACAGAAAGCATTAAATAATTTTTTTTGGTAAAATCACTTGTAAATATAAAATTACCGCTGAGAAAAAGATTAATTTGCGGAAAGCGAAAATCATGCTGTGAATTTGTAAGGTTTCAAACTTTTGTTAGTATGACACACTTTCTGGAAAAACTGTTGAACAAAAACATTTTAATGAGAGAAATAATTCGTTTTAAATTCACATAAACTCCCAGATAGCCAAGCGTACTAATCCAAAATACCCGGTATACCGACTCTGTACTTGCCATGTACCTTCGCATTGTACTAGTATTATACGAGTATATATATAAACTGACAAATTATTTTTCAAGATGGCGGAGTAGTACGACTCTGGTACGACTCCATATTTATTTAGTACGCCGTACTAAGTGAAAATATTAAAGTTTCTATTCATTACATACAAGTGTAATACTAGTACGATACCAGTACGTCGTACAAATGTAATAAAAATGTACATACATACTGGCACTGTACTAATTTAGTATCAGTACTTCGAAAATCAGTACCTTTATACACGTATGGTACTAGTATAGTGCAAAGGTACATGGTGTGTACAGTAATTGTACGCTGGTTATCTGGGCTGTTTATAACTCACAAACATCTCAATGTTTGATAAATTTTTTTTTTAATATTTATTAACAATTTTTACACATAATGAAAATTACACATTTTTTGACAATGCGTGACATTTGGTTTAAGTTTAAAATTTATTTTTCTACTAATGGATTTTTGATTAACATTAACTAAGAAAGCAATTTTTCATGCTTGGAAATAAGTATTTCTCTCATTTGACGTAACAAAACACTTTTTCGTAACAAGTCGACTCAGAATATATTATGTACGTTTCTGTTTTAAAAGCAACACAAACAGAGATGAACGACAAAATTTTACAAACGATTTACCTGGCTTCGCCGATGAAGCTTTGAACGTCGGGGCAAACATGACACTTTCTGGAAAAGTATCAAACAAAAACCTTTAAATTTTCACACCCATTGAAAATTTACTTTTTGGAATTCTTTTGCGACTTTAGATCAATATTTATAAAAATGTCTTATAAAAAAAAGGCACATATAGATTTTATTTTATACTTCAGTTTACTTCCAAAGCATCAGCGCCATAATTTAATTTAAGTTTGGTTTAAAAGTATATAAGTACGACAAATAAGTAAAAAAAACGTGAAATCGAATTGAGGAGTCGCTTTACATCAAATTATGATTCTGCTATTGTAAAAGTATAAAGTTTACAAAAATCGTATGTAAATTTAGGTTATGTTACAGTCTTCTGTAAAAAACTGGTGAACAATAACATATCAAAATGGAGCATCAGGGTACTGATTTTCTAAACTATAATTAAATTTTTTAAGACTGTCTCAAGTTTTTTTTAGGTCAGTTTCATTTTGAATTTAATAAACTCGGAACTTGGACCTAAATCGGCGCTAACTTGATTGGACTATTTTAGAATGTGTACACGCAAAGTTTGAGGTTATTTAACTGTCACCTGCTGTTAAGGAGCGTCACAAAACTTTCTTAATTTCGTAATATTTTATGTTTGTGTTAAATATTCGTTACGGTTTGTTATCTTATTTAAACGTAACATACGTTAGAAACCTCTAGTCACGCAAGTTACGATACGTAACTTCACAGCCCTGGTGGGGACGCCATTTCGCTATTCATTATCCGCAAATGCAATAATGAATATTTCACGTGACAAACAGAAATGTGTACAGATTTGTTTATAAACACGAAAAGTTAAACATCAATTACCAAAAAAAAAGGAAAGTAGTGGATTGCAGTGGATGAAAGTGATAAACAATTTAGTATTACTGAGGTTAACCTATAAAGAGTTTTTAAAAAACCAGTATGTTGTTTGTTGTCTTTATTTTGGTGCAGAAGATTATCTGTTTTTAGTGATCAAAAAATGTAAACAAAGAACTGTATAGTAATTGTTTTGACCTAAAGTAACTAAAAATAAAAAGTGTCTGTCGAATGAATGTGATGAAAACATCAACTACTAAAAAATTTCGTAAAGAGTAGAAGATATAAACCGTTCACCTACGAGATTTGATTTTTCTCCTCTACCGATCAGTTTGAAATTTTTACCACTTATTCCATATATAATTGTTCTCTGGATGCACGAAGGATTTTTCTTTTCGTCCATCCGGAGTATTATGTCGTTGACTAATGATCCCTTGCTTTTGTTTTGATTTCAGATTATCCAGTAAAGAGCTGCAGTGATCACGGTAAAATCTTTTTTTTGGACTCCTCGCAAATTTGATGTATTCCACGTATTTCTCAATATTTAGTTTTAAAGTATTTGTGATATTTTCTTCAAATACATATTCTTCATTTAGATAAACATTTGTTATCTATTATTTTAATGTTTGGACAATAAAAATCTTAAATAAGAGAATTTATCGAATGTCCCAACTAGGTGTGCCCCCTGAACGATGACTATTATACATTGTACTTTCTCAAACTTAATTTTTATTTAGAGTTATAAAATAAAGACTCAAACAATTAAAACCAACTGGTTGAAAAAATAATCAAATTTTTTACAGGACAGGTCTAAAATTTACGAATAGAGTACCGCTTTTTGAATATGAGAAATTATAATTTAATGATTAGAAATAATCGGAAAATTTTAAATTTAAATTAAACAAATGTTGGTTTTTTAGCAACATTGCAAACTTTTGTGTAAATTACTTTCTTTATTCTAATCTAAGTAAATTCTAATAGTCGGACCAATTTTTGTTTATTCAGTTAAGTAAAATGTCTTCAAACTAATTTTTTTAAATTTAAATCAACTAGTCATATGGAAGATTCTGAATGAAAATCTAATTAATGCTATGACTATTTTACTACATATTACTACTG
This sequence comes from Ganaspis brasiliensis, assembly GCA_037103525.1. Classification (NCBI taxonomy): domain Eukaryota; kingdom Metazoa; phylum Arthropoda; class Insecta; order Hymenoptera; family Figitidae; genus Ganaspis; species Ganaspis brasiliensis. The sequence goes on from JAZKLR010000193.1 coordinate 1,272,604, forward strand.
TTTTTACTGATTCTTAGTAAAACTAATTTGAATTCAAAAGAATTGTAATTTCTTTAAATATTGAAATACTTAAATTTAGTGAAGAAAATTTTAAATGACCCTATTTATACTAGACACATAATTAATTAGCCACATAAATTCTTATGCAGTTAAGCTGACCCCAGTTTAAAAATTTTAAAGTTTTACAGGTATTAAAAGTTAAAATTTTTTTAATTTTAAAATTCTCGCTTTTAGTAGGGTAATTTTTAATCGACCCTATTTACACCACACACATGATTAATTAGCCACAGAAATTCTTATGCAGTTAAACTGACTCCAGTACAAAATTAATGTTATATTAAAATAATAATGTATCCAATTTTAGCAGAGGTAAATATTAACTGCGGTCAGTTTAATACATAATATAAATATTTTAACTGTGACCAATTTTAAATTCGTGATTTTGTAAAATAAGCGCATTATGTCCAATTTAAATGTAAAATTAAAAAAAAATATGTCTCCAATTTAACAGAGACTGTTTTAGCTGTGGTCAATTTAAATTTAAGACTTTGTAAAAATAATCATGGTGTCCAATTTGAACTGCTATCAGTCTAGATAAAAATTCCTGTGGCCAATTTACCAAGTGTTCAGTTCAAATGGGGTCAGTTTGAAATGCCTCGAATTTAATTACGCGTAAAATCCGGCGCTTTTTCTAAATTAAACATTAACTCTTAAAGAGAAAAATTTCCCTGTATGTTGAGTTATTATTAAAAGTATTTTATTTAAACTACTGCTTCCTATAATTGCTTTTTCAGAATCTGCTTTTAAAATTTTAACAAAAATAATTTTTAAAAAGTTATGGATATTTTTTGGAAAAGAATGTGAGTTTTTGACAATTTTACTTAGAAAATTACTTTTTCTTTTTTATATATTTTTAGGAACCATAAAAATCTTTGACATTAAAATATCGCGACTGTAAAAATCAAGATTGAAATGTGTGGTCGATATTTTTTAAATTATAAGATGGCGGATCCAAAATGGCGATGGAAGAACATTTGATTTCAAAATCTTTGAAAAACTCTTTGTATCCTAATTTTCTTTGGGGATTCTGTCAATTATTTTTCGTAATTTTCTACGATTTAAATTCTTCATGGAATTTTTCCTTTACTACTACAAGTTGTCTAAATTTTTTTTTAATTTGTCGGAATATTAGGTCTTTTTAAAAGAGGGCAGAGACTGTGAAGAACGTAAAAGCTTATGAGCTTTTAACGACAGCAACTGAAACAAGACTCGGAGACTTTCTACATTGAAGGAGACAGTCTTTGCAGTTCATTAATATAGAACCACGAGTGATGAGAGTCTCAGACTCTCAAGGTGACAAGCAAAATAATAAGACAAGCAAGAGAAAAAGGAAAAAGAAGTAAAGGAAGAGACGAAGCTTAGAAATGAACTGTTGCCTATATACACCATTGATAAGATTTCTTTTTTACCTCCAACTCCACTTTTCACAACAACAAAAAAACACGAATGATTTTTTAAAAATAAATAAAAATCAATTTCATAAATATAACGTGGTTTTTCATCTCGATTTGTCTCTTTAAAAAATACACCCTTTAAGGTATCTTTTTATAAAAGAATAAAAAGAAATCCAGTATCCATTCAAGAACTACAGTGAAAATGTGACGAGTGACAACATTAAAAGAGCATGACGAAAAATCATAAAATCTTTCGCAACCAGTCGAAAATTTACAGGCGGAAAACGTGAAGGTGTCCACGAAAATAGCAAATGCGATACTTCCTGCTGTGAACTCGGCAGTCGTCTCTTAGTTTACGAAACAGTAATATGAGTCACTTACGTAATTTAGAAAACAGTTGTAGACAGTTTTTCCGATTTTCGAAAATATTGAAATTTAAATTGAAAAAAAGTTTGATTTAAAGTGAATTGGAAATTTCGTAAAATTCACTATACTCAGATATTTCATCCGGAAAAAATAAATCTTAGTATCAGAGTCTGACAGTCAGTTAAGAGGAACAACAATTTTTCAAAACATAAGAACATTTAAAAAAGAATGGTTGAAAAGTATCCTGTAACTTGAGTGAAACTTTTTTCCGTTGAGAGAGAGCGATTCCTTGCAACCTGTTGGAACGAAAAAGTTGGAATCACATCGAAGCAAACCAGGAAATAATTCCTGAAATCACTCACTTTTTTCCACCATGATCACTTGCACTTGCTAAATTTAAAGAATAATCTGTTGACGATTTTTTTTCTAGCGCCGAAACTTTTGCTGGGATTCGAAATTAGAGCATCATATTTGCAGCACGATGTACGTGCGAACGACGGCGAAGAACTGAGGCGTCGCGACGCCAAAAAGCTACAAGACGCCGTCTCTGTTTGAGTTTACGTCGACGTAAAGGGAGAGACCAGGGCAACGTCAACTTGTGCTATGCCAGCAGGAATAGTACACGACCACTCATAAATGGAGTATGTCAACTTCTGTTTATTCGAGACGAGACTCAAACACCTTCTACTTTCTTCTTTTCTGTAATAACAATTTGGATATAAATTAAATGAGAAATATAGTTCTCCTGTTTTTGTTTACTGTGTCACTTAGATGTTCCATAGCTTGAACGAATTTTTAAACTCTAAAAAAAGTTCTAAACAATGCGGAAGCTAGAAAAACGTGCTGAAGCAAAAATTGTCCATTTTTTTGCAAGAAATAAATGAATTTTCGATTGGAATATATATAGGTTGAAGGGAATCGATTTGTCGACGAAAAATATTTTAATTTGAATTTTAGAAATATGACAAGTCTCTTCATTACCTGGGCGCCAAGAGGTATTGAGGGCGTGGGGACTAACGAGGGGAGGGGGCAATTTCACATTAAATAAAATTTCTTCTGCATCCATCGTCCTCACAATCGTTTCCGGGCATTCAAGTGTCGAAATCGTTACTACTTTGTGTGTCGCCGGCAGCACGAAGGTGCTTATTTTATTTTAATAATTGTTTTGTTTTGTATCTTTTTTATTAGTGTTTTCTGCAATTTTGTTAATCATTTTATTTTTATCTTTTTTAAAGTGTGGCGATTGTTAAAATAATGTGACGATTTCAAAACAAAAGAGGACGATGGGGTGGATTTTTGGGCTAAATAAAATAGAAAAAGAAGAGGTCAGATTATTCATAATCCTGATGAAGCGAAGTGTCCACGATAAAAGCAAAAAATGCTGCTACTCAAAAAAGGGAACTCCCGTTTCTGCTCGTCAGTGGCCACGCTCGATAATAATCGCCCCACGTTCTAAAAGAAATTCCCAAGTAATGCAGGAAACGATAAGTTTATATTATTTAATTGTATTATTGTTTTTGTTTAAATTATTTATTTAATCTTATATTTATATGCATATTTAATTTGATTTTTGTTTATAATTCTTTGTAAATTTGTATTTATTTTTGTATGTCCGTATCGAATATTCGCTGTGTGAAAAGTATGTGTGTGTCGGTTATTTTATATATTTATTTTATTTCTTGACTTTAAATGTTTAATTTTAATTTTAATTTTGACGAAATATAATTTTATATAATTAACGAGAATTGACGACTTTTATTTTATTTTAATTTACATTTTTGAGTCTTAAATTTGTCTATTCGTATATTTATTAATTTTTAATAATTTCTTTTTTTTCAATTTTATATTAAATTAAATGTACGATTTGAGAATTAGATAGAAATAGTTTTTAATCGTTACAAGGTGTTGAGATACAAATTTAGAGAAACTGAATAAAAAAATCAAATAGCGTACACAACCGGCCAAAATTGGGGAACCAATTAAAAAATGGGATTAAAAATATCACTGTCTGGAAATGATGATAACTTTGTCAGATATTACCGAAATGGAAATTTTTATAGACCATTGGAAAGCTTGTAAAATTTGCTGATAAACGGTCCTATTTTAAAGCTCTTTTGATTAATAGAAACGGAGAATTAATGTGCTAAAGATAGGTGAACTTTTTGCCTTTTGGAGATTTTCATTGTTCAAGTTTGGTAAGCTGCAATTTCTAGAAAAATAATTGGAAAATTTTAAAATTAAGCTAAATTTAACCTTGAGCTATTAGCTTTAAAATAAGCAAAAGAAAATTAAAATATCTTGACTGGTTAAAAAGTTATAAGTAAATGTGTATAAAGAACAGAACGCAACAATTTATTTTATTCCTCCCCTCTCCGTCTATTTACCATGTATTATGCAACCAAAAGGGAAGCGAGCACTAGAACCGTTGCGTTTTTTCGTATCATACATTTACATATAACATTTGAACCAGTCAAGATATTTTAATTTTCTTTGGCTTATTCTAAAGCTAATATTTCAAGGTTTAATTTAGCTTAATTTAAAAATTTTCCAATTACTTTTCTAGAAATTGCAGTTCACCAAACTTGAACAATGAAAATCCCCAAAAGGCAAAAAGTTCACCTATCTTTAGCACATTGAATCTGCATTTCTATTAATCAAAAAAGCTTTAAAATAGAACAATTTATTGGCAAATTTTACAAGCTTTCCAATGGTCTATAGAAAGTTTCATTTCGCTAATATCTGACAAAGTTATCAACATTTTAGGACGGTGATGTTTTTAATCCCATTTTTGTAAGTGGGACCACAATTTTTGCCGATAGTGTATTTCCAAATAATATAATGGGTAGATCCAAATTTTTTGAAACTTAACTACGTATTTTGATGCGCTAATTAAAAATTGTCAACTAGATTTTTTCATGGTGAAAACCATAAAGAATCGAAATAAATTCAGTTTTTTTGCAATTAACTCAATAAATCTGAAAAAATTTGAAAATTGTTCTCAATAAAAGTTGTGTGCTTTATAAAAATACGCATTGTTTGTTCAGTGCATTTTTTCTACATCTCTAATAGTTTTCTAGAAAATCGATATTAAAGTTGCCCATGCGGCTCGTAGAGCAGCGAACAAAAAGCGTAATTGCCACATTCTTTCTTTTTGTAAAAATCACTGTTGCCCGGGTATCTTTTGGTAAAAGACCACTATAGGTGTTAAATGAACACCCTTGTACCCCCTGAGAAAAAGAAAGAAAAAAATAAGAAAGAAGTAGAAGACTTTAAGAGTTTGATTATTTTGAGAAACGTAAATTCGATCAATGGGAAGGTAAAAAAAAACATAAACACTTTTTATGTCATAAAAAGTGTCATAAAAAGTGTTTATGTTTTTTTTTACCTTCCCATTGATGGAATTTACGTTTCTCAAACATATACTTGGAAGGGAATTTACTTTTCTTAAAGTTTGATTATTTGTTCTAAAGGGGGTGCAGTTCTAAAGCGTTTCGAAGAACTTGACTATCGATTGTCTCGAAAACTATTAGAGATATCAAAAAAGTACATACATAATAAAATATGTCTATTAGGAAAAGCTACAACTTTTATACAAGACACTTTTCGAAATTTTTAATATTTATTGAGATTTTTGCAAAAAAAACTAAATTTGTATGAATTTTTATGGCTTTCACTGTGACAATAAAATTGGCGCCAATTTTTAGTATGATTTTCCTAATCTACATGTCAAAATACATAAGCATACCAAGTTCCATTAAAATCGGAGTGAGGGCCAAAAATAAATCTCGTCGCCCCACACAACTACTCCTGCCTTCTCTTCACCGATATACACGCTGCACGAATAACTTTAGTACCGATATTCTCGAAAACTATTAGAGATACAGGAAAAATGTAATAAATATAAAATATGTATTTTTAGAAGGCTTACAACTTTTGTAAAAAATAATTTTTGAAATTTTTAATATTTATTGAGATAATTGCATAAAACTGAATTTTTATGAGAGTTTTTAATTTTTTTAACCATGATAATCAAATTTTCGCCAATTTTCACTATTATATTCATAATCAGCACTTTAGAATGCATAGGTCTACCAACTTTCAAGGAACATGAATGTAACAAGCTAAAAATAATAAAAATATTTTTATCTACTTTTTAGGACATTCTATGTTGGATTAGAAGAAAACAATTTCGGACATAGTTGACCGCGTTTGTCTCAAAAATGACAAATTTATATTAAGAAAAAATAAAAAATATAGAAACTCATCTCAGGATTAACTTACAAAATCCTAATAAATGTTTTTATGCTGTTACTTGCATTAAAACAATAATAATAATTTTTACGAAAATCTAACATGACATGATGTTAAGAGCAATAAGGTTAATTTTTTTTATTGAAATTACTATTATTTGGTTTGTAGTTAATAACATAAAAACTTTTATTAGGGTTTTATTATTTAATCCTAAGATCAGTTTCTACATTTTTAAGTATTTTTTAATATAAATTTGGCATTTAAAACGAACCTAGACAAACACCCTTGGTTAAACATTGTGCGCTCTTGTCTTTTTCTTATCACGCGCGACGATAACTGGGATGCTTCACCGACCAAGATATTAATAAATGAAAATAATTTATTAGTTATTTAGGACATGAAAATTTTAGCATAAAATGAAATTTGTCAAAAAAACGATTTTTTTCGATAAAAAAATGTGCTGAAAAAATTTGATTTATTTTCATAAATCCCTGTGTGCAAATTTAGATATATTCATGAGCTCAATAATCCAACCAAATTTTATTGAAATTCTTCGAAGGGAAATTTAAAAACCTTAATGATTACAAAATTTCCTCTATGAAGCAGCAAAATAAATAACCTTAAATAGAAATTATATAAATTGAAAATTATCAAAAATTAAAATTTTGCATTGAGCATGTCAATTAATTTACATAACCTCAAATTAGAAAATGGATTTTCACATAGATTTTTTTTTAAATATACAACTAAGTCCTTTAAAATTAGGTGAAATTTGGATAATATTTTAATAATTTTAATAACATTTTTATTTTATTCAAAAAAACAATTTTATATAGTTTAAGGTTATGTCAATGGGTTAACATAATTAAGGAAAGTTTTTTGGATGAAATAAAAAATCCTTTCCAAACGAAATTTTTGATTTTAAAAAATATTTTTTCTCGAGGTAGACTCAATAAATTATAATGGTTAGGTTCGATTGCTTGAAAATTATAAAATAAAATCAGTCATCTGGTATGATCTTATTATCTTTTTTATATTATCTTTTCTACATTTTCTAAACTTTTATATTTTTGCTTTCTCATGGAGAAAGTTTTGTATTCGTTCAAATTAAATTTTTTTTAAATTATTTACATTAACTTTCCTCTATCTAGAAATGTGTTCTATGAGTTCAAGATCAAATGTCTGGATGTATGGATGTATGTGTGTGTATGTGTGAGTGTAGATGTAGTTTTTATTGTGAACACGATAACTCGAGAATGCTTTAATGGATTTAAATAAAATTTGGTATGCTTATTTTTACTACCAAAATCTGGAATCAGACACAAGGGTTTTTAAATATAATCATAAAAAAAATTTTACTGAATTTTTATTTTTTGTAAAACTTGTTTTTTAAAACAAAATTTTAACCTATTAATTTAACTTAATGTATAATAAAATCATATTCTTTGCTTTAAAACAAAATCGATTGACCTATATAAAGTTTATATTTTGTCAAAATTTTAAAGAATAAATCGCAATTTTCAAATTTTTAAAAAATTGAAAATTTTAGTTTTAAAAAAATATTTTTTATGACGTGGTAGCAAAATGTTCATGAAATAAACATAATCCTCACGCTTGCTTTAGTTTTATGTTACATTTAATTTCTGTTTGATGCTTATTTGAAATTTTAAATTTTTCGTAATCGAATAGGGAAAAAGGCTATTTAATTGGTATGTTAGTTTAATAAACATCAAGTAGAATTTTAATAATTTAAAACATTATTTAAAATAGAAAATTGCTATTATATTCTGATACAATTGTCTGAAAATTAAAGTCAATGGAAAGCAATTTTCTAATCAGAGTTCTTGGAAAAACTCATCTTGTCGGAAGCTCAAAAGTCTTACGGGCTTGGAGAAACTTGGTAAGTGTCTTAAAGAAAGAAATAATAACAAAAAATGAACGTGAGAAGTTACAGGTGTTACAGAAAGTGAGAGAAACTGAACAGACAGGGTTGGTTAGAGTTGAGAAATCGAGTCCGTTATTGAATTCGCACTTCGGTGGACGAGTAGATTTTCAAACGAGATTTCACTTCTTCCAAAATTGAATCAAATCTCGGGAAGAATTAAATTAACTGAAATGGAATATTTTGCATCGTTCCCAAGTTTATTTTACCCTAATTCCAGTTCTGCTACTTGGAAATTTTAAATAACAATTTAAGAATCTTAACACGAAATTCATAACTAAAAATACAACAATTATAATTCTATACATATTTCACACTTTCTTGTCTTTCAACTTATTTCTTTAGAAAGTTAATTTTCACTTTCATAATTTATTCTGCTGTAAATTAAGTTAGTGATGTTTTAATGTTCTTAGATCTTGAGTTTAGTTAAAAAGTATAAATTAGAACAAAAATAGATATAATAGGAATTTTACAGTTTTTTAAAAAATGAACATGCTATGCACTCAGATAACTAGGATTAAGAATATTAATAATACTCAATTCATAACTAATTCTTTGTCATTCGTTTTATTAATTCACCAGCTATATTAAAATATCTTTTAATTTCGTATAAGCTCGGAAATAATATAGAATTGATTACCTACTTATTTAATTTTCCAAATATCCCGATGTTATAGGAAATGTAATTTTACGGAAATCATTAATAATTAAGTATCTACTTTAACGTGAAAAATCCTGCATTATGCAGAATTGCTTTACTTGGGTGTTTAATCAAAATTTAATTATAATAGTCATAATTTAACAAGTTTTCATCGAAATCCATTACCCAGATTATAATAATTGTATTTACATTCAACAAAAATAAATACACAGAGATGTTCATTCTCATTATATTAAATCTTATTATAAGATAACAAAATTCTGTATAAAATTGTACCTTAATTATAAGAAATATATTTTATATTTGTATTATATATATATATTATATATTATATATATATATATATATATATATTATATATATGTTATATTTGTACTAACCCTCGTTGGGTGCCAAAAACATAGCAAAATTGGAGAAGGGGGACATTTGCTTTTACGAATTTTTGATCAATTATAAACTTTATATAAGTCAATTAATTTTTTTTGAGATAAGAAATATAATTTTTACATTTATTAAATTGTATTTTTAGCATAGAAAATTTTTTTTGACAAAAAACGATTTTTTTGTGAAAAAGGTGCTCAAAAAAATTTGAATGGGTATTTTCAAAAATCCCTGTGTCCAAATTTAGATATTTATGAGCTTAATAAGCCATACAAATTTTATTAAAATCTGTTATCGAGATATCTTGGCGGCAACAAAGTGGTATACACACACATATACCTGGACATTTATTTAAAAATGAAAATTTACGCTTTTAGATGAAAATTAGTCAATTTAGACTATTTTTGGAAAATCGAAAAAATTAACGCCCACAAAGCTTCCTCTATGAGGAAGCAAAACTTGGCAAACAAATATAGTAATTTTTCTTTTATTCTGAATGAATTCCAGGAACTAGTTATAAGCACACGTATGTATAAATAATACATTTAAATATATATTTTGTCATCACATAGACTGAATTGAATCAAGTTCAAAATATTTTAAAATAAACCGTCTCGTAAGCTAAAAATATCAAAACAGATTTACGAAAATTTTATCTATATCGTATAAAAAAAAAGTTTGTGTACAGGTGTTGAACTGACAATATTCAAATTTCAAATCTCTTGACAACTGTGTGTATAGTAAAATTACGCCCGCAATGTACACGAATCTTAACCTTGAATCTAGGCAATTCATGTAACGCCACCTACGTAACATCAAAGTCTCAATATTAGTGATGTTTTTGTGTTAAAAATTTAACATTCTTCGTAAGTTCATTTTACACATTCTTCAAATGTCATTCGATTCTTATACATAACCTCAAATTTTTTAGTTGTAACACTGTAATTTACGTTTATTTTTTTGTTGGTAAAGCATAAATTTCTTATTGAAAATTTATTTTAACTTCCCAAAGGTAAGATATGCTTTAAAATTATCACGATTATATTTGACTCGTACCGAGCAGTCGACAAACAAAACAACACAAATTCTTATATTAAAAATCAACACAAATTTTAAGTGGGCCGTTTGAAAAATGTGATTTATATTACATTTAGAACAAAATTTTCAACTTTACAGAAAATACGTTCATTTAAACGTTATAAGTACTTCAACTATAATCACTTAGAATCACTATATGTGACGCTCCGCGAGAGAAGGGACCTATCGCTGAGAAAGCAAACTTTAAAAAACGGACAGGCAAAGAGAAGGAAGAAAAATCGAGACGCTTAACATATCTTTGTTTGAACCTTCATAACAATAAAACTAATTGCAGGAATTAAATTTAAATTTTTTGAACTGAAAAAGCAACTCAAAAACTATCAATTACCATAAAAAAAATGAAATCAATAAAAGCCAATTTCAAGAGACGGTCTTTCAAAGAAAATCCAAAAAATGCGATACACTTAGCACGCCTAGGTTTGAAGCATTATAACAAAAAGTGTATTTAATAAATATTTTTTTTGAAACATGGAAATGAAAGAACAACTCAAAAACTATCTTTTAGCACCAAAAAATGAAAATTGATTTTTTCCGCGATAGGTCCCTTCTCTCGCGGAGCGTCACATATAATGTGTCAAATAAGAGGTCACCATTTTTAACATATTTTCTTGTGTTAAATTAACACAAAGTTTTGAGTGGGCCGTTTGGGACATATGAAATATGTTAAATTTTACACAAAATTTTTAACTGTGATGGTTAAACCAATCAGAGCATGAAGGACATACACTGGGAATATGTAATGTAAAAAGTTCGAGGAACTTTTATCATTGTATTATTATATTCACTGCTAATTTTATCGCCTGGTTGAATTTTATTTTCGGTTAAAAATGAAGGAAATACAATGTAACTGACGACAGACTTTAGGATGAATGACAACCTTTAAAAATAACTCCATGAAAAAAGTGTATTTGACAAGTCTTGTCAACAAATAATTTAGTAAAGAATATAATTATATATACATGGTTTTACTAACTATATTTATATTTAAGTCAGAAGGTATTTTTTCCATTCATATTCGATCAGACATTTTTAATTGTTTATTTTTGACGTCTCTGGTGGATTAGATAAAGACAAATGCGGATAAAGTTAGAATTAGACAAAATTGACCGCGTTTGTCAACGTTTCTCTCAAAAACTAAATTTAGATTAAAAAATACAAAAAATTGAGAAACAAATCACAGGAATAATTAATAAAGTCCTAATAAATGTTTCTGTGCTGTCACTTGATTTAAAACAATAAATTTTATATAATAATCCTGGAAATTATATAATTTCCAATCTCACATGATATATGGTAAGAACAATGAGGTTAGATTTTCATGAAAATAATATTATTTTCTACATAAGTGACATGAAATCAACATTTGTATTAGAAATTTATTAGTTCATTCTGAGATTAGCTTCTACATTTTTATATTTTCTAATATAAATTTGGCATTGAAGACAGACGCTGACAAACACGGTCAAATTTGCCCGAATATGTCTTTCTCTAATCTGCCAGCAAATTTATAACATTTTGAGGTCTGTTATGACTCTCTTATGGTAGGAACTGGAACGAAAATCATAACTCAAAATATTTTGCAATGATAAAATACAAATATAATGCGAACATTCTAAAATTAAATTTGGCTGATCAGAGATCACAAATATCTTTAAAGGATGATTTTTAATTTGAAGCAATTTTACATATTTGACACCAAACTGGAATTTAATTTTCTCATTATATTTTTAAATAGCATTGCTAAATAATTTCAATTTCAATTCTTATAATAAGCGAATCATAAACCCAAAAGGTCCCAGTGCCAGAATTTAATATATCGTGAAAAAAAACTTTCAAATTGACGAGACTTTTTAAAATGATCCGTAAATTTTGAAAACGATCCGCAAATTTTTAAAAAACTCTGGGAAGATAGATAAATCCTAAAAACTTCAATTTCAATCTTATATTCTTTAATAATACCATAAAAAAATTGAATTTAAAATGATCAGAATTTATTTTAAAAAATTTTTCATAGAAAGAAAGTCAAAAACTATATTAAACTTCATTAATTCCGAGCAATTATTATTTATATAAATCCCAAACGTCAATTAACTCAAACTTTAATTTTTTCAAACTTATAAATTTCAATTTATCAAAGTTCCAATTATTACATGTATATAATAAAATATTAATTAACAGCAACATTATAATGAGAAACTTTACATTGCTGTTCGTCATTTAAAGCTATAAATTTTTGGAAATGCAAATAATGAAAATTACGAGAATAATTACAAAATGGAAAAGAATATATGTGACGCTCCGCGAGAGAAGGGACCTATCGCGGAAAAAATCAATTTTCATTTTTTGGTGCTAAAAGATAGTTTTTGAGTTGTTCTTTCATTTCCATGTTTCAAAAAAAATATTTATTAAATACACTTTTTGTTATAATGCTTCAAACCTAGGCGTGCTAAGTGTATCGCATTTTTTGGATTTTCTTTGAAAGACCGTCTCTTGAAATTGGCTTTTATTGATTTCATTTTTTTTATGGTAATTGATAGTTTTTGAGTTGCTTTTTCAGTTCAAAAAATTTAAATTTAATTCCTGCAATTAGTTTTATTGTTATGAAGGTTCAAACAAAGATATGTTAAGCGTCTCGATTTTTCTTCCTTCTCTTTGCCTGTCCGTTTTTTAAAGTTTGCTTTCTCAGCGATAGGTCCCTTCTCTCGCGGAGCGTCACATATATGAAAAATGACGAAAATAATTGGCAGTTAAAAACAAAATTCGAAAATGGCTAGATAAATACACAATTCTTAAAAATAATCTAAAAAATTAAACAATATACATTCAATTTAAACTAAAAAATTGAAAAACTAAGAAAATTATAGGAATAATTGCTGAAACCAATTGCAAATTGAACAACTAGATTGAAAATCAAAACAAAAAAAATTGAATATGAAAAAAATAATTGAAAATTTTAGAAAGTAATACAAATTTGGAGAAAATAATATGAACTTAAAGAAATAAATTCATAATTTAAAAATTTAACTGAATTTAAAAAAAATTGATAATAATAGAGAAAAATTACAAAACGTGAAAAAAATTCACAATTGAAAACAAAATTTGAAAAATGGAAAGATTAATACACAACTCAAAAAAAAAGAAATAATTGAAAAACTCAAAGAATCGTTATAAAACTTTAAGAGACTAATTGCAAATTGAAAACATTGTAGGAAATAATTTCAAATTGCGAAAAATAGTTAATAATTAAAAGAAATAATTCAAAAATGAGAATAATTAAAAAATTGAAGAAAATATCTAGAAAATGACTAGATTAAAAGACTACTGAAAAAAATTGATAATATATAACAAAAACTTTAAATTTCAAGAAAATAATTAAAAATTGAAAACTCACGAAAATTATAGGAATAAATTATATTCTGTTTTAAAGAATATAATTAAAAATTAAAAACAGTATTTGAAAAAAACTAAAAGTCATTAATTATAGAAGAAAACTGAAAAATGAATTGAGATTTGAAGAAAAAATTGAGAATTGAAGAAAATACAAATTTGAAATTAACGAATCTTATTGGAAATGGAGAAAAATAATTGGCGAAAGGCGAGGATTTTAAAATGTTAAACCAAATAATTGACAATTACAAAAAAATCGAAAAATGACTAGAATAATGCACAACTGAAAAAAAAAAAAATTGAAAACGTTGAAAAATAATTTTTACATTTTAAGAGAATAAATAAAAAATTTAAATATTGTAAGAAATAACTAAAAATTAAAGAAAATAATTGAAAAATAACAAGAATAATAGCAAAATTGAAGATAATTTCTGAAAAATGACGGAAATAATTGACAATTGAAAACAAAATTCAAAAAAATGGCTAGATTATAATACACAACTGGAAAAAATAATTTAAAAAATCAATCTATAAATATTTAATTTAAAAAATAATTGAAAATTGGAAAATGTGATTGAAATATGAAGAAATGAATTGTAATTTCAAATAATGGTTTATAATTGAAAAAAGTCAATTTTTTTGGAATATTAAATTAACTTAATTAAAAATTGTGGAATGGACTTGACTTTAGAAAATAATTCATAATTTAAAGAAAACTACAAAATGACGAGAATAATTTAATACATATACATATAATAAAATAATTGAGAAATACGCAAAATAATTGACAATTGAAAAAGAAATTCGAAAACTGTCGAGAATTATCTACAATAGAACAAAATAATTAAAAAAGTTAAAGAATAATTATCAAATTTAAGGCGAATTGTAAATTGAAAACGGTTGAAAATTATGGAAGAAATTGTAGACTTATTTACACACTAATTTACATAACTTTCTTGAAATATTTAATTATTCTTTCTTGCAATTCTTTTTCAAACAATTTTTTTGGTCGGTTATGTTTTATATTGCTTTTTCCTGTATTTTTAGAAAATTACTTAGGCAACTTTCATTTCTTTTTAAAAAATTTGCTTTTTTTATGCGTTTAATAATACTTTTTTATTTTTTAGATTTGATTTTAATTTTCTTCTTTTTACAAAAATTACTTAAGTTAATTTTATACAGTTTTAGTTTAACAGGATTTAGAAAAATTTATTTACTTTTCCAGTGATTAATTTTATTTATTATTATAATTTGGAAGTTGTAAAATATAATTTTGTTCAATTTTATGATTTTTAAAATATTTGTTTGGTTTTTTGTCCGTTGTCATAACTTATTAATTCTTTTAATTTTTAAACACTTTTCTTCTTGTATTTAACTTTTCGTAAATTTGATCTTATAACAAATTTTCTCATTTGATCAGAATTTCTCTCTTTCTTTGAAATATTAGTTTTTTTCTTAAAATTGTTTAATTGTTTTTACTTAATTCTTCATTCAAAAAAAATTATTGCTTTTTGCTTGATTTTCAAAACAAGTTTTTAAAGTATTTTTTTATCTTTAATTTAGTAACATTTTTCCGTTTTTTTTTTACTGATTATCCTATTTATTTTCTTAATTTAAAAAAACATGTCAGCAAATATTTTAACTTTTTGAAAATCATTGTTTCCTCTCTTTTGTAATTTCAATTTTGTATTTAAAAAACTTTTACTGTTTATTGTGTAGTATTTGATTTTAAAAAAATCAATTTAATCAATCTTCCTTAAACTGTTTAATATTTCAAAACGCATTATTACCATATTTTTTCATTTTCTTTCTTTTACTTTCACTGATTTTTTAAACTGTTTTATTTTTGAAGAATTTATTTGTTTTTTGCAGGTTTTTCAATAAGTACATTTTTTACATCTATTTGCTTTAATTTTCCCACTTTAATGTAAATTATCCTTAACTTTCTTATCTGTTCATTCATAATACTGGTTTTAATGAAATTTTGTAATTTTTGGAATTTATGTAAAATTTTATTTTTTTACATTTTGTTAAGATTGTTTGAACATTTTCTCCATTGTTTAAATGAATATTCGCTAGACACTCTGATAAGATAAAAATGCACAAACTTTTGTTTTTTTAGGGGGGCCCTGAAATTTTTTTGTGCTTCAGGCCCGTGACAGACTTGATCCGGCCCTGCTTTTCGTCATATTTTCTTTACTAAACGTGTGCAAAATTTTTGGTAAGATATAACGACAGGTCCTATTCAATAACCCATTAAAATTATTTTTCTTTAATAGGAATTGCTAAAACCTATGTATATTGCAATTTTATAAGTTGAGTTATTTCTTTTTTCATTTGCCAACTCGAAAAACTTTTTTGAGAGATCGTCAGGCATACAATGGTAATGAGGTTTATAATAAAAATAGCAATTTAGAAAATGAAAATTGCTTAAAAGAATGCGTTTAACGAAAAGGAAGATGTCAATTTTAAAAAAAGCATCGATTCTTCTTAAAACATAGTTCCGGAAAGTTGTATAAAGGAAGAAATTAACGTGATTGTTTACTCAGAAGTGGTTGACTTTTAATTCACTAACAGTTAACATGCAAGAGAGGCGTGTTAACATTAAGTTATGCATTGTAAAACAGTCTGTTGGGCCTGTGCATGAGAGATAATATGCTTCCGAGTCGCAGAGCGTTATCAGAAGCAGAGGTTACGTGGCGCCAGTTTACAACCGTTGTTTATAGTCCAGTACGTTAGGGTTACAACACCATGTACTCCATTAGGCATATCTGTTTCCAGCGACTTAAATTCCCGATAACCCACTTCAATTGTTTTAAAATCCTTTCATTACTAAAATTCACCCTCGACATCTAAGTGATTGAAAAACTGCTCCTAATTTGCTGATTACACAGAACCATAACATTTTTTTGTCTCAGAGAACAGAACCATGAAATCTGAAATTATTTTTGGTCACTAAATCCAAATTCAGAGCTCCTTTGTTTCCAAAACGACAGGATTTTTTTTTTAAACAAAATTTTTAAAATTAAAAGAAAGTAGCAGAGATGTACGCAAAAAGAATGAGAATTTGAAACGTGTATACACTACCAGACAAAATGGGGTTCCAATTAGAAAAATGGGATTAAAAACATGACCGTCTTGAAATGTTGATAACTTTGTCAGATATTAGCGGAATGGAATTTTTTATAGACCATTGGAAAAATTATAAAATTTGCCGGAAAATGGTCCTATATTAATGCTTTTTTGATTAATAGAAACGGAGATTCCTTGCAAGAAAGACAGGTAAATATTTCGACTTTTGTGAATTTCCATTGTTCAAGTTTGGTATGCTGCATTTTCTAGAAAAGTAATTGGAAAAGTTTAAAATTAAGCTAAATTAAAGCTTGAACTATTAGCTTTAAAATAAGACAGAGAAAATTAAAATATCTTGACTGGTTCAAAAGTTATAAGCAAATGTGTATAGAGAACAGAACGCAACAATTCCTTTGATTCCTCCACTCTCTGTCTGTCTCCACTAGAATCGTTGCGTTTTTTCGTATCATACATTTGCTTATAACTTTTTAACCAGTAAAGATATTTTAATTTTCTTTGGCTTATTTTAAAGCTAATAGTTTAAAGTTTAATTTAGCCTAGTTTCAAATGTTTCCAATTACTTTTCTAGAAATTGCAGCTCACCAAACTTGAACAATAAAAATTCATAAAGAACGAAAAATTCACCTGTCTTTATTACATTGAATCTCCGTTTCTATTAATCAAAAAGCTTTAAGATAGGACCATTTTCCGGCAAATTTTATAATTTTTCCAATGGTCTATAAAAAATTCCATTCCGCTTATACCTGACAAAGTTATCAACATTTTAAGACGGTCATGTATTTAATCACAATTTTGTAAGTGGGCCCACAATTTTGGCCAGTAGTGTATACTGAAACTTCACGTCCTAGTCGACTACTTTTGATAATCTCAGTTTCTTCATGTGCATTGGAATTTGTTAAAAAAGATTTATTTTACAAAAAAAACCCACTATTGATACAGACAATTAGGCTGCGAATCTGGATTCAGCGACCAAAAATGTTTTAGAATTTCATAGCCCGGTACCTTGAGACAAAAAGTAAAATTTTGTTGTCCTGTGTTCCAAATTTATTTTTTCTTATACATTTAATCTTAATTTTATACATCGGACAAAGTTATTGTTCTACTGTTACAACCGTTACACCAATTCAAAAACAAAAAACATGATTACACCAATTAAAAATCCAAACAGTGATGATTTTAACTCAAAGTTCTATTATAAGAAAATTGATACGAATATATTTAGATAGTAGGTACTAATTTTTAGTTTATTTTTCAATCAATAAAGATACATTTTAATGTAGTAGGTGGAGCACGTATATAGATGGAATTGTCATGCATAAAAATACAAACCTGTTAAACCTCTGTTAACTATCTGTTCAAGCTCTAATGCACACCAGGAAATGAAATCAAACTAAGTGTCCAATGGAAGATAAATAGTGATTGAGTGAAGTTAATTGTAAACTAGAACGCACCTTCACCAAGCAAAAATCCTTTTCCAATATTCAAAGCAGAATCAATCTCGCTCAGGAGATCGTTTGATTTATGTTTCCGTCCAGCACGAGTGCCATTGACAATTCCTTTAACCAAAAAGCATGCCACAGTGCGATAAAAAATTTCTATCAAGCATTATTGCTGAGATTCGTGTAACGTGACAAAAGTGAAATAAGCAAATATCATTAATGAACTGATGAATTTTTCAGGCAGATGATTTTAGAAAGATAAAGCGATTAATGAAAATTTCGGGAAAAATTGTTATTTGTAAAATATAATGTTAATTAAGAAATATTGTACGCTGAAAAAATCATTTAGTTTCGATATTAAATTCGTAATTGTAATTTTGTAGTATTTTTCCAACTGTCGAATTAAAAAAAAATCATAATTTTAATTTTCTAATAACGATGTTTTATAGAGAATAAAATATGCTACTTTTATTGGGTATTTTTTTTTATTCATAATATTTACGATAAACAAATAATAATAAACAAATAATTAAACAATGAATGTTTTTGAACTTTTTAAGCATTTTGTCAGCTTCGATAATTTTAAATACGCAAGCATACCAAGTTTCGATTTATTTCATTCAGATTTGACAAAGTTATCACGAGTTATATTTTAAAACTAAAATAAATTTATAAACCAAATTTTTTCAGATTTCTGCAATTTTTATCACCCTTAGGGTACGAACTGGGTTGGCATAACCCAGGCAAATTTTGAAGGTAGCGCTATTTCTAAAAGAGCCGATGGAGGAGACTCGGATCGGATTTTGCCGTTCCGGTAAATTTCACCCAGTCTGTACGCAACGTCACAATATCAAATTGTTTTAAAATATCGAAAGTTTCCAAAAATAAAGAAACATTATTTATAAATTTTATTACAATTTCTTAAAGTGTGAAGCAGAAGTGTTTATATAAAATTGATCTTTCTTTGTAATGTTTTCAAAGGATTTTGGATTCTAGAACAGCTTTATCGTGAGATTGATGAAGATAAGTCTCTTCGCATGTAATGTCTGTAATGAATGTTTTCTACATTAGAGAAAAAAATATTCACTATAATTTTAAAGAATTTCTTGATTGACTTTTTTTTGATATTTCAAAAAATGAGCATTTTCAAATCTAAAAAAAATATCCTTTTTGGAATGAATTAAAAAACGACTAACGCTATCTTAAAGATAAAATTTTCACATTTCCAAAACCTTTATACAAAATTTTTTATCTTTTTGTTAGACCAAAATAGGAGCTTTTGAGAAAAAAAGTTTTTTGATGAAAATTTTTGCAACTCTATTAGTATTTTTTAAAATAACTTTCGTAATAAAAAAAAATACCACAAATCTGACAAAGCCATTACACTATTAAGAAAATTTTAAATAGATCTTTAAAAAAATGTTTAAATTCATCAATTACAACCCACGGTACAGGAGACCCAAGTTACTGGGTTACGCTAACCCATGTCCGTATGGACCGTTACACTTTTATAGTCCGTACCCGGAGGATTAAATATTATCCATAAAAAAAATACCAAAGAGAAAAAAGTAGCGTATTTTGATGCTCTATAAAACAGCGTTATTAGAAAAATAAAATTTTGATTTTAGTCATTTTTGACTGGCCCCAAAAGTAAGTTTCGAGCAAAGATCAAGTTATTTGATCCGGACGCCCAATTGTATTAAATTCGTGAAATTGTTCACTATCCTAGTTTATTGAATTGATTTATCTATTGAAAAGTCATGTGTTGTTTATTGCACTACACGCAGCAGAGCAATAAAATGAAATTCCTCCGAAAAACATAACAGAGAATCCTGCGAATATAATAGTTGCAACGTGAATCGATACTGTCATAAATTACAGCCTATAGTCAATTCGGTTTAGTACGACCACGACGTTAACTTTTGCAACGGTCGGAAATAGCTGAAATAGGTGGTTCCTCTGCAGCAAACTGAGATTCAGTGACGTCCAGCCAGTGGCCTATTTTTCCCAAGGGACCTAAATATAGTTTCGTTACTGTTTGTGAATCAGCTACGCGCCTTGGTCGCACTTCTTGATTTTAGGCGCAAGCAGATAAATTACCAGTTGAAATTCACACTCCACACCATCTAGTCGGAAACTACTCCTGAGTCATCAGGACAAATTTTTAATAACAAAACAAAATAAACAAAAACCTTTTCGTCGGAAAAACAATTTTAGAATGAGTAGCATTTAGAATTCGTTTAAAAGTGTGTGTCTCTTTGATGATTTTTTTTATTAAATTAGAATTACAAATAATTTTCTTTAATAGACAACAATTTGTTCATGTTCCCTTTGTTGCTAAATAGTACGGAATAGTAATTTTTATTTTGTTAAAATTACCTATTTTGAGGCTCTGATTACGAAAATAATAAAGAAAATTGACGGCTACTTCATTTTCATGATAAAAACCAGATGAAGAACCTAACTTTTAGATTTTTCAGTTTAACTCAGTAAATATTAAGAATTTCGAAAAATGTTTGAAATAAAAACTGTAGATCATATAAAAATACACATTTTGAGTCTTATACATTTTTTTGTATCTTTAATAGTTTTCAAGGTAATCGATAATGAATGTATTTAGGAACGAAAATGAATATAGAGTACATAGTGTATTAGAATATGGTGACATATCTTCAGAATTTCAAAAAATGTGCTTAACAAAAGTTGTAGGTTTCATAAAACTACGTATTTTATGTTTTATACATTTTTTCGAAAAAGTTAATAATTTTTGTGAAAAAAGCAAAAAAACTAATGACACCTCTTAGGCACACAACCTCCTTACCCTTACAATTGTTTAAAAAACGTTACACTTTTTATGGCATCCTAAACCCCCCTATAACCTGATTCAAAAAATTTCTATTTTTTATAGCACCCCAGCCCTACGCCAACACTAAAAAAATTCACCCCAGATTATGTATCCGCCGAGAGGCGGCGCAACCGCGCGGCCAACGGCCATGCGGCAACTATTTTTTAATTGTTCTATGACAGTTCATTTAACATCGAGACTGGACCATGATCATTAGAGTCAATAGAAAATGAATACTAGACCTGAGTCCGTGTAAGATTTTTGTGAAATTTTTATGATTTTCACCACAGTAATAAAATTCGGTCGTTTTCAAGGTCTTTTGAAGATTTTTGCATTTTTGTCGAAAAATATTCAGTTTTATAAAAAATTGTAAAGAATATAAAACTTGTATCTCGATAAGAGCTTCAACTTTTGTGTAAAACATTTTTTAAAATTTTGCGTTTTTTACGAGTTTAACGCTAAAAACAATCAATTTTTTAGTTTTTTATGGATTTTATTATAAAATGCGAGTAATCGACATTTTTTTCTACCATTTCTGTAATCAGCGCATCAAAATACGTAAATATTTGTATTTTTATCCAAATCTTCGGGTTAACCTATTCGGAACTTTATTCAAGGTCTCTATGATCCGAATTCGTTTGAATTTTGGCTCAAAATTAATTTTTAAAAAATTTGCTATTTTTCGAACATTTTTAGAAATTAATTTTGAGCCAAAAGTTAAACAATTTCGAGTCAAAAAGACCTTCCTTAATGCCATTTTAGGCAATATTTTGCATGACAAAATATAAAATATTTTAAGAAAAAGGTTACGAAAAATCACATTTTCTTTACTTTGAGTAATGAGACAGAAAAATTTTGGCTGAAGTGATGGCCGCATATTATAGTTACATTTTTCGAAATATTGATTGATATAATTAAAATAATATAATATATAATAATCGGGAAAATTTAAATTAATAACTATTCAGCATAATTATATTATTATTAGTGAATGTAGTCTCCTTTTAATTTTTACTACACAATTTCGGAGGTATACCTTTCATCATGTACATAATTATATATATAGTTTTTAATGACCGCTACCCACCTTCCATTAATATCTCAGTCTCGAGTTTAAATTATCATTTTGGACTCAAATTTTAAGAAGATTATACGCTCTGTCTGAAACGAGTGACCAAATAAAATAGCCTCTAATTTCTAAGTCATAATTTAAGCACATGAGATGAAAAATGTCGTCACTGGTATAAACACAATTTTTCCGTAAAATTTCTCTAAAAATACTTAATATTTTTTTACAAAACTTTTTAGAGTTATCTGTATCATTAAAAAAGTCCGCCTGAGTTTGTTTGAATTTTGTCTTAAAATTAAATTCAAAAGAAAATTTTTAATTTTCGTAAATTGTAAAAAATTAAAACAAACTTGGGCAATAGTATTTTAAAAAGAAAGTTTACGGGCACATTTTACCTATATACCAAAAAATATATTCAGCTGACAATCCATTTTTCTAAATAATAAAAATGTATTTTAAAAATGTTGAGAATGTTAAAAAAGCTCTCGAAAAAGCTTTAAATGTTCAATATAAACGAGTGTTTTTCTCAGCAGCACATAATATTTTTTAAATAAAAATTTCATGCAAATGATTCACTTTACATTCTCGAAATATTCTACTCATATTCAATATTTCCATGAAAGTAATAGTAGGTATACATGAGTGGAAAAATAGTACAATACAAATCTCCGTTTTTCCAATAAAGTAACCTTTCGTCATAAAAGAATTTTACGAGATTGATATATTTTATTTAATTCTCCAATGCATTATTATTTCTCGAATTTTATTTTTTAAACCCTGAACATAAAAAAAAAAGAAATAAAAAAGAAAGTACAGAATAAAATGGTGCGGGTGTTGAAATATTAATTTTTTAAATTTTAATTCCTTTATTCGATCATTTCGTAACAAAAAGAAAAAAAAATTGATAATATGGTTCATTTAGTCAAATTGATATATGATTGTGCCGTCATTTTTATTAGAATAAAATTTCAATCAGAAACTAGCTTTTTAATAATCCAAATTAATATTTATTATAAATAAATTTTGTTATAAATTTAATGAATAATTAAATAAATAAAATAATATCTAAGTCATATAATAATTAAATAAGAATAAACGATAATAAACTTTTGACATGCCCAATGAAAACCAAAAATATTGTTATTTATTTAATTAATTAGTTCATTAATCTATATAATATTAAATATATTATTAAATGTTTCATTTTTTTTAATATTCTAAAATTATAAATAATATTTTTAAATAATATAAAAAGTTTAAATCATACTAGCAGAACCAAAAATAGACAACAATTAATTGCGTTTATATTTTAATTTTGGTTAGACAAAAATTTTTTTCAAATTAAAACATTAACAGAATACAAATAAATAAAGAAAGAGAAAGGAAATTTAATTAATTTTTGTACTTATTTTTAAATTAAAAATGTATCGTATTTATTTATACTATCAATTAATTTAATTTTGTAATCTAACCAAAAATAAAATATAAATATTGAATTGTTAACATCCACTTTTGATTAGTTTAGTACATATCAATTAAAATTATTTATATTCTTTAAAAATATTGCTAATTTTATAATGTTAAAAATTTACAAAACAACTAATAATATTTTAAATTTATTAATTAAATAACTATATGTTTTATAGTATTTTCTCTAACCTCAGTTTATTGAACTTTTAACTTTTAACCATTCTGCATACCACCGCACTTTTAAATTTCCGTACTTCACTTATATATATTTTATGATAGTTTTTAAAAATTATTTTATTAAATATATGAAATTTAAAGAGATTCTGAACGTTACTCGATTTTAAAACGTCAATATTGAAAATGGTTATAAAACTGAGATTTTACAGAAAATCTGAACATCAATTTTATCGAATATTTTTATAAAAGTTTTAAAAAGTTAAAAGTTCCAAATTTTGTTTCAATATTCTTTACAAGATTTTTGATGTTTTAATTTCTTTTTTCTTTTAGACGTCACTTTAACTCTCCGTCAAAATTTAATTAACTGTGAAAATTTACAACTATATAGAGGTTAATTTTAACACTCTTCAGAGTTGTTACTCTGAAATATATTCTCAGTGGCGTAACTAGGAGGGCAAGGGCCCTGGGGCAGAAAGGAAAATGGGGTCCCAATTATATATGATTTTTTAAATAGGTGTTTTTTTCTTTTAGAATTTTAAATCATATTTCACCTTTTTAAAATGTTCTCAAATTAAAAATTATAGCAATTTTAATTTCTTCAAATTTCAGTTAATGTTAACTTGCAATGATTAAAAGTTCAATTATTCCACGTTTCAAATATACTGAATTTGATTTTCACACTATTTTTATCAATTTTTAATTATTTTCTGCAATTTTTAATTCTTTCAATTATCTTTAAATTGTTTCCCAAAATCTTAAATTTACCTTCCTCAAATTTAAATTATTTTGTTTAGTTTTTTTATACACTTTTTCAATTTTAAATATTTTTCCCTTGACATTAAAATCAATTTAATTATTCATTTTTAAATTTTATATTATTCATCGCAAATTAAAATTAATTTTTTTAATTTACTATTATTTTTGTCATTTTGAAATTATTAACTTCAATTTTTAATCATTTTCATAATTTATCAATTAATTTCCTGAACTTTCAAATATTTCAAATAACGTTGCGGAAAATATGGTTAATAAATAAATAAATAATTATTTCTTTCACTTTTCATTTTTTTTTTTTATTATTTTGCAATGACTTTCTCCATCTTTTAATATTTTAATTATTTTTCAATTAATTTCCTAAATTTGCAGTTATTTCCACAAATTTAGATTATTGTCATCAATTTTTCATATTTTAAACGATTTTTCAATTATTTTCTTTTCCTTAAAAATAAATTTTGCAATTTCTCTATTATTTTCTTCAATTTCTAATTATTTTTATTATTTTGGCATAACTTACAAAAATTTCAATTATTTATCTGAAATTTCAATTATTTTTATCAATTTTCCATTATTTCTGCGATTTTATAATTGTTCTCTTAAAAGAAAATTTTTTGAGTAATTTTTAATTATTTTATTTCTTTAAACATATATTTTATGATTATTTGAATTATTTTCCTCAAATTTTATTTACTGTTATCAATTTTTCATATTTAAATTATTTTCATAAGATTTAAATTTTTTTCTCAATTTGCACCTATTTGCAGAATATTCTGATTATTTTTTTAAATTTTGAATTATTTTCCTCGATTGTTAATTATTATTCACATTTTCTAAAATTATTTTCTAAGATTTTTAAGTATTCTTCTAAAATTTTAATTATTTTCATCAATTTTCTATTATTTCTGCAATTTTATAATAATTCTCTTTAATTAACAATTTTTAGGTAATTATGTTATTTTCTTTTTTTAGACATAATATAGTCTATGATTTTTTCAATTATTACTCTCAAATTTTATTTACTGTTTTCAACTTTTCATGCTTAAATTATTTTTATCATATTTCAGTTTTTTTTCTTTATCTTAAATTCTTTTCAGCATATTTCACTTATTTTTTTGTAATTTTAAATTAATTTTATCATTTTTTAATTATTTTCCTCTATTGTTAATTATTATTATCATTCTCTAAACTTTTTTGATTTCTAAGATTTTTAAATAGTTTTCTAAAATTTTAATTATTTTCATCAATTTTTTATTATATCTGGGATTTTATAATAATTCTCTTTAATTAAATTTTTTTAAGTAATAATGTAATTATTTATTTTTTTTAAACAAAATATATTAGATGGTTTTTTCACTTATTTCTCTCAAATTTTATTTACTGTTTTCAATTTTTCATATTTAAATTATTCTTATCATATTTCAATTTTTTTTCTCAATCTTAAATTATTTGCAACATATTTCACTAATTTTTGCAAATTTAAATTAATTTTAACATGTTTTAATTATTTTCCTTGATTGTTAATTATTATTCTTATTTTCTGAAATTATTTTCTAAGATTTATAAGTATTTTTCTAAAATTTCAATTATTTTCTTCAATTTTTAATTATTTTCATTTGTTTTCTTAATTTCAAAATTTTTTTTATAAATTGTCGTAATTTTCAATTATTTTTAGTTTTCTTCAATTCTTTTATCCAATTTTTAAATATTCTCATTTTTTCAATTAATTTTTAAGATCTTCCTGTATTTTCCTCAAATTTCAATTATTATTTGTTATTAAAAAAATTTCACTAATTTTTTCAATTATTTCTCTCAAATATTATTAAATTTTTACAACTTATTTTTATCATATTTCAATTATTTTCTTCAAGTTTCAAAATTTTAAAATCATTTTTCAATTATTTTCTAAAATTTATTTCTTTTAATTTTCAATTTTTTTCGTTTGTTTTAAAATTCCCAAAATTTTTAAGTATTTATCTGACATTTCAAGTATTTCATTGAATTTTCAATTATTTTCGTTCTTTTTCATAAGTTTCAAAAAGTTTTTAATTATATATTTTTAATTAAAAATTGTTCTTTTCAATTTTAAATTACGTTTATCTATTTTTATTTATTTTCTTTAAGTTTAAAATATTTTTTTTTTTTTTTTAAAGGAATTTCTGAAAGTTTTGACTATTTTCTAAGATTTTCTTTAACTTTCCTATATTTAAAATATATTATGTAATTTTTTCAATTATTTCCTTAAATTTTATTTTTCAATTTTCAATCATTTATTTTTCAATTTACAATTATTTTCTCTAATTTTTCATTATTCAGTTTTTTCTATTTATTTTTAAAATATTTCTATGCTTTTTTAAATTACTTTCCCAAATTTTTAATAGAGTACATTTTTTTTCACTTAATTTGCAAAATTTTGAATTATTTTGTTTAATTTTTATTATTTTTTGTAATTTTTTGTAATTCTAAAATTTTACAAATTTTGTCCTGAATAATTATTTATTTATTTATATAAATTGATTTCTAAATATCATATTTAAAATATTTATAATTGAGAAAGGGTTAATTATTATGGGATTGATCAAGGGCCCCGGGGGGCACTGGCCCACTTTGCCCCTTAACAGTTACGCCACTGTATATTCTACTTGACTATCTTCGGGTTTAGTTTAACTCTGTAGTTTTTTCAGTCCTTAATGGATTTGAATTAATTTGGAGTTTTTGTATAAAATTAAATAATTGTCTCAATTAAAATATTTTGCGGATTTAAAAAGAATAATAAAGTTGAGGTGAGAATATAATCGATGATTCGACAATGCTTTTGTTATAATGAAGAAGAGTAGGTAATGTATATACAATTCGTCCCGTAATTCGAGAGCGGGATACGTAGTTCGAGGTGTGTTTGATGGACAAGTGACGTAACATGACATAATTTATATTACGGTACGTCGCTCTCCAGTTCTTTTATAAATGGAACATGTCCATGGAAAACACACCGCAAAGCACGCTTCATTAAATTCCCTGAATACCTTCTAATTATTTACATAAATACGTTGGAATCCTGCCAAAAAGAACTCACTACACAAACAATACAAATTCGTTTTTTTCAGCTTAATTTTACTATTAGACTATACAGCATGGAATTTTAGCAATTTTATTAAAATACTTTTTTTTCTTCCCGGGTATTTTTAATGTATACGTGAATCTAATAAATTGTGGAATCAATTACAGAGAATAATTACATTTATATCTAATAAAAGTGCAGGTGTCTGCACTTTTATTAGAAATTTTTATTTTTTATTATATTACTTATTTTTTTTTATAACATTTATCAATGATCTATATTCGTTCCTATCCATTTATTTTTGTTTCTAAATCACGAAGAGAAACGAGGAAGTTTAAAATTAGTCAATCTCTTTTAGCACTGATTAAATATTAAAATCCAATGTACTTTGATATGGTTATAATTAAATGAATAATTAATCAATTGGAATTTATTTTCAATATTTAATATCATACTTTATAAAATTGATTGATCCGCTTTTCATTAAGAGAAAAAATTTAATCATTACGAAAAAAAATCGGTTTTAGTTATTTATCAACTTTCTCATAACATAACCTCTAATTCTTAAACAGAAATGTAAATTAATTATTTTTCAGCTGGGAACGACAAAATTGCTAAATGGAATTTACTTTTATTGAAAAACTTTATTGTGTTACTTTTTAACATAAGTAAACTGAATTTTCCATGTTAAATCTATGTTTTGTAACTAAAAAATGAAAGTAAAAAAGCAGTAGTCGTTAGAAATTTGAGGTTATGTTGTTTCTGGGAAAAAAACTTTTAACCTATAAATTTAACATAATATACGAAAAATCGTGTTTCCTGCTTTAAAACTAATCTAGTGACTCGTATAAAGTTAATATTTTCTCAAAATTTAAAAAAATAAATATAATTTTTGGCTTGTCATTAAAAATTCTTCAAATTTACTGATTACATTAAATTGAATAGAAAAAATTTGTCAGCGGTTTTACTCTTAAAATAATAAAATTTTTGCTATAAAACTTTCTATCATTGCATTAGTTTGAAAAATTTGCCTATAGTCTGAATTTATTTTAATTTTGCCACAAAATACTAATGCCTTAAAATGATTTATACTTAATTCCTTGAATTCCGATAATTTTTTGTTAAAACTAAACGAAGGACAATATTGTCTTAATTTAGAATAAATTTAATAAATATTATTGTATATCTAAAATATATTTTTACAGTGTATTTAACTACATATCATTGTAAATTTAATACATAATTAATTAAAAATAATTCTCTTTATCTACAATTAATGTTGACATAAAAAAATTTAATTTAAGTGTCTTTAAATAAACTAACTCTTGGTAACTAAAATGAGTACTTCCAGGGAAATTTTGCGTCCGTTCATTTATAGAATTCTGAAGAGAGGAGATTTTATCAAAACACCGCCCATCATTAAAATCAAAAACAGCAAATTTCCGATTAATTTTAGAATTCCCTTAACTATTTTCTATTTTTGCTCTTATTCAGAAAATCTTTTTTGATCCGTACTGGGAAAAACAAATTTAAATACACCAAAAATTGCATTTTATATCATCATTGATATAATTGATATAATTTTGGAAAGTCAAAAAAAAAAATATATATATTATGATAGAAAAGTAAATAATTTTTAATAATTAAAAATAGTTTAATTTTAAAGAAATCGCAAAAATTGCAAATTGTTCAAAGCTTCATTTTTGGTAACGATTAAGATTGTTGAACCAGACATAACCTCATTAAACTTTCATGAAATGGTGAAGAAAATGTGAATAACTTTATTTTAAGTTTTCAAATTTAAATTTGGCGTTTCAATTAAAATTTACTTTTTTTCCTTAAAAAGTACATTAATCCACCGCTTTTACAATATTTTATTCATCTACGAATCCAATTTGGTTTTATCATTACGAACATTATTTCGAGAACAATTAAAAGCAGAAAGAAAAGTTTAGTCAATTGCAGTTTCGTTAAAAGAAAAAATATTTTAAATATAAAATAACGAATTGAAAAATACTTAAAAATATTGTAAAAGTAGTGAAAATAAGAAACTCTATTTTTAGAAAAAAGTAAATCTCAATTTGAACACATGAGATTGAAATTTGTAAATAAGAGTAGTATAGAGGTTATGCTTCCAACAACGTTAAATTTAAGGTTATCGGTCAATTTATTTATACCTGTTTAGAATTTTTATTCTTGACAAAATTGAAATTGTTAAAAAATGGATAGTTTCTACAGTTTTAACTATTTTCCATCTTTAATTTTTTACTCGATATTTTTATTACTCTGATTAATCTGGGGTAGGGATTTTAAAACATTTTAATTTTGGAGAAAAATAAAATTTTTTAATTTCCACAATATAATATCAAAAAATTTTTAAGAATAAATCATAATTCCATATCCAAAATTATTCTATAAATAAATTCTACACCCTAACATTCGATATTGAATGCGTCTTCCAATTTTACACGCTTTTTTAAGAATCCTCCTCAATGAAGTGTACAATGAATTCCCAAAAATTTTAATTTTTTTAAAAAATAATTACGCTCTTGATGTTTGAATGATTCTCTATATTCTATCTTCAGATTTTTAAGAAGATTAATTTTTCATAAAATGACAACATTTATAATTTCTGAAATGTTAAAATTCTTTTTTATAATTCAGGATTTCAAAATTGAGCCAGAAAAACAGGGCTGATGGTTACCATAGCAACCACCACTGTTGTTATGTTCCTCGTCGCAAATACTGCTATGGGATATTTCTTTTAAATATAAAAATTTAGCTCAAACAATTTTTTAAAAAATATTAGCAACATCATATAGTGGAAATTTAAGCGAATTTCATTTTCATGCTGAAAAGTATAAAAAACCCTTTAAAATGGATTTTTTTTGCAATTATTTAAATAAATATTGACAATTTTTAAAATTCTTTTTTACAAAAGTTGTAGGCCTATTAAAAATACACATTTTTTGTTTTGTACATTTTTCTGATATCTTTAATGCTTTTTGAGAAAATCAAGAGTGAAGTTGCTCGTGCAGCGCGAAAATCGTCGAAAAAAAGGCAGAATTGCAACTTTCTTTCCTTTCATAAAAATTATTGTTACCTGGGTCTTTTGGTAAAAACCACTATAGGTGTAAAAAAAATACCCTGTTCCACTCTGTAAAAAATATGGTGGGGGAAAAGGAAGGGACTTTATAATTTTCATTTTTTAAATTTCTAAAAATTGTTGCAGTTCTGAAACGATTGCAGCTACTTCACCATCGATTTTCTTGAAAATTATTAGAGATATCAAAAAAATTAATTACACAAAAAATATGTATTTTTAGAACGCCTACAACTTTTGTAGAAAGCAATTTCTAAAATTTTCAATATTTATTAAAATAATTGCAAAAAACTCAATTCGTAATCAGCGCGTCAAAATACATATATAGGTATACCAAGTTTAAAAAAATCCAAGGTACCCATTATTCGGAAGTTTATTCCAATTTTTTAAAATATTATTTTTTTAATACAATTCCATTATTTGTCTAAAGTTTGCATGTGGAGTTTTTATGCGTACTCACAAATCTGTAATTTAACAAAACTTTTTAGAAATTGAAAAAAAATTATAAACTTGATAACTTTGATTTACTAGGTCTGGAGTAACTTTCACGTCAGTGGTTTGAACGCCCTGCAAAATGTCGTTTGTTAGTAACTGTTAAAAACAGTAATCCAAAAAATCATCACTAAGCGATCATTTCATTAACAACAGCAAAAATCCAAGGCCAGGTGAAAAATTTGACAGGAGGTAAGGCAATTCCAGCAATTGAAAACGACACAGCAATCCTCTACACGACTCACCGTCGTCCTCTTCATCAGGAATTTCGGTAGACAGCTGCAGGAACTCCTGCAGATGCTTGGGCAGACTCCTAGCGTCCTTGACCTCTCTACCATCTACGAGACACCTGGCCTTCGTCAGATCTTCCTCCTCCTTTTCACCCAAATCACTAATCGTCTCCGAACTATAATTAAGACTATCACTATCATCAAGCTGAATCCCAAATTTACTCATTCTATTCTTAGCCTTTGCTATAAACTCTTTTTCAACTAAACTCATGTTCCCCTCGTCAGACTTATCTACCGTTTGGAGGTCTTGATGGGAGCTTATCTTTACAACTTTGTGGTGCTTCCTCTCCTCCCTCTCTAAGACTTTATGTACATACTCGTCATACATCTGTTTACGAAAAACCTCACCGTTTGTTGGCACTGCAGATGCTATAGATTTTGGTCGTTCTTTGCATATTTTCGTCTCAAAATGAACCTCGGTCTTGTCTTCCTTAAGCACTTCCTCCCGAATTTCAGTTGAAATCGATGATTGACAATTTTCGCTGTTGGTTGACATCGTGTGAGATTGTTCCTTTAGTAATTTTTCTCTAATAGTTTCCTCACAACCACCATCTATATTTGATAATTTTCTTGATGATTCACGAGAGCCTTCTACCTTTATGAGATCAGAGTCACTTTTGTTCCGACTATTTACTTCCTCGTGCCAAGATTCTTTGTGAGTGATATAATCTAGATCTTTGTTTGTTTGTTGTTGTTTAGAGCTTTCGGTGTTGTCAATATTTTTACAACTAATGCCATTATTGTTATTAATGTTATAATTATCAGTTACATTGGTTGTATCTTGGCTTCCAATATCCTTTTTGGTAGAATCTGTATTATTAACAAGGTCAGTATCTGCACTATAAACAAGATTATTTTCCATAGGATCAGCATTGTTGACAATATCCTTTTGGTTATCATCAATAGGATTAATATTCCTTTCATTAACAGGTATATTTTTAGCACTATTATCACCGTCTACATTATTACCAGTATTGTTGACTTTTTCTGTATTTTTCTGGTCATTACAAACATCATCTTCATCATTTTTAAAAACACTAATAATATTTTCTTGGTTACAAACACTTTCGATAGTATTGTTGTTACTGTTGTTGTTTGTCTGATTGGTTTGTTTATTACCATTGGTACTTAATTGATTAGCATTAATTGTATTGTGAATAATCCTTTCGTCACTAGTCCTAACATTGTCAAGATCCTTCTTTTTACCATCTACATCATTATCAAAATTTTTCGGATTATCTTTAGTGCAACTGATTATCTGATTATCTTCTTCTACGTCATCAACGATACTGTCACTTTTACTAATTTCACCACTATCCTTTGCTTTTTTAACACTTTCATTTACTGTTCCACCACTATATTCTTCTTTTTTAGCACCATCACAGACTTTATCAACACTGTTATCTACCAACTTAGGACCATTATCTACTAACTTAGGACCACTATCTATTACCATAAGACCACTATCTACTACCTTAGGGCCATTATCTTTTATCGTGGGACCTATATTCTCTACTATAGCACCATTATCTTTTTTCTCAACACCATCATCTTTTTTCTCAACAAAAAATCCCTCTTCCTCTTCACTCAAAAGCACATTACGAAGTTCACTTTCCAGCAATTCGATGTATCTCAACTGTTTATCAAAATACTCCTGAGGAAGGGAATACCTCTTTCGACCTTGCAGCTGCTCCTTCATACTTTCCTGCAACTGTTTTAAATTCTCCATAATCTCTGCAGCGGTCACTCTTTTTACACTTTCTAAATTTTGGTACTTCCTACCCTCCAAATGTCGTCTAGGAGGAGATTGGTCAAAAATACTAGTTGTGTCAATACACGATCTATCGACAGTCACAACTTTTTTAATTCTCCGTGGAATCTGAGGTTTATCGTCAATTAACGCAGTATTAACATTTTGCCTCAAGTCAAAATTCTTTTTAAAATTAACAGGTGTTTTGTTTTCTTCAGTCACATTCGGTGATTTGTCGATAATAGCGCTGTTCATGGATATAGGACTTTTCGGTAGAGGTGTTATACTACGAGCAGGTGAGCCCGGCGTTTCAGGTGATTTAATTATCAATGCACTATTAACGTAATGACTCGCGTCTCCCAAACGTTTAACGACTCCATTTTCAAAAATTACTTCCTTTAGTATATCATCGTTGGTTGTATCGTTGTTCCCATGGCTTTTCGGTAATCCGCCCACTTTGGATTGAGTACTGCAACTGATTTGTTGTATCACGTTGTGCTCCTTATCAGAATTGTGTTTACTCTCGGTCGACTCTATTAATAGTTCGCCAGACGCGCAAGTTGGCGTCCAGTGAGAGATATCTGCAGAATCACGCCTCGCAAGGTTCAACCAGTCACTCAATCGAGTAACCCTCAAACGTTCTTGAGAATCGTTTGATATCTTGGGTCGAGACACTGGGTTTTCTTTGATAATGTTTAACAACCTGTTCGCACTTTTATCGTCGTCCTTATGATTGCCAAAAGAAGGCGAATAATTAAAAGAATCATAATCACCGTTACTCTGATCGAAATTAATTTTCCTCGGTGTTAGATCCATTTTGTATTTTAAGGGCGACACCTTTTGAGGTTGTTGGTCCCAATAGCTTCGTCGGTTAATGAACTTAGTGTGCAGATCTAACAATTTATCCGCATCTTTACGAATATCTGATTCTTGTTGCGAAGGTGAAAGACACACGAGTAAGTGCGGATTTTCAGTTGTTGGAACACCTATCCACGATTTCGGTCTGTGCATATTTGTGTCAAAATCTGTTTTATCGTTAGGGAAGCCTAAGTCGGAATATTGTTCGAGATGTTCGTAAATGTTGTTCAAATTTTTAAAAATGTTGAATTTGGGGAGAGTGATTTCGTTAATGATTTGAAAGCCATAGGGCAAGGACAAAATCTTTTTGATGCAAAGATCTCGCAGTAAATCAGGCCTGTTGGGTTTAAGATCCTTTTCGTTATCATTTAGCGGCACAAAGTACAAATCCTCAACTGGAGAATAAGGAATAGGTTGTGGAGATTCAGCACCTTCTTTTATACTCTCTCCGGAATTTTTTAAAAGAGCGAGCTTTCTTTTAGGCTGAGGAGATTTCTTCTCCTCCTTTCTTTCCTCTTCGTTTTCAATGTCTTCAATATCCAAAGACGACCTTTTTGGATTGTACTTAGCAGTGCTGGGAGTAGCGGAACTACTCGTAGAATCTTGACCATGAAAATCCGGACTCAAACTTCCGGAATCGGCGTCTAATTCATCTAACACTTTATCAATTTCCTTAATCCCTTTCCCTTCAATTTCGTTGCTCAATTTATCACCAAAAGTCACTGATCGTTGTTTAAAATTTTCACTTGTTAAATCAATCGTCTCGTTTGTATCGTGAGAAACTGACTTTCCGTTCAGATCCAGACTTTGGCACTGATCCTTCTGCAAAGAATAACTTTCAACGTCACTAGCGCAGTCTTTCTTAATGGAAGGGTGTTCTGGCTCACTTGGTCGTTCGTTGACGTTAGGACAGGGTGTGGTCGAGTGGGAAAATTCCGTGTATTTTTCGAGCGTCGCATCGTGTACCAAGTCATGCGCTATTTCAAGGCTCGAATCACTGCCAAACTTGCCATCGTTACATAAATTGGTGACGCTGTCACTTTCAATGGAACCACTCAAGCTTGGCGCCATTAAGTCGTCAATGATCTCACGAATGTTGGCCGGAAGTTGCTTCAAATCAAAACTCAAGAGAACATCTTGAACATCCTGCCTCGACGTTTCATGATTCGACAAAACAGTAAGCAGGGTTCTGACAAAGTCCAACGTCTTCTGTTCGGTAAAATCGCTTGTTTTGTAGGCGTTCAGAACACGTTCGTGATGATCAACTAATGATGGTTGTTGATACAAAAAGTAATAATTCGGTTTATTGAAAGAACCATTATGATTCGGAGAAACACTTTCATTTAAAAAATCATTTTGAGAACTATCTTCATTAAAACCCAAATTGTGGTCAGGAGAAGATGGTTCTGGATAATATCGTTGACAATATGATTTGGTAGAAGAGGAACGTTTATTTTGGTAGTACATTGGTTTTCTACGAGTTGGAGGATCTGGTGGTACTCTTTTAAAATTGTGGAGTCTAACAGGCAATGGAGGTACTTCCGGCAAATAGAAGGGATAATCCACTTCCGGAGGAGCTGGTGGTCGATCCGGTTCGGAATCGAAACTCACGGTACGTTTCGGAGGTGTTGGAGGTCGTTCTGACCCATACATATCATTAACAATATTATCTTGAATTAAGGATGTAAAAATTTGCACTGGGCGATGATACCTTGGATCGTAGATACGTGAATAATTGTCTCTAGGATAAAAAAGTGAATTCAAACCATGTGGGTTATTAAAATTAATTGGAGGTCTAACTAATTTTAAATCTTCAATTGTTTCTTGCACGGGGAATTTTCCCCCTTCACAGTAATTTGTTTCTGTTGGTAATTGTTGTTTACAATCGTCAGATTCTTTTAAAATTAATTCCCTAAAATCTGTCGATTTTTCGAAACAAATTTCCTGAGGAGCTTCTTGTTCATCTAGACGAATTCCTTTTGGCACGTCTCCAAAATTCCTACTAATTGAGGAATTTTCAAATCGAAAATTATTTTCCTTGAGTAGTTGCAAATGTTCATTGTTAAAATTCTTAGGAACATCTCGGAAATTTTCCGGATCTTTTGGTGTAATTTCTTCTAAAAATTCTTCACATTTTGGTTCTTTAACAAACTCTGAAAAATTGCCCGGTTCGTTTGACAATTTTTCAAAATCCAGACACGATTTTTCGTTCGTTGTCTCAACAATTTTTGGCACTGTAATTCCTTTCACTAAAGACTCAGAATCGTCTTCTTCATCCAATTTCCGCCTCTTCCTGTTATCATCCCTCCTGTACTTTCCAATTTCCTCGTTAATAAAATCCCTTATGCTCTGTTCGTCATCTTCAGACGACTTATCCCCTTCCTCCTCGATAATTTCCAAAGACCTCTTGGTCTCAAGAGTCTGTGAAGCGTAGGACTCCAAAGCAGGTCTTTTCTTAACCTTCCTTTGTGAACTCCCAGCCTCGCCTTCCCTAAGGAAACTTGTCGAAGGAAGTTGCAGCCCTTCCAAGAAATTCCTCAGTTTTTGTTCATCTTCCCTAGACATTGTAGCTTCACCAAGTTCGTCCTCGTCTTCCCGTTTCTCAAAACTGGATTCTTCGGACGTAGAACGCTCGGAGAGAAGATCTCTTTCAACATCAGATTCGGCTTCAACGACAATGGCGTGTCGACTATTATCAGTCTCGATGTCACTGTCGCTTACCTCGTGGATTTCGAGGCTGTGCCCCTTGTCTGCCAAGATTGCAAGACTGAATTGTCGGTCGCCAAGGATCTCGACCTTGTTCGTCACACTGCTTGAAAGTGGTTCCACTCGTTCTAACGGTTCAGAAACTGTCATCTTGGAATCTTCGGGTCTCTGTTGTCCGGATTCTAAAATTCCCACTCCAGGAATGTGATCCAGTTTGGCTTCCATTGGAAAGTTTCTGATTGTCGTGATCTCGCATATTTTTGTCCCAGTGTCAAGAACCTTCTTCTCAAGTTTAAATTTGTTTCTCCGCGGTCTCCATCTTGTTATGGACATATTGCCTTGACAAGGAAGACTCTCGGTGGTCACTTTAACAGCACTTCCGTTTATATTAGCCTCAGCTAAATCCTCCCCTTTTCCTGAATCACTGGAATTTTCCACTTCCTGTCTCGTGTCATTTTCATCAAACGATTTTTCGGTTCTGTCAGAAAGATCGTCTTCCTCAATATCTTCCCGAGCGGAAGACTCTTCCGGTGGTGACAGGGGTCGTTGAAATCGTTTCCGATTCCGGTTTCGGCGGTTCCTTCTGTTGCGCGAGCCGCACGGCATTTTTGTATTACTCACTTCCACGACAGTATGATACTCGGCAGAATCGATGGGCTTTTGATTTCCAATTACCTCTTGGATTTCGTTACTTATTTTTGGCGATTCTTAAAAAAAAAGATTATTATTGTTCAAGTAAACGAAACATTTTCAACAATGTCGGAATACACCCTTGAATGCGTTTGATTCTTTTTTATAACTTGAGCTGTAAGAAAAAACTGTGAGGATGCAAGAAACCACTGGTGTTCTATTTTTAAATCGTCTCACTCGGCGGCGGGAAGCAAAATAATAAAAATTTGGTTAAAAGCAATAAAGAGAACTTTTGATGAAATTATTAAATGCACTTTTTTGTCGGGAAAATTTATCCCTTTAGGAACACTGTAAATTTCACTGGAAGACTTTTGCAGTAGGTTTCCGTGCATTCGAGTCGATCGACGAATCTAAACGAAACTGCCTCTTTTCTACTAATAGCTCCCTCGCGCTTTCAAGATCAAAATGAATTACACTTCACGACCAAGAAAACAGCTGTGTCGGTAAAGAAACTAAAATGTGGTATTTTTCATTGAATTTCTGGTTTGAGGTATTTTTCGTTTTAATCTTGTGAATCGTAAATTTCCAAATTAGCTGTAAAGTTGCAGTGTGTTGTGAAGGGTTATTATTAAGTGTAAATTATCAATAGAGTAAAATAGAAAGTAATTCTATAATTGATTGTAGAAAATGAAAAGTAATGAGAATGAATAAAAGTGATAGAAAAAATTAGAGTAAAATGTGTCAGTGATTAGCATCTGATTGCAGCAAAATAATATGAATTGAATTAATGATATGATATAATTACAATTAGCAAATTACATTTATTATGTATTGTATTGTAATGAAATTGAAAAAGATGATCGAAAATGTGAAATTGCTTCAATAATAATAATAATCCAATCATGCAGCAAACGTGTTCTAATTCGACAATGTAGGAAATCAATCAAACACTGAATAATTAAAATACTCACTTTTAGCAGTGTCAGTTGGTTGATCAGGTGACAATGATTTTAATCCTCCGTTTTGGTTGACGTGATTTTGCTCAGTATTCGTGTCATCTGAAATTTTAAAAAATTGAAGCACCGTCTACGTTAATTTATTTAATTATTTAAATTAGTTATTCTTTATTTGATTTAGGAAAAATGGTTCTTTATGAACTTGATTGAATTAAATAAGGTTAAATTTTATAACCTGATTAAATTTTATAAAAAAAAATCTTTACCCTCAAGTGAGATTCTAAGCAATTGTATAATTTAAAAAAAATTATATCTTTTTAGGTTTGCTTTAAATCGGAAACTTTTGTAAACGAAAGTAGTTTGATTTTACAGGTACTTTGAGAAAAAAATTAAAGAAAGACTTTTCTTGAAAATATTAAAAAAACTGGAAATTTGTTGATTTTTGAAAATCTTCTATTTTTGACAATTTTGATCGAAAATGGTCACCCAAAGAACTCAATCTTTAGTTTTAGCATCTTAAAAAGTATTCCAAAGATGAAGTCGATTCGTGAATTTTTACTCAAGTTATCGTTCACCAAAAATTCTCTACAGACAGACAGACAGACAGACAATTGCGTTAAACCCATTTTTTAGGATCAGAAGGTTACAAAACGTCGAGAAATGTGTCAGTTTGCAAAATTTCAAAAAAAATTTAGAAAACAACACAAATGTTGACTATTGTTTTTGCTTTTTTTTTGAAGTACGCAATTCAAAAATAAAAATAGATACAAATCAAAATTTTCTTCTTTTATTTTTTCCCGTGAATATTCCAGTAAAATGTTAAATATTTTATAATTGTGCAAAATCACTTTTAACAAAATTTTCCAATTTTTGGTGAAGCTGATTGAAAATCTCTGATATACGTATTTTAAACGAATTATTCAATTTTCATCGCATATTTTGCACCCTCATATTGGATTTTCCAATAAAGCGTATTCTCTACATTATATTGAAAATCAAAGATGGAATTTACAAACGTGATTATTTCGAGTAAAGCTTGTTTAAAAATTAACATTATCATGAATTTAATTCTGAATTAAAACCGATATGTAATAAATGAAAAATATTATAATTTGATGAACTGAATTCTGCAGTTAAATACAGTATACTTTTTTTCGTATTAGGACATTATTAATGATGTTGGAATAATGCTTCATTATATTATCAAAAGATATAAAATATTAATCAAGTACCATTTTTGGAAAATCTCCTTTGAATTTAATAATTCAATTGCAAGCTCAATTTCTGTAAATACTTTTTAAATGTCTCCTGTTCTTTTTTTTCACAGTTTTTTGAATTCA
This sequence comes from Ganaspis brasiliensis, assembly GCA_037103525.1. NCBI lineage: Eukaryota > Metazoa > Arthropoda > Insecta > Hymenoptera > Figitidae > Ganaspis > Ganaspis brasiliensis. Next base: position 1,312,194 of record JAZKLR010000193.1, read on the forward strand.
CACTTTCACAGATTTTACGGAAATTGGCAAAAATTGGATATTCTTGTTTAAGATTCATTTGGGACAAATAAATGACACGAGATTGTGTTAAAATTGTGAGTTAAGACAGTTTTTGGCACACGGAACCAAAAACAAGCCGGTTAGTGTCAACATAGCATGCAGGATGCTTGAATCGTCAATACTCACTGAATGTGATCAACTTAGACACCCAATGTACGATCGAACCCCTCCCACGTGAAAACAAGCACACAATTTATTCACTGTCTACCTATGTGCTTTTAAATGACAATATATGTAACATGAATGCTATTATGCACACATACTAATAGTTAAATAGATTTGTTTTTTATTCACGTACGATATTAGGGTGTATTTTTAACCATACATCTATCAAAATAAGTGTGTTATGCATATTTATACACATGTATGCCAATGTATGTGTCTAATAGATTTTCATACACACTTGTGTATCGCTGTAATTTTTTATTGACACTTGTGTTTAAATACCAACTTTTATACACAATTGTGTAACAATATGAGTTTTTATGAATAGGGTCCGTTTATAAACTGCGTGCCAATTTAAACGGAAAAAACCTTAATTTGTTTATTTTACGTTCCGGTATCAAAATGCCATTGAATAAACTAAATTTTGCTCAAATTTTTAGAATATCCGATTTATTCAAGTTTATTAAATAGAAAGAATATTTATTAAAAATAGTGTCTGCTTGAATATTAATTTTGCCGAAATTTATTTAGTTAGAAATTTAAGTTATGAATCAAAGTAAATATTGATAATTTCTTTCATAACTATTTGTTTATTAATAGTTTTTATAAACAATTGTATAATAATTAAAATTTTTGATGCATGGAACATACTTTTTAATTTTAAATACTAAAGTTTTATGTTTTACGAATTTTTGAAACATAAACAATAAACAGAACTGGTTTAAAAATCAGTTCTTTTTAAACAATTGTTAATAATAAACATTTTTAGTGAAATTTAGACATATTTAACTAGACATCAATATGTGAAAAATAAATTGTTATATTTACAATAACAATTTTGAGTGTATCTAAATTATCCGTTGTTATACAATTGTTTATGAAAAAAGTTTATAACAAATAATTTTATAAAACAAATTGTTAATAATTAGTTCACTCTTTGTTAAGACATAAACAATAATTAAAAATTGGTATAAACAATAAAAGAATCAAAACATATAAACAATAAAAATAGGATCATAATTTATAAAAACGATTTTTTGAGCCTTAAAATAATTGATTTTTAAACAATTGTTCATAAACAAATTGTTAATAAAACTTATAAAATAAATTTTTTATAAAAAATTGTCAAGATTTTATATGATATAAATGGTATAATTAATTTACAATTTGTCAAGACATTTTCCACCAACATTTTCACCGAAAAAAAAATTATCTCGTAAGTAGAGGAATATTCCTCTTCTAATATTACTCTATTTATGAGAGGATTTTGCGAGAGGAAAAGGATTTTTGACACATAGTCACTCTTTTGTTTAACTTCAACCTAATTTAATAATATAAAGAATTATAAAACAATAAAAAATTCTAATACTTGAGATATATTCGAGAAATTATATAGTCTAATTTTAAAACAGGTAAATTTTTTATGTAAAAAAATATCAAGTTTGTGACCAATTAATTATTTTACAGTAATATGTAAAATTTGTAAATTTGACAGAAGAGGATAAAAGAGGAAAATCCTCTCAAATAGAAAGGGATACTTTAGTGACCATATAGAAGAGGTAAAATTGCATCAAAATGAGAGGAATCCGTTACTATTAAGAATTTTTTTTTTTCGGTGTTGAATTTAAAATTATCCCACAGTGATAAAATTTAAAAAACAAATTTAAGGCAGGTTTTAGAATTTAAAATTTTTTTTTAAATCAAAATTTTTTTAAATCCATACGCATATTTTGTTTACAATTGTAAATAAGCCCGTAAAAGAACTGGCGTTAAAAAAAATTGAAAATTGTTGAAGATAGATATTTTAGGTGAGAAAGAACACATTATTTATATACAGAAGCATTTACAATTGAAACGGATTTTCAGTATATGAATGTAACAGATGTTACACATGAACAAATTTCTTCTACATTTGCATTAAAAAATAATTTTGAATCAATAAAAATTACAGCTTTCCATAAATCAAATGTTAGATTATAAAATTGAATAAAATTATAAGTTCACTGCAATCAAATAAATTATTATAGGAAATTTAGAAAAACTATAATTATTTATTATCCAATTGTTTATAACATTAATTAAATCAAGATAGTTGTTTGCTAAAAATAATAAATTTCAAATCAGGAAGAAAAGAAAATTGAAAAAATCAGTCAAAAATAAATTCGTTCAGGAAAATCCGATATTGTCCCACTAAAGTGACATTTATTCTGCCTTATCTACTTGATCAGAAATGTGAAAAAATGTGTCAAGATAATAGAATTTTGTTCAAATGAAATTTGTTGAAACTGAACTTTTCTGACAACTACACTTCTGATGAATGATTATTTGACCAAATGAGAGGTCTGCCTATTAAAAATTGGGATAAATTAGATTTTTTATAAAATCAATTTCGGACAAATAAAATTAAGGAGGTTTATCCAAAAAACCAATTTCTACAGATTGTTATAAAATTTTAATGACATATTAAATGCATTACCTTACATGTTACAATTTTATTGAATTTTACAGTTGTTTTTAAGATATAAATTTATAAAGTTAAAAAAGCTTTCATTTATTTTTTTTTGTTAAAAAACACAGTTCTACAAATTTTTATAAAAAACTAATATATTTTAAACTGTAATATAATACAACTTTTACAACAATATTTAATTAATTTACCTTACCGTGGTTAAGAAAATGTTATTCAAGGTTAGTAATTCTTCACTTTTTTTTAATCAGGATGAAAAAATTTGAATAGCTTGAAATTTGTTACCAAATTATAAGAAGAAATGAAATTAAAAAAATATTGACTATCTTGGTCCGATAGAATGAGAACTGTTTGAGGGTATAAGCGTCCTTAAGTTCAAATTAAATGTGGGATAGAAATTAAATTCTATTAAATTTTGCGTAATTGTTATTAAACGCAATTTCTATATCTAACAGAAGTTTATTAAATGGATTTTTTATATAGCTTCATTCAATTATAAATTAACCGCAGAAAAGGAAAAAAAATCTTCATTTTCAATTGATATAGATTAATATAAATATTTTATATTATTATTGATAAAAGAAAATTTTTTTGAAAAAATTTATGTTATTACTTTAAAGATTAGCTTGCAAATGTATGTACATATATGTATATTCGTACATGTAGTATGTGTAGGTTTGTATTTTTGAATAAGTGTAAAAGTTTATATACTCCTGAGTAGATTCCCCTCCTATTTGGGACTCATGCATAGAGCCACTTCCGAGGCGGACTTCCTTCCGAAAACACAATGAATAATCACAGTAAGTTCTGACATGCACACCCTTTCCTTCCATACAGTTACAGTTTGTGTTTACAGACAAACATTTATATACTAGTCAAAATTTTTATTATGTCATGAGATAATATGTTCATCGAGTACATCACGCATTAGTGCTAAAAAGACTGTGTAATGCCTGGAAAACTTTAACAGTATTTAGAAATCCATAAAGAACTTGAAGCATTTGCTTAAAATGGTAAGAAGTGTATTGAATTAAAATTATTATATTTCTCATTTTGAATAGTTTATTTTTAGTTTTGAATTTTCTATTTAAAATAATGTTTAATTAACACTTATAAACAAAAAATAAATAATAAACCCTTTCGCCAAGCTATTTTATTGTTAAATAACTAAACTAAAAATTAATTAAACTAATTAATTTACACACTATTTTTACTCGAATCAAAATGAGAATTATTGAGCCACGACTAACACCAGTATTTCCGGAGAGTGGGGAATAAGGAGCAGCAAAAACTTTGAGTTTAACTTGGATTACAAAATAACATATATTTATTAATTATAATCAATTTCGAAAAGAATCACCAGAGTTTAAATAGCCGGCCGCATGGCATGGTTATTTTACAAAAGATATGCACTGAACACTGACTCAAAAATTAACAAAATAGTCGGAGAATCAACTCCAATAAATTAATAAACAAAAGTTAATATTGGAGCTATGATATGATAGTTGATGAAGTTGATTCATATTAAATTGAGGAAAAGGTGGGGAGAGCGTTAGAGAAAAGACACTCTTGAGTGGGCTATCGGTGCATTCGGATAGTAAACTTTAACTTTACAAAACTGCTCGTCTTAAGTTTGGAGTAAGAGAGCTAGCAATCCCAGGATTCGAGGTTGTCTATTGTAAATTGTGTGCACTTTTTTTGGATATTTATACCCGTAGGTCAGATTTTGTGATGTGCTGAGGAGGTCCAACAAAATTATCAGAACTGTGGATTTTGGATTCTAGGATTATACAAGCACAATTGAATTGGGAACTGCGGACGAGACTACTATCCGCGAGAATATTCAAGGCCCCTGGAAAAAGTATGACTTTCGCTTTGAATATCTGAGTCAAAAAAATTGCTAGAAAAAAACGGAAACAATCATTAAAAAGCTTGGAATGTTCTACATAAGTATACGGAAGGGCGTCTAGCAGAAAAATTTTTTGTTTCTGACAGGTGTTAAAGTAGAACAAAGTATACCCTATTTTTGACTAGTTTGGAAAATGGTCAACTTTGGAACACGATTTCATATGAAAAAAGCTATCGAAAAAATTTGAAAAACATACTGAGTATTCCTTAAGCCTTTCTGAACAAAGCGGTTTTGGAGTTTTAAAAAAAGAATAATTATTAATGTTTTCATGAACAATAATAGAAGACCATGCTATTTCCCGTTCTAACAAGCCGATTTAAATGAATCAAATTTCTGGTCATGAAGAATAAATCCTACAATAAAATTTGCCTGTTAAAAAGAACGCGTCTAAAATTGACCCAGACAAGGTCTCAAAATCTTTTTTTCTTGAAAGACTTAAGTCGAGATGACTGACTAAACCAGGGTCTACTTTATGATAGGGCTAATATTCGGTAGTAAAAATTTCAAAATATTGGGACCTTCCATGCACTTGTTTTCAACAAAAAATAACGTCTTAAAGAAATAGGTAAATCTATTAGAAAAACAATAAACGAGTTCTTCCCAACAGGCTAATTTTATTATAGGATTTATTTTTTATGACCTAAAATTTGATTCATTTAAATCGGCCTGTTAGAACGGGAAATAGCATGGCCTTCTATTATTGTTCATAAAAGCATTAATAATTATTCTTTTGTCAAAACTCCAAAACCGCTTTGTTCAGAAAGGCATGAGGAATAATCAGTATGTTTTTCAAATTTTTTCGACAGCATTTTTTATATGAAATCGTGTTCCAAAGTCGACTATTTTCCAAATCAGTCAAAAATAGGGTATATTTTGTTCTATTTTAACACCTGCCAAGAACAAAAAATTTTGCTCCCAGACGCCCTTCTGTATACTTATGTAGAACATTCTAAGCTTTTTGATGATTGTTTTCGTTTTTTCCTAGAAATTTTGTTGACTCAGATATATAAAGCGAAAGTCAGACTTTTTCCAGGGGCCTTGAATGTTCTAGCGGATAGTAGTGCACGATCGCGACCTACTAGAGGAACCATTTGGGCTATTCTTCATTATCGATGGTAATCTATGGACCAGTGAGAGACTTACAATACAATCTTGTATCGCCGAGGGGTTCGTAAATTGTAAGACATTACCCTGTGCATGATTGAACGATCGGATCATATAGGAAAGAGTGAGTGGCCTGTGATTGTAAGTGTGTACTCGTTCGATAAATTATTTATTTTTCTAAGAATTGTGGATTGGCAATTAACTCTAAATAAACCATTGAGTACCAAATCTTCGATTTTATTTAATTGACCTATGGAATTTTTATATTGTGTTGTATTAATTTAATTAAGTAAATTTCAATAGTCAAGTTTTATTACAGAACTCACATGGGACGGCACAATGGCCACGAATGGAGCCCTGTCACTAATATTGGTTACATCTTTACAAAGGTTTTAAACTCTTAAGAAATAATACACGACCGAAAGTCAAGAGCTAAAGCAAGATTGATGCCACCAGTGTTGTGACAGTTTGTAAACACAGCCGACGGACATCATCTTCTGATCCTGGAACACTTGTAAGAACGGGACTCCCATACGGACCAAGACTAGTGTGCAATTATAATCTTAGTTGAACTGTTAAGGGGCTACGCCAGTGTGACACTTTTAAAAAATCGATTTTTTTTGCTTATTTGATAGTTTATACTTTAAAAAATATCCTGTAGAAGCGGCAAGGTCGTATATTGAATATTTTTTGAATGGCAGCGTTCTAAAGAACGACCCCTCGCAGGCATAAACAGCTACACCTGCCTATAAACGGAGTTTGGAAGTTAGTGTGTAGTTACTCAAATTTTTCGCATTGTAAACAGTACATAGGGGCCTATATCGAGAAAGAACAAGGTGTACTGTATGGGCCAGTAATAGCAGATTATCAATTTTTATAGAAGATATAATTTTATCTAGCAAAAATCTAGCGTTTTTCTCAAAACGACATTTTTTAAAATTGCTGACATCATAACTCAACGAGAAATTGACCGATCGACTTCAAGTTGAAACTAGGTATTCTTAAAAATATTTTCTATACAATGATCTGCGATCTTTTTGATTGGTTGAAAATTGTCAATTTGGCATTAAAAAAACGACTCTTTTTTCAGAACTACTCCATTTTGTTAATTTTTTATATTTTTAGAAAATTCTAAGTCATTGTATAGGAAATACTTTCAACTTTAATAACCTTTCTGAAATTTTTTGTTTCAGCTACTCAATTGGCGGGAATCATGTCAGCAGTTGGGAAACTTTTTTTTTAGTACCTCTGAAGACAGCACATAACTCCGTTATTTTTCAATATTTTTCTAAAAAGAAATCTTAAAATGTACCTAAAAATATACCTTATTATGTCCAAAAAACTTCAAAGCATTCTATCAAGTACTTTCTTTTAAAAAAATTCCCGAAAATCGCCTAATTTTTCATAGGTTACACTGGTTCCCCTTGTTCCATATCTCAAATCCTATACTCTAAATCCTTGATTTTGCATTCCACAATCTACTTCTCATATTCTGAATCAATTATCAAGCATTTTATAGATCCCCTATCCCCAATCTCAAATTCTCTATCCCGAATTCCCTATATCCCTGAGCACACACCGTATTTTATATTTTAGACTCTACATAACAGATTACTAATCGGGAATAATTATTATCAGAATCCGATGTATCATATGGTATACAAAATGTAGAATTAGGAATTTAAAATCCGATTTGTTGAATTTGTAATTCAAAATTTAGAGTCTGGAATTTTAAATATGGAATTTGGTATAAGAAATTCGGGACTTTGGTTGTGGAATGCGATCTTAAATCCGAAATTTGGAATGTAGGAATATGAAATCTGAAATATCCATATGTGGGATTATGAAATACCTAAACGTCGGAAAGTAGAATGGCGGATTAATAAATTAAGCTGAACTATTTGCATAAGTTTTCAAATTTAATATTATTGCAGAGCCAAGTTTCAATAAGTTTAACGTCATCAGGAATGCTTCTTAATACATCGCATGTTTCTTACAAAGGAGGAATTAATTTTGCCCCTTAATATTAAAAACAAATGCTTTTAAGGAGAAGTATAGCTTTATTACTAAATGATCGTTATGCATGATAGTAATCTTTTGGATGTAGAATGTATTAATTAGAAATGAAAATAAAAGTGAAAACTTCGAAATAAAATACCTTTTAAAATAATACCATCCGCAGAACTTGGAAGGTTCTTTGGGGGTGAGTGACTCTCTAATTAGGTTCTGCTACTCGAGACCACACAAGGGTGCAAGACGGAAAAGATACAACTTTACTGGGCTCAATGAGGAAGTGACGTATTTAAGAGCCCCTTAAAAGACGATATAACCTTCTGGAAACTAATAAAAACTTTCCTTATATCAACATCAAGACTAGAAGACTGCAAATAAGACAATAAATTTTCTTTAAATACCCTTATCATTTTGGAAACTGAATCACAAAACCAATAAAGAAACCCTTTTCATTTATGAAGTTGTTGACCAATAGTCTAATATATTTTAAACGCACATAATGAAATTTATCATCCAAAATTGTTTAGCGAGTCCACTTACATGTTAAAGAACACATACATAATATTACTCTTATAACTATAATGTAAAACAAAATTGTTGAGAAAAGAATGATAAAGGAATAGGAAGTAAAAATTGTGGTAGAAAATCACCAGTAAAGGATCTCAAATGACCCACTATTTTTTTAAAATAAAAAGTTGAAAATTTGTTTTTAAAGATAAACTGGCTGGTTGTATCTCATGACAAACAATGTATCAGCTTGCGTTAATTTTGAATTTTCTGATGTTTTTCGTGCAACTTCCGGAGTTTCTCAGAGATCGCACCTAGGTCCGCTCTTTTTTCTTAAATTAACAACATTGGCAAAATTCTCACTAAATGTAGATTTTTCCTGTGTGCGGATGATCTAAAATTTATAAAAAAAAATCAAGGGTCTTCAAGATTTGCTTAATTTACAATCTGAACTTAATAATTTATTGATTTGGTTATCTAAAAACAGATTATTATTAAATGTAAATAAATGATCAGTCATTGCTTTTACTAAATCTAGAAACACTTTTAGTTATTGTTACCATCTTGATGGAACTAAACTCTAGAATCAACAGGGTGCGTAACCTCGGAGTGATTGCAGCAATTTTGACTTTAGCGAGCATATTTATTCTGTCATAAATAAGGCTTCCCATTTACTGGGTTTTGTTATTAGAAACTTACAACATTTCAAAAATCTCTCTACACTAAAAATCTCTATTTTGCTCTAGTGTGTTCACACTTAAAGTATGCATCGATGATTTAGGCTCTTGATTATAAAGTCTATATCACTGATTTAGAACAAGTTCAAAATAACTTTTTCCGATTCGACATGATTCACTTTGGGATTTCCAAAATATCTCATGATTATGCTGATCTCAAAAGTCATTTTCGGATTTTATCATTAGCTTCGTGATTTTTTAAATGCTGACATGATTTTTTTATTCAAGACTATTGTTGGCTTGGTGAGTTGACACCTTGTCTTTTCCAGGAAATTTGTTTTTTACATTTTGTTATTTACAAAAAGTTGATACATTCTTAGCTAAAATTATTTTTAAATTTAATTTGGAGCCGATTTTTCATCAGCATGACTTTTGTAATGGAAAGGTTAGAGATTATTATCAGAAATAACGGGTTTCAAATCACGAATACTGACAGGCGGGCGAGTAGGAATCGTTGAAATTCGGGATGGGCTTCAATGGAGGTCGCGAGGTGAAGGATAAATGTAAAACGTGAAGGATGGAAGATGAGACTTGCGGAAACATGGGCTCGGCCCCCTCGGCCCATGACACCGCGCCCATGCATTAACGTGTCATGTACATGCTTATGTCGGTGTTTCCAGCACATTGCAAGATCGATGCTGGCTACCTACAGATTCAAAATCGATGCTATCTATCGACGCGGCCCATTACGTATATACGCACTGGTAAATGCTACTGTTAATGCGACATTAATACGACAACACGACAATGTCCACCCCTGCTCTAGGACATCGATACCATGATCAGGTTGACAACGCTCTGAAATTTAGAACGATGCGTTAACATTTTCATAAATCAATGTGTGATGATAAGGTGCCCGCAATCTCAACGGATTCATCAGGTATAGCATTATTTGTCGATTACTTCCACACGGGTTCAAATGTCAAAATTTGACCCAATTTTACTAACAATTTTACTAACAATTTTTGCTATTTGATTGTCCAATTTTTCTGGATCAAAATGGACTAATTGGTGTGTGATTTTAAGTCAAATTAAGTGTTTTGTGGCAATAAGAATCTTTTACATTTTATAGTGAACTGTGTTGAGTGTACTAGCCTACCTAAATTTATCGGCTTAATTCTGTTCTGTGTTTTGATGTGAACGTGCCTACTGAACTTGTAAACACTAGACACAATGCCACCTAAACCCAACCCATCTACTTCGCAAGATTCTGGTGATAATTTCTGTATGGGCTGTTCTGCAAAACTTATTAGAAAAAATGCGACTGTATGCCCTGGATGTAATGCAGTATATCATCCTAGATGTGCTGAAACTAAGACCTACTTAATTGATGGTGTGGGTTATGCAAAATTTTGTGGATCATCGAATAAATCATCATTACTCCAAGTTGCATCTGATAATAACTCGCCTTCTATTATTTTAAAAGAAATAAAAAAACTATCAACTCAGATAAATAAATTGTCTGATAATTTTATAAGTGTTAAATCTTCTGTAAAATAATTACTAGAGGATTTCCTAAATTATGGCTCTTGCCTATCTTCTTTTAAAAACCAGTCGGTCTTCCTAAGGTTCATAAAGATAATATACCTCTTCGTCCAATTATTTCTTTAATAAACAGCCCGTCACATTTTTTGTTAAAAGTTTTGTACAATGAACTAAAAAATTGCAAGCTTTACCAAGCTCACATATAAATAATAGTGTTGAACTGAAAAACAAATTAAGTAATTATGTTTTGGATGACGATTACACTTTTCTCTCGCTTGATGTTAGCTCATTGTTTACTAATGTGTTATGTGACCTAGTTGTACAAAGTTTAGATCGACGATTTATTTCTATAGATCAGAAATATTAAATTCCTTTTCATGATATTGTTGACTGTACCAAATTTTTATTTAATAATACCTTTTTCACTTTTGATGGAAAATTTTATAAACAAACTTACGGAACGCCTATGGGCTCACCAATCTCTCCGTTATTTGCGGACATTGTGATGGATGATCTGGAAACTGATTGCTTGATAATTTTAAAAGAAAAATATAATTGTATCCCACTTTTCTATTTTAGATATGTAGATGATACGATTTTAGCAATTAAAAAAGAACATATCCAAATTGTTATAGATGTTTTCAATTCATATAACCAAAAACTACAGTTTAGAACAGAAATAGAAAAAAACAATTCGATACATTTTCTTGATTTAACTCTTATTATAGCTGATAATAAAATCATTACAGATTGGTTTAGAAAAACAACTTCGTCAGACAGAGTCATGAATTATTTTTTAGATCATCCAGTTCAAGAGAAGAAAAATATTATTTATAATTTATTGGACAGAGCTATTTTACTTTTTCATAGGAAGTTTCATGTTACTAATTTAAAGAAAGTAAAGTTAATTTTAAAGAACAATGATTATCCTCTTGATTTTATTGACAAACACATAAAAATCCGCTTGAACAAAATAAAATTTTTAGACAAAAACAATATTGATAATAATCAAACCAAGGCTAATATCTATAGGCAAATTCCGAAAGTTTGTTTACTTTTTGATGAAAAATATTTTTTTAAATTAACTAATATTTTAAAACAATTTAACTTTACGTCAATTCCGCTTGTTAAAAAAAAACAGATATTCCATTGTACAACTGGGTAAGGATGTTTCTAAAAAATGGGACCAAACAAATATTGTATATAAAATAGATTGTAAAGATTGTTCCGCTACTTATATAGGTGAAACTAAACGTTCTTTGGAAACACGCGTTTATGATGAACATAAAGTGGGTAAGAGAAACTCTATGATATATAGACACAGTATTGATCTTGATTACAACATTGATTGGGAAAATACTAGAATTTTAGATTACGAATCTAATTATAAAAAAAGATTAATTTCAGAAATGATACATATAAAAACTAATATTTGCACTATTAACAAAAAAGTAGATGTTCAGTTCCTAAATAGAGTTTACTTTCTTCTTCTGATACGTTTAGATTCATAATAAAAATATTTAATTGAAATTTTGTATTTAAAAATTGTTTCAATATTTACACTACAGGACATTGACTTTATTTACAAAATCAGGTTTTTAACTCTAAAGTCATTAAGATTTTTAATTTTGAATTCTAATTTCAGTTGTCTCTTGTCTTTTGACTTGAAAATGTCTTTTGACATTTTCACGAAAATTTTGTTTTATTTATTAAGGAAATTTTTTGGACAAGTTTCGAAAAAGAAAATTGTTTTTTGTTTCATTTTATAATTTGACATGTTAAAATAAGTGTGTAATTTTAACTAATCAGGTAAATAACGAGTTTTTTCGTGTTTTTTATTGTGTTTTTTAGTTGTGTTAAATCTTTATAGTGTTTGTAATTTTTTTTAATAAAAAAATGATGTTTGTTTTTAATAAATCTAGCCTGATGAGGTCAGCAAATATGAGGTGACGAAACGTTGTTTGACAACTAACTTCTGAATTTTATTCACGTCACCTTCCCAGGATCATTTAATTTTTTACACATATTAACTATGGAAGGATGTAATTCTCACTTAATGAAACTAATTCTGATATTTCTAGCGAAATTTTATTAAATTAATTTAATTTACAACTCAAAAACGAAGCCAATTTGGTTATTTTTGGTTTGAAAGAACCCTTTTTTGAATAATGTATATGACGTAAATATTGACTTTCAATTGTAACTAATACACTAAACTAAATTTTAACTACGCATGATGACTACTCTGAAAACATTATCAAAGTTTATCGTATTGGCCAATAGTCTTCGTCAAGACCTTATCCTCGTCTTATAAAGTTATGCTGCATATCACCAGACCAGGTTCGTGCAATTCTATCATCTATAAGAGAAAAGAGGGATTTTCTGCAGTAGTCGGAGAATTTCAAGACTCTAATTTTTTCACCGGACCGAACAGTATGCAACAAAAAATTACAAGGAATTGAAAGTAATCCTCCAAGAGAGAACCAACAAAGAGAAAATCAATTCATCAATTCGATATATCAACGGTGTTTAAAAGATAGTTGACAGGAGAAGAGAAGGAAGAGAGCCAACTACGAAATAGACAATTATCTAAATTGTGTTCAAGATTTCTCGTTCAATTGATTATGTGAATATTTTTTTATCAAATGTTAAAGGTTTAAATACCAATTAATTTTTTAATTTATAATTCAATTTATATTCAATTTTTTTTTTATTTTCCTCCATTAATCACAAATTTTGTTTTCTGTAATAAGTTGAATATTGTCTTTTTATATACTTCACCGCAAAAATTTCTAACTTTGCTAATAGAATTTTTTCACCTATATAAGAAATTGTATTTAAATTAATATTTTTATACTTTCATATTTGTAATTAAATCTTTGTAACTTAGTGCCCGTAAAGGTTCTAACTGATTGTGGGCTGTATATTAAAGCAAATAAAAAAATATGACTTCTAAACAAGTCGATGGAGGGGACTCGGACCGGAAGATAAAAAAACTTTGAGGTGCCAACTGAAAGGAGCTCCATTGACAGAGCCAGTCAATGCTTGCTCTTCAATCTGGTATTGTTGAAAATTTACGTCTGGGTAAATATTGCCCAGTCCATACAGAACGTTACTATATTTTTTTTTTTGAAATATGCATGTGTGCAGGGAGCGAGACAGATACCTATAAAAGAGGACACGTAATCTTGATATTAGAAATCTTTTAATAATTTAGGAAGAGATTATTACCCAGAATCTCAGTAAAGACCCCTCAATTATCATAAATAAATTGCAATCTTTGTGGTTCGCAGAAACAAAATCATTTTCACTGATTGTGTTTTAAGTGAATCCAACTAAAATCTTCCCGGAAACTTAAATCAACTTTTTTAAATTTAAAAAAAAAATCTTTAAAACAATTTAGATAATATAAATTTTTTGTTTCTAGTTCTTCAAAATCGTGTAATTTACTTAGATTCACAAATTATTACAGAAAAATGGCAAAATGTTGAGTGGAAATTATTTTTCAAACACACTTGCGACATGTTAAAGTGTTCCGTATTTAAAATATATTTTTCCAGGAAGTTTTTAAATATATTAAAATTAAATATTACCTAATACAAATTTAGGTAGTTCCATATGATATATACTGGCTTTTTAATTTTATGCAGTAGAAATATGAAAATTTTTACTCGAGGTTTTCAGAAATTTAAATGTTTTTGAACACTAATAACTTCTAAACAGAAAGACAAAAAGATCCTATTTTCATTTTAAAATTAAAATTTAATCTTCTTTTCCATCGTTTTAAATTTTGATGATGGAAAACCAATTTATTTTTTCAGTTATTTCAATTTGGAAAATATAGTTTTAAATGCTTATTGAAAGATTAAAATACAAGTAATTTTATACGAACTTTTTATTTATTTTATTTTACATTTATTAATTTGACATTAATTAATTAATAATTTAATTAATTTTTTAATTGATTCAGTTTTATGAAAACTACTTGCATTTTAAGCTTCAAGTTGGTATTTAAAAACAGTTTTTTTAAGTGTACAGCTGCTCAACTTGCCGCGACCTGTGGTAGGTTGCTCCATGCACTGAATATGTTTTCATATATTTAATTTTCTTTTATTCATGTTGCAAATATAAATTAAAATCTCTTAATATTTGTTAAAAACAGCTATTAATGTCAAAACTTAATATATAAACTTAATTCCTAAAACTATTATCTAGAAAGACATAATAAAAAGCAAAGTTCGAGAAAACTTAATTTGAAGAGCTAAAATCAGTTTTCCTTACATTTCCTCCAAATTAATGATGATATATTTAATAATCAAACTTGACACAAACTTGATTTCACTATGTAAATTATTTTTTGGTAGAAAGAAATTGATTCCATTAATAACATTCCACTAAATTGCAATGGCCTAACTTGCCCCAGACTTAGCTACAGTACCGCTCCTTTCTACGTCATGCGCCATTTCAAGCATATGCCACATAGAAACAAAACTTTGAGTAAACTTTGAGAAGTTGAACTGTCATTGGTGCACTTCAACAAAGTTTGATGAATAACATATAATTGTGGACTTTTTAAATATATGTGTAAAGTTTATCAAACTATAATCCTAACAAACTACTTTACGGTTAATATCCGTTTCTAATTATTTGAACGTTGAATAATTCAAACTTTTATTTCACACTAAAACATCAACTATATACTTTACTTAAAATATTTCACTGTTTCGTATCATTATCTTATTTATAATCTATGTCAGATGTTGATTCAATTGTCATAACCATTTTTGAAAGTTGTTTTAATTAGACGTATTTTTCAAGATGATTTTTTTCCTCAAACTGATTATACAAACTAAAAATTATCTCTTTTTTAATTTTCCGAAAAATTTTAAAAAAAATTTATTGTTTTCTTGCATTAATTCTCAAAAACCTTGAAGTTTAATTTAAACAAAATTAACATATTTAATAAAATCGAATGAAAGTAATAATTTTATCGTGAGAATAAATTTTAACTATAAGCGAAATTGGTTTTTGATAAAAATAAATACTAGATCAAGATTTAGAATAACTTTCTATGGTCGACGGAAGGGACAGCTCAACCGATAAAGGAATAATTTCCGGTCAAGCTGCTCTGCTTTAGGGCAGAGGATTCTTATTTCCGGAGTAAAATTATTCCATAGAGAATATACAGGTTATGTAAAATTGACCCATGTATAAAATCCAATTTATAAGTTTTTGTTTATTTGTCTCTTTAACTTTTAACAAATACTTGTGTTAACCTCAAAGTGGTATAAAAATAATTTTAATTAATTTTTTGTAAAAGTTGCGTTATTGGGAGCAAACATTTTTTGATGCAATTTGCCAGTTCCGTTAAGTCATTTGTGTGGAAAAATTTTCTGATCCAAGATTTACGATTATGATGTTCGGAATTCAGGATCCTTTAAACTTAAGCTCCGCGGTCAGAAGGTAATATTTTTTTTTTATTAGAGATATTAAAAACATCTGTAATTTTATTCTTAAATTTTCGATAAACGTATTTTTAAACAGCATTTTATTTTCTGCAGGAGATATAAAAGAAAATTTTCTGTATGTCGGAAATCCTAAAAAGCTGTCACTGAAAATTGTTCAAGAAATGAGAGCCATCTGTTAGAAAAATAAAATATGATATTTGTACCCGTCTACCAGATGGCGCTTCTTAGAACTAACAATTACCAATAGGTAACGCATCAGAACTATAGGAATATTAATACAATACAATCAAATAGATTGAAGATAAAAATTGAATAAAAATGAAAATTTGACCAAAAGAAAATAAATTAGAAAACTATTAAACTCAAATTAAATACCATCAGTTTCATTGACATCCACAACTTCTTCAAATTCCTCAGGAGGATCGAGATTTTTTAAAAATTCATTTTCTAAACAACCGTCTAGATGCCTCGGTTCCTTAACTTCCAACAGAACATTAAAATCCTCAACCAAGGACTCATCATACAGAGGTTCCAATTCCGAAGATAAATTTTCCCCCTCATTCCCATTTTGATTTTCAAATTCCACTTCTGTATCTATTTCCAAAACACAAATCTTTCCCTTTTCCTCTTTCACCTCCAAAATTTCACAATCACTTGTTTTTAATCCAAACTTAAAATTCTCCTTAAAGTCAACGATTTCCTTGATGTCAGATAAATTAACCAATTCCTTGTCGTTTTTTGATTCCTCCTCATCCTTGAACCTGACAGTCTTTCTGCTCGCTGGAGAACCATCTCTGCTGCACCCTCCCTTCTCTTTCTTCAAAATTGGTTCCCGATTCAAAAGATTGATCATAGTCTGTTCCATTCTAAAATGCTCTTGAACAAATTTGTCCAATTTTGAACAAAATTTCTCTTCCGCTTGGATGTCATCTTTCGAAAAATAATACCCAAATTTAATCACTTCTTTGGCATGAATTTTCTGAAGTTCATCTTTAGCAATCGCAACAGTATTCATTCTCCTAAAGTCAAGAGTGTTTAATTTATTTTCAAAATTCTGTCTGCTTTCGGGATTTTTAAAACAATCCGGTGGATCTATCAGGAACTTCAAAGCCTCAAATTGTTCGTTGTATTCCCGTGCCAGCTCCTCCTGTCTTCCCGAGCACAAGTTCTTCAAATTTTCTTCATCAGGGTCCAGTCTCATCTTGCCAATTTGGTAATTTCTCGAAAATTCGTTGGTCAATTTGCCCCTTGATCCTTCAATCGTTCTTTTTTCCTTGACCAAATCTCGCTTTTTCGTCCTGTGGCGAGTTTCAAGTCGAACTTTTGGTCTCAGCTTTTTTCTCCTTCGCCAGGGGGAGCTTATGACTCTTAAAATGGTCGGGAAGCGGGACTCAGAAGCGAAAGAAGTTTTCGGTGGGTTTTGAACTTTGGGTATCGGTCGTTTTGTCATTACCAGTGGATTCATCACTTCCTGCTGTCGGGAGGAACTTGACTCGTCAACCGAAGAAAAACAACGGGAACACGTGAGGAATTTCATGTTTTACCTTCTCGTGTAACAAAGTCGGTCAAAGAACGGAAATAGAGTTTTTAAAGGGTAACTAATCAGAAAGAGAATCCTGTTTAGTCCCTTCCTCCTGCTTCGGGTTTTTTCTTTCCATTATGCCTCGTCTATTTACTTCTTCAGTTATTTTGTTATCCGTTCTTTATTTTTGTTACAATGAACTAAAAGTCACTTTGTTTATAACTTTGTTTTCTTAAACTATTTCTTTATAATCAACCACGTGTAAACAATTTCTACTCCTAACTTAATCCAGTGGGGTCAACAATTGTAAAAACTATAATAGACACTGATAAGGATTTTTGAACTTTTTTAGAGTCTTCCTGTGATTCTTCGCGTGGTCATTAATAATAGAGATCTGGATGAGTGATTTTGATTGTCATCAAGGTCTGTTACATAGGATGTTCTGCGGAGCGAAGAATACAGAAGGTGTCAGATGTCTCGGACCTTATTCGTTTCGCGAGAAGGTAATGAGTATTGAGGTTTGTTTGATGATTGGAGTGCGCGATGACGCTCGAGAAGGTGAACACTGACAACTAAAGTAGAATTGCTTCGACAACGAAAAGGAAGACGTGAATCGGTTCTTGTCGTTGGTAGGCGTAGGGCGCTTAAGTGGAGGGTGCGCCCGTCTCGAGCAAACACGTGGGTGTAATCAGCAGGTGCATGTATGCGTGAAAGTACGAGGGACATTACTGCTTCTTCTTTGCTTAAGAGGGGACATTCACTCGCAAGCATTGGCCTTGTCGAATTATATTTTCAAAAAATATTACCTCATTCCAATTTTAAACACAATAGAATGTTATCTCTGGTAAGAAAAAACTCGTTTTGTCTATTACAATTCTTATAGTCGTCAGGCGGAAATAAGTGACAGTTTGCCAATTTTCTATATTTATGCTGTTTTAATCCTATTCTAAAAAGAACGGACGTTGTGGTTAACTTTAGACGTGTAACTCCATTTCCGAGTCTTCCATTGGTCAGTAGACATCAAAACTCACTATCGATAGTTTTCAGTTTCGATTTTTTGTTTTGCAGACGAATTAAAATCATTTAATTAGAATATTGTAACTTCAAGTTTATTTTATAAAATTTCTTATAATGTTAGCAATCTAATATAACAAAAAATTTTATTAAAATAATTAATACATAGAAATTAGCTCTGACCTTGACTTCCCTATACGAGAATCCTTTCGACCAACTTCAGAGGTGTAACGCGTTTTATCGGGCTTCTGACTGGCTAGCAGATTTTTAATATTTTTTGTCAACAATAACATCACAGTTTAGACGTTTATTTGTACTATTTGTCAATTTATTTAAAATCTTCGTTTATTGAATAATTGCATTTTATGAAATAATAATAAATTAAAAACAAATTAAATTGTAATAATTAAGGAGTGATAGTTTAAGAAGTGACAGTGATTTTAGTAAAGTTGTTAAGGTTATCGTGTTTTGAGTGAAATAATGTTTTGTTTACATTGGCATTCGTTTCTGACAGGCGAGTAATGATAATAATATTAATAATCTTTTATTTATTTTCATTTTATTTGTAACTTATTTATCTGTTTTTTAGTTCTATTATTTAATAAAGTATAAAAATTTTATACTTTCATGTTTAAGGTTATGGTTTTTGTTATTATTCTCCGGTTAGGTAGAACTGTAGGATAAAATGACAAAATTTGGCTCAAATTGACTTTTAGACTGCAATTTTAAACCAAATTAAAAAATTCCTCTTTCCTCTAACGCAGAACTAAATTCTAAGGAGATCTGTGAGAGTCGATTTTTTAATTATTGTTTTATAAAGTTTTAATGTTAATGCAAAAAGTATGAAAAAAATTATTTTTTACAATTTTTGATTTCTTTTGCACAAAATTTTTTTTGCATACTTAATAATGTATGCATTTGATGTTTGGGGGTTTGTCAATAGTAAAAATGAAGTTTTTGCGCTTAAAAATTATTTTAAACAATTTATATAAATAATTATACTTCATGAATTTTCTTAAACAGTTCACATTATAAACATTCATTAAGAAAAAAATAACAAGCGCGCCGCGGCACGCGGGTCGATCTCGTATCACTAAATGAAGGAGCCATTGTTAAAGCTACTGGGCCTTCTGTAAAAAGCGACTTTTTTTGGTTTATAACTCAGTTGGGGGTAAAGGAGTTTAAGGGTGTACTTCCACGTTCGGGATTCAAAAATCGTTTTTTTTCGATCTTACATATTTCGAAAGTACTGTATATATTACTGTGTAAATTTTAGACCGAAATACAAAATATTAACGAAGTTACAGATCGAAGTCGAGAACGGGTCAGGACCGCCTGCTGCGAACCCCGCGGCGTCTGCGAGGGTCTTACCTGTCTTTTCTATAATTCTATTATGTTTATGAGGCGACAAAATTTCTGGTTTATGCACCAGACATTGCCAATTAGCGTAAGTATAATTTTTTTTGTCTCAACTACAAGCTAAATTTCGATTTTTAATTTTAATACTTAATTATAATTGTTTAACTTTAAACACGTTTTTCTCAAAATGACATTTTTCTAAGCGGCGTAGGTCGTTTATATAAAGTAGAAGAAGAAGTTGACCTAAGTGTGAGTCCTGGGAAACTTCCAAGGTCGCAAAAAATTCAGAAGAAAAAAACACTGTAAAACCGAACTAGATTTTAGATTCTAGATTTTTTAAAAGATAGTCAGTGAAAGCGTTGAGATTTATAGTTTTTGATTAATTATAAATAAAATATTTTTAAGATTAGTTTACAATTAAACTCATAAACGGAATTTGTACGGTTCCATTTTCCAAGATTAATTACTAATTATTTCAAAAAAGCGCTTGGTATTTCGAGACACAAACTTATTAATTTTAAATTAATAGATTTTTTCTAGACTTTGATTCATAAGTCGTTTTGGTGGATCATCTGCTATATCTTCATCATTTAGTGTTTTCATGGCCTTTGCCATTTTTTTTTCTCGAAGTTGGACTTCTTGTAAATAAACAACCAAATTTCAGTCGGAAAGTGTCGATTTATTAAATCAGTTCAATTATCCGTGTGGGGAATGTCAAAGAGATGTGTCAAACTCTTTTTAAAAGTATTAAATTTTTCTGTGGATTTTCCAGCACTTTTCTGATTTTTTTTGTTAATATCTTTTAAAGATTTATGTAACTCAGGTTGTTTTTGATACACTGATGTTTCTCTTGTACAGGAATGCCTGCCTTATTCCAAATTATAATTGTTTCTTCAATAACGATTCTATAAATTTTAAAATGAAACAATTTTTTAAAATTTTTTACCCACAAAGAAGTTACTAAATTTACTTTAATTAAATAAAAATCGTATAAATAGAATACTAATATAAGTAACAAGTAAGTAAACCAACTTACGTAGCGCTTTCATGTAAAGTTTTCTTAGATGATAAATTATGTTGTAAAACGCTTAAGACTTCTTTATGTATTGGTAACTTTGTTTCTGTAAGTTTATCTCTTGCTATAATTATAATTTTACTTTTTCAAATGTTACACATTTTATATTATTTCTCAAGGTTAGATAAACAAAGTCCTATTTACTTAACATGTCAAAATAATAAATAAAAATCAACTGTTACCAAGGGATAATAATAATCAATTGTTTTAGTTTTTAAACTACATTTTCAGAACGTCGCAGAACCAAGAGTTTTATTTTCAAATAAATTATCAAATTCTAATTAAAAATTTCCAAACAAAATTAAAACACAATAAAATTATTTATGTAAACAAAATAATTTCTTAATATAACTAAAATAATGTTATTATTACTTAAACATTAAGTTATGAGTATTTTCTTTGCCTTCTCGTAGTGAATGACGATTACAACCAGGATACAGAAAGGAAATTAGTTTTTAATAAGTCTTTAATTTGTGATAAAAATTAATAAATCAAACTTCATGAAAGAGTCGCTTAAATTCTCGTTCTGACTTTTCTAGGCTAAATGTAAAAAATTATGAATTTTTTACTATTTTATAAATGGACACCAAATGAAAATTTTTAACATTATATTTTATAATGTGGCAGATTGATTCTGACACGTTATTTGTCATCTTACTAACTCTCGAAGAAACCAATCGCGGATTCGCGCAACCAGAGAGCAAAAGCTTCGTATTTAAGATATAACTTATTGTTATTGTTTGCTCCTCTCTGAGGGGTGGGCGAATCATTTGAATTTTCATGCTCTTCTGGGGTCGTTTTCGTTAGAAATCAGTTACTGAAAATGTTTATTTTGTTATTTTTTTTAAACTATGCCGTCCAACGCCTGAGAAGGCGCTTCAAAGAAGGTTGCCAGCGTTACTCCAGTTCTCATCGGGAGCGCAGTTGAGGGCTGTACACCGAGGGCATTTAGCAGATGAGATTCCCACTTTACGAAAATTTCTCGACGAGTAAGTTTGGGCCGAATTCGCACAGCAAGGGACATCTGATGGTTTTGACATCGATTAAGAATACAAGTTACCGATAAGAATGAAGGATGACTAACAGGTGAAGAGGAGATGGCACAAGACGAGCCCTTGAATTATCGCCACCATCTTCCTTCCTGGTTGTGCCTTCGTCTTGAGTGGTCGTGAAATTAGGCTCACGTATTTTATAATTGTTTTAACCGCCCTGATGTCAGACTTTAAGAAAAGTATTGTTTAAAAAGTATATTCTGAGAATTAGTGGTGATTGTCTCGATGAGTCTTCGTCTTTTTGTTAAGCGGCTCGCTATTATTTTTGCATCATGTATTGATAACTAATTTGAAATCGCCATGTGCTTCGACCCGTCGCAGGTTGGAATTTTGTCTAATCAGAATTGTTTAATTTAAAATACTTTTTGTTATTCCGAGCTCTATTTTATTTGCCATGAATAAATACTATCTTTATTAATTTTTAACTGAAAGAAGTGTGTTATTTTATTTATTATTTTGTGCCCGAATATTACCTTCCCTCAAGAGGGCAGAAAGAGTTCCAGGAATCATGGCAGATTTTCGAGGAATTTGCCGAAATAATGCCGGAAAAACGTTGCAAGGCAAAATTATAACGCAGCTTTGGTTTGAGGAAAATATTAAATTACATTAAAAATAATTTAATAGTCAATTTTATTACGTTAACATCAGTTCGGAATATTTATTAATTAAGAAGTTAAAAATCTCGATATAATTTATAATCGGCGTACTGAAATCATTATATAGAGTTAAAAGAAATCGGAAGTCCCTCTTATTTGGAACTGTATATACTAACTAAAGATAATTATCTGTGGCAACAATTTCGAAACTAAAAGATGAGCCTTTGTCGACTAAACGTACATCAAAGCAGTCTGCATGTTCCCTGAGTTAAATGTAATCTCGTTGGGGAACTATATACATATAATAATATATTCTATATAGGATAGTGTCGTTAAATCAAGACAGTGTGCCTTAAGTGTGTAATCAGCAAGGCATGAAGTCAAGGCAATTTGACGAGAGGAAGGGGAGCAAAGTTAATGTAAGTTGGGCTCGTCTTCAGTATATTAGCCCTTGATTGGTGAATGAAACCGTTTAAAACGCATGGATAAGAAGCTCAGGGGTGGTAATTTGTCAAGGAAAAGGAAATACGGAAGGAGGAAGGGAAAAAATAATATGAGAGAAGAGGGTGAGAGAGAGAGGGGAGATAAGAGAGATAACTACTACTATACAGCATTGTGCACTTTGTGATTTCAAGCGTGGGTGAGTTTGACAATCGAGTTAAACGACGCAAAGCCTTTTATCAAGCCGAGTGAAAGCTCAATTCGTGTTTAATTGAATAGCTGTTTAGACATTAAATCTAGCCAATTAAAACTACAATCACTTCTTTCATTCATCCCAATTTATTTCGCAATTGCATCGAAAAACAGAATTTTAGTCAATTTCTGTAATTTTGCTAATAGTGAGTCATGGGAGACCTATCTAGATAATAGATCATAAAAAGGATATACTTTTACACTGTGATCCTAAATACGATTTAATTAAAGTAAAAATTTACTGGGTATCTGTTAATATAGTCTCATTATACACATTAAAATAAAACTAAATCACTTGAACTTACATTTTGATTAGATCGGTTACAAACTTTGGAACATTTAAAAATCTTAACTTACAGACACAATCTTATGGGACAAATCTTTTTTTAAGTTTTAATACATATAAGAATGATCCCAAAAAGAAAAAATCAGAAATGTTTTGCAACCACAGCTAAAAATTTTCCAAATTGAAAAAAATGATTTTTTTAAATCAGAGAATAGTTAGGGGTAGCTCAAAGCCCTTGACATGCTCCATTGATTTTCCAGGGTAAAAACGCAATTTTTTGTAAATTAGCTATAACATTGTAAAAAGTTGCTCAAATCCAATTTTTTCCATAATTTATTTAATAATTTCAAAATATTGTCTATTTCCTATAGGGTTATAAACAACCCCTATAAATCCAAAAGAAATGAATTTTTTCGAAATGACTGCTTAATAGTGTTTTTGATTTTTTTCTTCAGAATCGTTATATCCTATCAATTTATTAAATGACTACTAAACTTTTTATTTATTTATTATTTGTTTAAACAAATTATGAATGTTAATTTATAACTATTATTCTAACAAACTTAGCGAATTTTAATTTATTTTGATCTTGTCAATTTGTTATATTTAAAATAGTACACTATCGAACAAAATTGTGGGACCACTTACAAAAATTAGATTAAAAACATGACCGTCTTAAAATATTGACAACTCTGTTAGATATTAGCGAATGAAAATTTTTCATAGACCATTGGAAAGCTTATAAAATTTGACGTTATATGGTCTTCTTTTAAAGCTTTTTCGAAAAATAGAAACGGAGATTCAATGTGATAGAGACAGGTAAATTTTACGTTTTTTGCGAATTTTCATTGTTCAAGTTTGGTGGGCTGCATTTTATCGAAAAGTCATTGGAAAAATTTGGAATTAAGCTAATTTAAACCTGGAACTATTAGCTTTAAAATAAGCCAAAGAAAATTAAAATATCTTGACTGGTTTAAAAGTTATAAGTAAATGTATGATACGAAAAAACGCGACGATTCTAGTCTCGCTCCACTTTTGGCTGTTTAATACATTGTAAATAGACGGAGAGGGGAGAAAACAAAGGAATTGTTGCGTTCTGTTCTTTATGCACATTTTCTTATAACTTTTGAACCAGTCAAGATATTTTAATTTTCTTTGGTTTATTTTAAAGCTAATAGTTCCAGGTTTAATTTAGCCTAATTTCAATTTTTTTTAATAACTTTTTTAGAAAATGCAGCTCACCAAACTTGAACAATGAAAATTCCCAAAAGGTGAAAAATTGACCTGTGTTTATCACAGTGAATCTTCGTTTCTATTAATCGAAAAAGCTTTAAAATAGGACCATTTATCGGCATATTTGTTGAGATTTAAACAGCAAGTCTAAATAAATATTAGCATTTAAGTGAAATGTTTATTTATAGTTCAATAGGTTCTAAGAATAGCAAATTGCTATTGAAGAAAAAAATTGCGAAGCGGTTAGTAAAGTTTATTATTAAATAATTATACTAATAGTCCTTTTAATTTTTAACCAGAGCTCATCAATTTGTAAAATTAGGAAAAAGTTGTGTCTCCGGGTGAATTTAGACAAAATTAGTCATTATATAAAAATTGACAAGATCAGAAAAAACGACAACTCGATATAGGTTCTTTACAATAATAATGATAAATTAACAACAATAAATTGTTTAAACTGTAACCTTAACTTTTCTGAGAACTCAAAAATTATTTAACTTTAAAAAAAATATACATATATATGTATAGAAAAGGTTACCTACGGAAGATGCCTTGGGCGCCAATCCTTTCTTGGGACACGAGAGAAAATTAAATAATCAAAAGGGACTAAATCCGAAAACCACGATATATCTTGGCAACTAAATCCAAAAGAAAAAAAATCAAAATCTTAAAATCAAAAAAAAATCTTTCGACATTGCTGACTAGCTGCAGACCCTCGATGGAAAATGGTAGATGGGGAAGTTCGTAGTTTAGCCAAAATAAACAGTTGTCAAAAGAAATATTCGAAAGATGAAATTAACAAAATAGATTAACAATTTATTCAATAAATTAAGATTTTCAAGGTTATACAAAATTGGTATTAGAGTGATTCTATATAATCAAAGTTCAAAATTCAATTTGAGGTTAGATACAATATTGTAATTTTCGAACTCTACAGATTAAATTTAATATTTAATATTTATTAGGTTAATACACAAAAGAAAATTAATTATGTGATTCTATATAATTTCAAAGTTAAGTTGATCGAAAAATTATAGATCAACTGTCAATGATGTCTTATTTGACAAAAGAATAAATTTTTGACAGCTAGAAAATAAATATAAATACTTATTCCAAAAGAAAATTTTTAGAATAAGGATTCTTTATCAATTCGAGATATATAGGACAGGCATGATAGGACAAGAAATTATAATTTTGACAATAAATTAAATTAAATCAATGAATGAATGATATCTCAATAAAATTCAAAAAGTCTAAGTGATTCAAAATTATTCAGTACTGAAAATCAAGAAAAATGAGAAAAATTAGTTTTGAGATATCATGCATAAAATAAAAATCAAATTATACCATAAAAATCCAAATAAAACGAAGAGGGTGAAGAATTGGTCAAAGCACAAAATAAAATTTTCAG
The DNA here is from genome assembly GCA_037103525.1 of Ganaspis brasiliensis. Taxonomy (NCBI): domain Eukaryota; kingdom Metazoa; phylum Arthropoda; class Insecta; order Hymenoptera; family Figitidae; genus Ganaspis; species Ganaspis brasiliensis. The sequence continues at coordinate 1,338,350 of JAZKLR010000193.1, forward strand.
TAAACGAATTTCCACATCTGTTTTTCTAAATTTGCTCGATATTTTTAATCCTTTCGAATCCTCCTTTTATTTATTTTTGTCTTTAGAATCCAATTTAATTCCAAATAAATATATTTTTTTTTTAAAAGTTCAAAATACGATTACATCTGTATTTAATGATTTCACTTGAAAGAATGAAAAAAATGGTAATGTTTTTTTCTCATCACCATGGAAATTCGTTACCAACAAAAAAAAATGAAAATCAGGTCACTATACAAAATTCACGACGCGTGACCTAATTTCTAATTCGCTATAAATTAGTCCGGGAATCTTTTCTAGTTCTCTCGACGTTGATTGGCTGGTCCAAACGGAAAGGAAATTCAAATCTTCTTAAAAATTAATTTTTCACAAAAGACAATAAAATCTTCAAATAAAGGATGTTCTTGGATTATTCTTCAATAAATAAGTTAATTTGATAAAAATTAACTTGACGCAAGATGGTAAATTATCAAATCCTCTTCCGATAATATACAAACGTGGTGAATATTAAATGTTACAATTCCAGAAGACTAAGCGACACTTGGATAACTGAATATCTTCTAATTGTAAACTGACATTAATACCAGGAACGTGAATTAAATAAATCAGGCCTTTTCAGCAAAAAAGAGTTTCAAACAGTAGTTTTCAAATTATGATAAAGCCTTCCAAGGACGGGAAAATCTTGAATATTTCTCCAGGAAACGAAGTCGATCAAGTTTTCAGAGTGATAAATACAATAAAATTAGGCGGCATTCCAAAATAATCCAAATCCAAGGGTACGTCAAAAGAATAAAATCCATAATAATTCAAAATTAGATAAATTCAGAAAAATAGGTTATGTATGATCAGCGGGAAAATTCAAATATAAGTAATTTCGGCAAAAATAGATAAATTCAAATAATTAATCCAAAAATTTCCAGGACTCTTCTTTTTCTTATCTTCAGGTCATCGACTCAAAGTTAATATTTTTACATGAAATAGAAAGGGATTACAACAATTAGTTCTTAAATTAGAGTTTTTAAATAAAATTGCCCATTTCTCGAATTGTCGTGAAATCATTGAGTATTTTTACGTAATTACTTAAATTTTTATCAAATAATTTCTAATAAAAATAAAAAATTAAAAGGATCTAAACAATTAATACTCAAAATTTGTGATTTGTAAAATTGTAAATTTTTACAACGTCACAACTCAAATGAAAAATGTATAAAGATATTAATAAACAATCATAACTTAACAAAAGATAAAAATTTTTTTAAAAATCTAAAAAAAACTAGTTTTAACCCGTAATTAAAAATATTTTTAACAGAAGCTGTTGATCTAATGAAAATGCAAACTTTGTATTCAATAGAAATAGGAATAATTATTTTCAGAGACGAAAGTAAAAAAAAAATCAATTTGATGAAAAATAAGTAACGAATAGTTGTCAAGTGGTAACAACCTGCGATGTAACAATTTTAGAATGACTTTTCCGATATAATTTTTGCTGAATTTCGTCTCTATTTTTATTTTTAAACCTTCATAGATTAAAAATGAAACAAAATAATTATTTTTAAAATTAGAATAAGTTTATTAAAAAATCACTGCTATACTTAAATAGTAGAATTTGACTTACCAACTCCGTTCTTTTCCGATTCAGCAGCAATTATTCGTGTGTTTGATGTAAAAGATTTTGTAGTCTCTAAAATAAAAAATAAAATAACTTATAAAATAAAAATAGCTTCGCTTACGAATTTAAAATACAAATAAGAGAATTAAGCAAGAAAAGACAAAAATATATGTGTTAAACTAAATTACTTTTTAACGTTTCCGTGGAAGAGCTTTCTTGCAGACTGCTTTTGTAAATTCTTCTTTTTGGTGAACCGCTTTCCCTGAAACAGATAACAGAAATAAAATAAACAAATAGGATTAAAAAGCAGTACATAAAATAATAATTTTTTTCTTCTAATAAAATTTTCTCCTTTTTTATTGACAACAAGAGTCTAACGCAATTTAAAAAAAAACAATCCCTCACTTTTTAATTTCCTTTTTAAAATCAAATTTGAATAATATTTTTAAATTCCGCAAAAAAATAATTTTTTCAATTAAAAAAGCTCTGACTAAAAATAAAATACATTGAAATATCCTCGACTTCCCTGACCTCTGAACACCTTGTAAAAACTTAAATAATTTACGAAAGAAAATAATTTATTTATTTCTTAATTATAATTAATTTATTCGGGATTAAAGTTTCTTTAGAGCAAGAAAGTTTCTGTTTAAAAAATACGTTTATTTAAATAATTTAACAGGATTGAAATTCATTTAGGTAAAAAATGTTTTTGTGTATTACAAATTTAATTTAATGTTATGTGTGATTTTTATATCCTATTTTGAGAATGAAAATGTAATAAATTAGTTTGCTTTTAAACTTTTAGGTAATTTTCACATTTTTCGACGTTGCGAGACTTCATGTATCGAAAAAATAGGTTTCACGAAAGTGTCTGTCCGTCTGTCTGTCTGTAAAAAGATTTTCGTTTTTCAATGAAACAAAATTCTAGACACCAAATGTTTCCGGTATTTATTGATCATTGGTTAATTAATAGAGAAAAAACTAAACTAGCAATTGTATTTAAATTATTGGAATAAAAACCAAAATGTTTTGTCAACAAAAAAGATCAAAGCGGGTTGTATTTAGAAGAAATGCAACGTTGTAGCAGCATGCGCATACGATTTGTTACGGACATCTAAAACCAATGGAGTCCACTGAACCGTTACGAATAGTTACGTGTGTATATATAGATGTGTGTAGCAATACAGACTTTGGAAAAAAAAGCAAGGACAATTGATCTGCTCCGGAAAATACGAATAGCCCATACAGGTATGTCAGGCGCACCCTCTCTCACGTGACGTCACAATCGTATTTCCGGTCACAATTAGCGCGACGATGGTGCTTGAATTTTTATTGTATATGATACTATTATGTTCACGATTACGTTTATACCAATGCTGCCAATCTCACGAATTGTAAGCTCCTCTAAAATACGATAGTTATTTCCGTAGTTCATCGATCAATTGCGATCCTCTCCAGAAAGAAACTCCAATCGCTTCCAGAGTGGCTGAGATTTATGTATAATCGAATGCAAACAGTAAAGTACACAGAAGCGAACCGCTCAACAATTTTTATTTAAAATACCAAACTATTCGAGAAAAATACAAGAACAGGTAAAGCAAATAAAAATTAATTTTATTTTGTGATGATTTTATTTTTAACGAATTGAAATTTGACAAAAGTAGGGTATGCAAATTTTGTATTCCGTGTTTACCAGAAGGAGATTCTTTTATTAAATTAAAAAAAAAATTTAAATAAAATCAAGTTATTAATCTGCTGTACTTATATATATTTTAAGTTATTAAAATATTAGAAAATTATAAACGAAAAGAAAAGGAGAAAGGTAAAATTTATTTTAAATTTCAATACAAAAAGCAAAACATATATTGGTGTCATCCTTTTTTCCAGAAAGGTGGTAAAATCATTTTCGACGAAGTAGATGTTATCTGTACGACGGCTTGGTTCCATCTGTCTTCTGCCTAGCAGAGAGCCCACTCTTATAATCTAGTACGTGGGGAACTTGAGCCAATCAAATTGAAGCTCAGCGCCGAGCTCGAATAAGCGACCTTGTGACTCGCTTCATATCCCCACCACTTCGGATCGTGGGATGTAGTTCACGAGCAATTAACTCAAGCATTCTATAATAAAAAATGTTTTCCGACCACACAATTGAAGCTATAGTATTGACAGAGATTGGCTTGAGGCCATAGCCAATTCGATACAGAACATGAAACCGTTTTGTTTTTTGCTTTCAGATAATTCTTTTCCAAGAAATTATGTCATCCATCTACGAAGTAGATAACTTTCAGCATCCATTTTCAAGACCGCCATTTAAAAAAAAAAAAAAATTTCAAGTAACTTTATGTGTGTACTATCATATGTAAAAAAACTTATTACTTAACATTTTTTGTATTATAAATAAAATGTATTAAAAAAAATCACGTTTTTCATAGTAAGCTGGCCTATAAATTTTCACTTCTCCTTTTCAGAGGAGCAATTTTGTTTTTTTACTACGTACTGTGAGGAGGTAAAAATTTACCTTGTACAATATTTTTAAACTCATTTAAAAATATTACTAATACACCAGTCTGGAATTAATTTTCTCAGACTATTAATTCGTCGACTTCTGCCTTTATTATTTTTGAGTTTACCTTTTAATTTAGTAAATCATTAAACTTCCACATTATTTAATTAAATGTTTATGTCAATTTTTGATTATTTAAATTTAATCCAAAACTTAATGTTAACTTGACAACTTTTCGGACCGGAAAATATTAATCTTTTTATAAGATTAATAATTAATTGTTAATCCTCAGAGTACGGACTGGGTTAGCGTAGCCCAGGCGAATTTGGAATGTTGCGCCATTTCTAAATGAGACGATGGGGGGCGCTCGGAACGAAAAAGAAAAAACTTGTAAGTACCAACCGTACTCACAGGAGGTAGCTCCTTTGGCAGGGCCAGTTGACGCTTGCTCTTCAAGCTGGTATTGTTGAAAATTTACGTTCAGGTAAATTTTACCTAGTCCATACGGAACATTACAATATCAAATTATTTTGAAATGTGGAAAGTTCCCAAAATTAAAGAAACATTATATATAAATTTTATTACAATTTATTAAAGTCTGAAGCAGAAGTGTTTATGTCAAATTGGATCTTCTTTATAATGTTTTCAAAAGATTTTGGACACTATTGTTGACTGGTATGTATATTTACACTTTTTGCAATGTATTTACAAATCTTACATTGGATATATTTATTCCAATGTTTCTTTTTTCTATTCATTGTTAAATTTTTTTCTAAAGATGCAACGTTCGAGAACTAGGATCGTAGCAGTCAGAACAGCTTTATCGTGAGATTGAAGAAGATGAGAAAGGAGCAACTGATAATGCCAGCGACACAGACGACGCCATTGACGAGAAAGCTTTCTCTTCGCAGGACTCTGAGCTAATGTGCAAGGAGCATGTTGCAAAAATTTGCTGCAATTGCGCAAACTGAAATTCATATTCTTTTTGTAATTTAACTATTTTTATAAAACCTTGTCAATTGTAAAAAAAAATTAATGAATTTCTTGCTTGACTTTTTTTTGAAATTTCGAAAATAGAGCATTTTTAAGGAGGTTCTATCGTAAAAAGAATTAACATTACCATTTTAATAAAATTTTGTCCACTGGTAGTTAATGGTTTTATAATGATGCAGTTAAATTTTTGAGACCTCAAGGTACTTGTAAAAAAAGTTATAAGCGTTTTTGTTTTTAACATTTTACATTGAGTTTTATGGGAATTGTGTAGTTTTTCATATATATATGTAGACATTTATATATGAATTTTCAAAAGTACCTTGAGGTCTCAAAAATTTAACTGCATCATTATAAAACCATTACCGACCAGTGGACCAAATTTGATTAAAATGGTAATGTTAATTCTATTTGCGATAGAACCTCCTTAAATAGAACAAAAATATACTTTTTGGAATAAATTAAAAAACGGCTAACGCTATCTTATAGATAAACTTTTCACCTTTCCAAAACCCTTATATAAAATGTTTTATCTTTTTTTGTATAGAAGTAGCAGCTTTTAAAAAAGAAAAGTATTTTCATGAAAATTTTTGGAACTTTGTTATAATTTTTAAATAATATATTTCGTAAATAAAAAAATATCACAAATCTGACAAAGCCATCACATTTCTAAATAAATTTAAAATGGATATAAAAAAATATTTAAATTTTTGTTTAATTATTTAACAATAAAATAACTTGCCGTTTAGGGTTTTACTTTGTTATTTATGTATTTCCTTAGTTGATTTAATTTAAAATTATAGTTTAATTAAAATTAAATCATAAAATAATAAAAATGCGTCATAATACCTTATTGAATAAAAAAAAAAATAACTTTGTGGATTCCAATTAATCAAAAAATAGTAATTCAAATTTTCCCAGAATTTTGATGTAGAATCAAAAAAAATATTTTTATAAAAAAAAAGAATAATTTGTTAATAGACAAACTTACTGATTTAATCCAAGTTTTAGATGATCTCCGGCATTTCGTAAGAGTGCGTGAGATTCACTGTTTGTGAGTTCACGCGTACTTTTTCCGTTGATACTACTAATCAAGTCACCCTCTCTTACACCTTGTTGAGCAGCCTTGCTTCCTGGATTTACCTGTAACAAAAAATATTTACCGTTTCATAAATATCAATGACACGTCAAATACTATTTATCACAAATTAACATAGTTGTAAAAACAGTTAATTTTATATAATTAAAATAGGAGAATTATCTTGTAGCTTCTTTAAAAAAAAAACATTTTTAATATTAACTTTAAAAGTCATATGGCTTTTAAGTTTTCTGTTCTAAAATCCCTGATAGGGTGAAATTTGGCTTTCTTAGTTTAATTAAATAAATAATGTTGATGAATTTTCGGCACAATAGGTATTTTCATGATGGAATTTCACTTACATAAAAACAGTTATGTAAAAAGCCAAACCCTACGGCACACAGGGCGCATTCCTCAAAATGCAGTCTTACAAACATAACTCATTGTTCCTTTCATACAACTTTTGGTATCTTTTTCGTATATTTTTCTGGGATAAAAGTTTCTAAATAAATTTCTAAAATTTTTACTCATTAATATTTTTTTTTATTGCAATTTTGTGAAATCCATTGTAAGCTGCGTCAACAATTAAAAGGGGAAAATAAATCCAAGTTAATCGATTATAATATTTAAATAATTATTTCATTTTCTTCGAAACTCTTATTCCCTCTTCTTCAATCAAAAGTCTTATGAGATCTTTGGGTCGGGCTAAAATCGATGTAACCAGGATCTTATATATTTTTTTTATTTTCGCGAGTAAATATTAGATTTTTTTAGGGGTTTCACATTTTCCAGAGAGTGGACCCCAATAATTAGAATTTCTCGAATTAACATACAAATCAGGATCAGCAGAAGATTAATTTTGCATAATTAAAATATTGCATTTTTTATTAAAGTTAATTTTTTTGTTCACTAATTTTCTTTACGTCAAATTCTATAAATTTTTTAACAAATTTTATGTTTCTGAAAGATAATTTTAGATCGTTGATTCACTGATTCAAAGACTTTTCGATTGAATTTAACTATTATTTACAAAATTCTACCTTGAAAAACTAAAAAAAATAATAATAATTTTCCACTTTTTAATAATAAATAAAAAATTTAATTCGAAAATCCCAGATGACAATTCAATGCGCAATTTTTTATCTTTCATTTAAAAAAAAGAAAATTTAAACCGGATAAAAATTGGGCTCTCAAAATCAATTTGTTGTGCCGCGGGGAAGAGATTAGCCGCGCAGCGCGACGCGGCAGAGTGACGTATCTCCTGTCAGTAAAAACGCAATAACTTTGCTTCTAATTGCGGGCCACGAAATTTTAAAAAAGATATCGAATCGTTGTAAAACATTCTCTGAAATGAAAATTGAACCAACTTTCTAGGATGTTGAGAACATTGTCAATTTTACAATCAAATAATTTTGCTACAACAATAATTAAATATAAATTCTTTTATTATTTAAATTAAAACTGCAATATTTATTGAATATTCATACCAAATTTCATTAAAATCTGATCATTAGATCCCAAGATATTAATTTTTCAATTAAGCACTGCCAAAAATCCAATTGTTTATAATTAAGGTAATTTTAATTTTTTTGAAAAATCATTTGGATTGTAAAATAAACTTATAATAACGTTAACATTTTCTATATTATTAAATGAATTTCAGTAAATTTGAGAATTTGCTGTTACACTTCAGGAATTTTTACTCAAATAGTACAATTTTGATACAAAGTTTCTTCAGTAGGTAAAAAAAAATAATTTCCTGGTTACTTCCTCATAAAATCCTTCTATTTACCTGGACTGTAATGTGTTTTTGAAAAAAAAATTTTACTTTTATTTTACAAGACCTGGGGTCATTTCTGTGGCGTGAAATAATTTTCTCTGTTTCTTGCATTAGTTCCACAATTCTATTTCAGATGGAATGTTCACCCGGTGTACGCTGGCGTAGAAAGGGTGGCCTGCCTGCAGGCGGAGAGATTTATCGTGAGTTTCGCGCGGCTCGTCGAACTTTTCGAGTCTCGGGTTCAGTGAAAGCTCTAAACGAGAGGCTGTGAACCAGCCACTAATTCGACGCTTAAATTCTCACCATGCTGCTGCGCCTTCGTTGAGCGGGAGAGCAGAATTTCAGCATGCTGATCACGCTCGCAAAAAAGTCTCTTGTCCTATATGCAGATGCGCTCTTCCCATTCGTAGAATTGAAGGGGTAGTCGTGGAAAAAGAAAATGACCAAAGACTTGCCGCTTCTTCTTTTTCAATGTTCTTTTGTTTCGAAATAATGTTACATTTATAAATATTTATGGAATGTATATTAAATACGTTGACCGCTGTTTTCAATTTCACGAGTAAAAAAACACTTTAATACAACACAATAACCATCACAAGTTGAAAAATTTTACATGGGGAAAATTTTCTTTTACATATTTAATCTCGGTTATATATTAACTACACTACCGGACAAAATTGTGGGACCACTTACAAAAATGGGATTAAAAACATGAGTGTCTTAAAATTTTGATAACTTTGTCAGATATTAGAAAAATGAAATTTTTTAAAGGCTATTGGAAAGCTTATAAAATTTGCCGATAAATGGTCCTATTTTAAACCTTTTTCGATTAATAGAAAAAGAGGTTCAATGTGATAAAGATAGGTGAATTTTTCGCCTTTTGGGGTTTTTCATTGTTCAAGTTTGGTGAGCTGCATTTTCTTGAGAAACAATAGAAACATTTTGAAATTAAACTCAATAAAACCTTGAACTATTAGCTTTAAAATAAGCCAAAGAAAATTAAAATATCTTGATTGGTTCAAAAGTTATAAGGAAATGTGTAAAAAGAACAGAACGCAACAATTTCTTTGTTTCCTCCCCTCTCCGTCTATTTACAATGTATTAAGCAGCCAAAAGTGGAGCGAGACTAGAATCGTTGCGTTTTTTCGTATCATACATTTACTTATAACTTTTAAACCAGTAAAGATATTTTAATTTTCTCTGGCTTATTTTAAAGCTAATAGTTTCAGGTTTAATTTAGCTTAGTTTCTAATTTTTCCAATTACCTTTCGAGAAAATGCAGCTCACCAAACTTGAACAATAAAAATTCGCAAAGAACGAAAAATTTACCTGTCTTTATAACATTAGATCTCCGTTTCTATTAATCGAAAAAATTTTAAAATCGAATTGTTTAACGGCAAATTTTATAAGCTTTCCAATGGTCTATGAAAAATTTAATTTTGCTAATATCTATCAGAGTTATCAACATTTTAAGACTGGCATATTTTTAATTCTATTTTTGAAGGTGGTTCCACAATTTTTTCCGCTAGTGTATTTATTCGAATTATTTAATTTTTTATTTGAATTAACAATATTACACAATTTTCATTTACCCGAATAGTTATTTGACATATTTTTTATTTATCATTTCAATTTTCATTCTGCTTCCTTTTAATATAGATATCTGAAAAAACACATAATCGAACATTTATTTTCTCAAATCAACATAGATTATAATTTCTGAATTATCTTGTTATAACTTTCACGATAGTTTATTCAGTATAACCAATTTCGTATTTAAACCTTATGGCGAGAAAAAAGTCTTTTAAAAATTTAATATGTTAATGTCGATGGTGTCAGGAAAATGATAAATAAATTTTTTAATAAATAATAATTAAAGGATTTATTATAAAAAATACTGGTGAATAACCAAGAATATGCAACCAGTCTATATCATAGCCAATATTCTATTTACAAAAGAGAGTTAACATTCTCTCTGACAATTTTCTGCTTCAAAATGATTTCCTTGAAAATGCTTCAACAAAAATAGAGTTTGTTCAATAAAATAGAAAACGTATTTTATTTTATTTTTACTATATTTATTTAAAAAATAAATAGAGAAAACCAAATCCACTTGACATAAAAACGAGAAATTTTGTGAATTTAAATTTCGTGTACTGATAATTATTTATTTATCATTTCAACCAAATTCTTGCATTTAAAAAATGTAAAAATTAGTTTTGATTAGTATTATTAATTTATAATCAATTTTTGTTGGATATTTATAAAATTTTGTTTCTCTATAAAATTTCTATATTATTTATTTCAAATTTATGTTAAAGGAAGTATAATCAGGAAAGGGAAGATTGTCACTTTATAAAGCCCTTTTACTTTTTTAAAATAATTTAAATTAACTTAGTGGATTCTCAAAACTTTTTTTTGTATTTTTAAGAATTCTTTGCTCAAAAAATCAAATTATAAAAATTTAAGTTATTTAACAAACTTTGCACTTCTTAGTAAAGTAAATTTTTGCAAAATTTCGTTTTTATTTTACCCTTATGAAAATGTGTGACAAGAAAATGATTACACATATTTATGTAATTACTGTGCGTTTTATTATTTTGCGACAACACACAAAAAAAAGACAGAAAAAAAATGACAAAATATCCGAAATTTTTCATTTTTGCAAGTTTTATTTTTACATACATTAATTATGAAGAGAAAAAAATTGCATGCGCATACGTAAGTGATATAGAATCCGATTGCGCATCGTACAAAAGTTTTGAAATTTGAGTGCTAACTGGAATGTCATCATCATCGGTGAAATATTTTCCGTGACATTTTTGTGTATCCTCTGCCATGCAGTTTTTCATGTGTCGTTTTTCACACTTTTTCATAAAGGTTACACGTTTATCTTGCCTTTTATGTTTTTACATAAATAAAGTTTATTGATTTTTTTGCCTCCCGACAAATGTACAGAAATTATTTTCGATATTAATAAATAAATAATAAAACTATAGATAAGCTAATAAATAAAATGAAGAAATCAATAAATTAAAAAATCAATAATTATTAAACAACATGTAAACTAAATAATAAATATTTACCCAATAATAATTATGTTTATGAGTGAATTTACTGTTAAAATAAAGATCATGTTTAATTCTTTGTTTTCAACGATAAACAATATTTACTTAAAAGGTAATTTTACAGTAACTTTTTCATGTTTTATTGTAATAAATAAATTTGTTAATTTTTTAAGTTTCCGTTTATTAAAGGTAAATGAACATTGAGTGAAGAAACAATAAAAATATTTGAAGAGGCACTTGGTACCGCGAAATTGGAACGCTACCGGAACAAGATTCCATTTTAATTATACGCGGTTCTTCAACGAACGGAAAGAAGAAGTTGACGACGTTGTTTTATGTAAGAGAGGAAAACGAAAACTGTGGTTTCTGTTTCTTGGATGACACGAGACTGTGGGGTGCAACCACATCACTAATGGCGCCTACCTCGAGTAAAACACGCAAGTCTTTTCGGCCTGACCTTCCTCAACGTGACCTGTTATTCATTTTTCTTACAGTTTCTATAAAGTCAAGGGGTACATTTGATTTATTGATAATGATAGCAGCAGAACCGTAAATAAATATTCTATTCTGAACTACAATATATTCCGGGATTTTTGCTCATTTTCACATTTTCACATTCTCTCTAAAGCTGAATTAGTTAAAAATAATTATTATTAGTAAAATCATAACTGAGTTTTTGTTTCAACAATTAGTGAAAAATATCTAATTATTAGTAAAATACACTGCCGGACAAAATTGTGGGACCACTTACAAAAATCGTATTAAAAAGATGAACGTCTTTAAATGATGATAACTCTGTTAGAAATTAGCAAAAATAATTTTCTTATAGATCATTGGAAAGCATTTAAAATTTCCCGTCAAATAGTCCTAGCCTGAAGCTTTTTTGATTAATAGAAACGAAGATTTGATGTGATAAAACAGTTGAATTTTTCGTTTTCAGTGAATTCTCATTGCTCAAGTTTGATAGGCTGCATTTTCTAGAGAAACAATAGAAAAATTTTGAAATTAAACTCAATGAAACCTTCAACTTTTAACTTTAAAATAAGCCAAAGAAAACTTAATTATCTTGAGTGGTTTAAAAGTTATGAGTAAATATATGATACGAAAAAACGCAACGATTCTAATGCTCGCTCCACTTTCGGCTGCTTAATACATTGTAAATAGACGGAGAGGGGAGAAAATAAAGGATATGTTTGCGTTCTGTTCTTTATACACATTTCCTTATAACTTTTGAACCAATCAAGATAATTAAGTTTTCTTTGACTTATTTTAAAGCTAAAAGTTTAAGGTCTTATTTAGCTTAATTTTGAAATTTTTCTATTATTTCTCTAGAAAATGCAGTCTACCAAACTTGAACAATGAAAATTCACTAAAAACGAAAAATTCACCTGCCTTTATCACATTAAATCTCTGTTTCTAATAATCAAAAAAGCTTTAAGATATAACTATTTGACGGAGAATTTTATAAGCTTTCCAACGGTCTATAATAAATTTATTTTTGCTAATTTCTAACCGAGTTATCAAGATTTAAAAACTTTCATCTTTTTAATACGATTTTTGTTAGTGGTCCCATAATTTTGTCCGATAGCGTATGACTAATTATTAGTAAAAAATAACTAAAAAATAGGTAAAATTTTACTAATTGAATTAGTAAACAGAACTTTATTAAAATATTAGTTATTTTGACATAACCTAAAAATGAATTTGACTAACTTTACTGAGAATTTTGAAAGATAAAGTCGTACATTTTTCAGAAAAAATGAGGTTGAGATAAAATTTGTTGTCAACTAATAAATATTTTACATTTCATGTTTTTCTCTTTCAATTTTTCTTTCAAGTTAAAATATGTAATATTCATCCAATTTTACAAATAGATCTTTTTTCTTGTTGAAACATTCTATGCAATTTTATTTGTTAGATTTTGTTAAATATTATTTTGTTCAAACACGTAAAAAAGACCTTTTATTTGTTTAATAACTCTTAAACAAAATATTCCTTAACGTAACCCAATAAACAAAATTGTAGAGAATATTTCAACTCGAGTAAAATGAGCTATTATATTTGTTACAATTAATCGAAAATCACAGATTTTAATTATATTTATAGAAAAAGCATAAAATCTTAAATAATTATTTTTAAACAATAAATTTTAGCTCAACCTAATCTTTTCTGAAAAATGTACAACTGGGTCTTTCAAAATTTAGTGAAATTAATTTTAATAATATTTTTATTTGTTGAAAAAAGCCATTTTTTAGTTTGAGGTTATGTCAATAGGGAGAAACCCATTAAGAATAAAATAAGAAAATGTAAAAAGATAAGTAAACATTGTATAAAAAAAGTGCCAAATTTCTTTAACAATGAAAAAGTTGAGGCAATTATTAACATTATGAAGAAAATTTGAATGGAATGTGTAAATAACTCAATAAAAAAAAAGAAAAAATATTTTGCAACATAAGATACATTTTCAAAACAATTTGAAAAAACATTTATTGTTAAAATATCATAAAATCTAAAAATTTTATCAAAGATTTATTAAATTTGCTAAGAAATAGACAAAATATAAAAAATTTGAATAAATTTACAAAAAGAAATGTGGTTTTAAAATTAAATAAATTTAAAATTTAATTTTTTAAAGAATAAAAAATTGTAATAAATAAAATTTTACTGGTCGAAAGAAATAGAAACATGAGAGTTAGTTACATTAGAAAATCATTAAAAAATCGAAGAATGATAAAAAAAATTATTAAGGAAGGGCTAAATTTATAGTAAAGATAGAAAATGTAAAAAATGACGTAAATATTTAATCTAAGTAAAAATGAAACATAAACAATTAATTTTTGACAGTTTAAATTTTAAAATAATTTTAATTTAAAAGTTTGTTAGAAATTTCGTAAATTTAAAGTTACAATGCAAAGAATTAGCGTTCATCAGAAATTTCATTTATCAGAAATCTCATTTACGCGAATCTCTATTAGGCATGAATTTTCTTTATCTGAAGTTTAATTTTACAAAAGTTGCGTTAGACAGAAATGTCATTTATTCGAATTCTTATTTATTAAAAATCTCATTTAACAGAAATGTCACTTATGAGAATATTATTTTGGATAAATCTCTTGTTCCTAAATGTTTATTTAGTAGAAATTTGTTTTATCCGAAGTTTCGATATAGAAATATTTTACTTTCTCAGAAAGGCTATTTAGCAGTAACCTCAGTTATTTATAGCAGAAATTTCAAAAGACTAAAATTTTATTAGCCAGAAATATTATTTATCACAAATTTTAATTATCACAAATTTTCTTAGTGTAACATTCCATTTATCTGAAGTTTAAATATACTAATAAGATTCGAATACAGCGATACTATGAATTCAAAAATAAAAAGTGTCAAGACTAATTTGAAAGAAAAAACTCAGTCATTAATTAAAATAGTTATATTTCTACTAATCATTTAGTAAAAAATAACTAATTATTAGTCAAATTCAATTTTAGGTTATGTCAAAATAACTAATATTTTAGTAAAATTCTGTTTACTAATTCAATTAGTCAAATTTTAACTATTTTTTAGTTCTGTTTTTACTAAAAATTAGTCATTTTTTTAACTACTAATTAGTTATTTTTAACTAATTCAAATTTAGAGAGCAGAAATTAAAAAAAAAATTTTAATATCTTTAGAAAAGTCTGCAATTTTTTTTAAAAAATTGTAACGCCTATAATAATTAATAAGTAAGAATCTCAAGCCTGATTAAGTAAATATATACTTGCGTGCAGCTCTTATTCTAAGCCTAAAATTATAACCTAAACAATATGCTGTGCAATTCTTTTTCTAATAACCATTGGTAATTATTTTACCGAAGTTTTTTTCAGCGTAATAGTAAAAGTAACTGGAAAGTTGTTTAAAGCACTAAAATCGATAAATAAATTCTTAAAAATAGTCAACGAGTATATGTTATTGTTAAAAATTATAGTTATTACTTATTCCATAAAATTCCTTGTCTACTAATAATTGTCTCTCTTTTATCCTCAGAAACTATTTTCAAAATTTGTTCTCTAAACTTTTACTTATTATAGAGCAAAGTAAGCAAAAAAAGTATATATTAAATGCCCACTAGCGAAAAAATGTTTGAATATGCTTGCCTCTCACTTCACTTTTTATGCTTCTTTGAACAGAACAGCGTTTGAGGAAATTACTCGTGTGCAGAAAAATAGCCTTTTTACATTTCCAGGTATACAGTTAACAGAGATGCATTACGAAAAATCGCGATTTATCCAAGCATGCAATATTAAATAATAAAGATTCTCAATTTTTAAGACGCGGTGCTTCGATGAATTATTTATCAATTTTATTCTGAATAGCGCTTATTAATAATTAATTATTGGATATGAATGTTTATTAATTCCAAAATTAATTTTCAATTTTATGTAGATATGAAGAAATTTTGTGCGTCTAATAATAAACTGTTATTGTTAAATTAAAAAATGAATAATTTGAGATTAATGATTTCTACTAAATATTTTAGTCATTGCTTACTATTAATTAGTCCAATTTGACTGATGAATTAGTAGTTTTCTACTAATAATTAAAGTTCTGGTCAAAATTATATCTACTATGTATTTTTTCTAAACTATGTTTCTCTTGAAATTAAAATGTTATTTTTTTTACTAAATTTAATTAAACTTTTAAAGGATTATCATCGTATGTAAGGCGACGAAAGAAACGAAAAATGTTGAAACTTTTAAAATTCATAAAATGTTCATAAATAATAATAATATGCTCCAATTAATTACAGTGTCATAATATTAGAATTCAGTAATGATAAATTAATGTTTTTGTAGAGAAAATGCGAAATTAATCAAGTTCGAGGAAAATTTTGGTATCAAGGTTAGCATTATTTTTGAATCACGCATGACACAATTGAATCAAAGCCAAAAGGTTGAATCTTGGCTGAGGTTTTCAAAGGAATTGTACGATAACGAGGCGTTAGAATCAACCCTGTAATTAATACATTTAAATTTGGAAAAATCAAGTTAATGCGAAAATAATGTTGTGAGCGAATTAAGATTAAAAATACTCAATTGGAATTAAATTGCAAAAAAAATTGGTGAATTGAATTTAAAGATAAAACCGACAATATAAAATGTATAAAAAATACTTTTACTTGGGTAAGAAAAATATTTTTCTCTTTGCCGATGTAGATTTCAATTTTGAATCAGTAAATTAAAGCAGACTTTGATAATCCGAGTGTCGAGAAAAATATATAAAAATCAAAATAGTTTGTCGGGCATTATATTTACAGATGAAAAGTTCAACAACTGATATTGAATTTTGTGTGAAAATGTGAGATAAAACGAGAGAGAAACAGAAATGGGGCAGATTTACTCATCCAGAAAATTATTAATATTATTTTCCGCTTCAACATAGAATTCCATTAAGTATATTAACTCTCATTGACAGAAGATCTCATTATTCATTTATAAATCTTATGAACACTAAAACCAGCAGTTACTAATTAATTCAAAAGCATTAAAATTATTTGCTACTTTCGTAATTTCCAAACCAAATTTGATATAATTTTTAATCGATTCCTATGCTTTTTAAAACGAATGAAAAAAAAGGTAACGCAAATGGTTAGCATTTCATAACATTTTTTACAATTTATTAAATAATTTTTATAATTGAGAATAAACAGGTATTCATATAAATGTTTTTAACAAATTTAAAAGGTCTGTGAACGAATTCGAACTGTGAATTTGTAGAAGAATTGTATGTACAGTATAGAAGCAATGTTATTTAATCTTCCACTTAGCAGTTTACTCAAACAATTTCTCTTGAGAAAGGAAAACTTTGAAGAAAATTGTAAAACAATTTATTTTCTTGAAACAGAAAGTTTAAGATATTTTTTATTCAGGTCATGTAAAGATTTTATGTACACAAGGAAGAATTCTTGTATCCGGCAATGTCCAACTACGTGAGAAGAATGGCCCTTTTAGACAAGATTCACTCTGTGATTGTCATTCAACTTTAATAGATTCAGTAATAGAAAAAACTTGATTAAATAATTGACAAAAAAATTTATAGTTTTAAGATCATAAAAATTGAAATAAGTATATTACATACTTGATAATAGAGCGATCAAGAAATTTTCTTTTAATTGTAATCAAATTCATTATATTTTAGTTAAAATATTAAATTCACAAATTGGGGGGTAAGAATGGCAGTTAATTAATATTTAAAATAAACTAAGAACAGTTTAAAAAGTGCTAAATACCCATTCGACATGATGACGGTTTCTAGGAAACTATTAAACTATCAGTCTTGACAAAATGCTTTTCGCATTCGGATTATATTTTAACTGTTCGACAAATTACAATATGTAATAATTTTATTTTAACTTCGAGCCTGATGATGATGACCAACCAATGTCATCGAAACGTCGTTCTGACTGTTTAAAAAATAACACTGTTTTTTGTTGTTATTTATTTGCCTTCCTTTGATCGAACCTACTTCTCACATATTAAACTATCGGTTGATAGGTAAAGATTGTTAGGTAACGGTTGCTAGGCAGCAGGTGCTAGGTAATGGTTGCTAGGTAACGGTTGCTAGGAAACTGTTGCCAGGTAACGGTTGCTAAGCAACTTGCTGGGAAACAGTCGTTAAGTAACAGTTGCTAGGTAACAGTTGATAGGAAACAGTTACTAAGTAACGGTTGCTAGGCAATAGTCTATTAGAAACCATTGCTAGGTAACGGTTGCTAGGTAAGAGTTAATAGGAAGCGGTTGCTAGGTAACAGTTAATATGGAATAGTTACTAAGTAACGGTTGCTATGCAACAGCTACTAGGGACGATTGCTTAGTAACGATTGCTAGGAAACAGTTGCTAAGTAACGGTTGTTCATTAACCATTTCTAGGGACGGTTGCCAGGTAACGGTTGCTAGGTAACGGTTGATAGGAAACGGTTGCTATGTATCAGTTACTATGAAACAGTTACTAAGTAACAGTTGCTGAGTAACAGTTGCTGAGTAACAGTTTCTAGAGACGATTGGTAAGTAACGGTTGCTAGAAAACTGTTGCCAGGTAACGGTTGCTAAGCAACGCTTGCTAGGAAACAGTCGTTAAGTAACAGTTGCTTGGTAACAGTTGATAGGAAACAGTTACTAAGTATTGATTGCTAGGCAATAGTCTCTTGGAAATGATTACTAGTTGACGGTTGCTAGGTAACAGTTAATATGGAGTAGTTACTAGGTAACGGTTGCTAAGCAATAGCTTGAAGGAACGATTGCTAAGTAACGGTTGCTAGGAAACAGTTTCTAAGTAACGGTTGCTAGGAAACAGTTTCTAAGTAACGGTTGCTAATTAACGGTTTCTGAGCAACAGTTTCTAGGGACGATTGCTTAGTAACGGTTGCTAGGTAACGGTTGCTAAGTAACGGTTGCTAATTAACGGTTGGTAAATCACAGTTTCTAGGGACGATTGCTAAGTAACGGTTGCTAGGAAACAGTTGTTAAGTACAAGTTGATAATGAATCATTTCTAGGGACAGTTGCCAGGTAACGGTTGTTAGGTAACGGTTGTTAGGCAACGGTTGTTAGGAAACGGTTGCTACGTATCAGTTACTATGAAACAGTTACTAAGTAACGGTTGCTAAGTAACAATTTCTAGGGACGAATGCTTGGTTAAGGTTGCTAGGAAACAGTTACTAAGTAACCGTTGGCAGGACACAGTTACTAAGTAATGGTTGCTAGGAAACAGTTACTAAGTACCAGTTGCTAATCAACAATTTCTAGGGACAATTGTTAAATGACGGTTGCGAGGTAACGGTTACTAGGTAACGGTTGATAGGAAACGGTTGCTAGGTAACAGTTACTATGAAACAGTTACTAAGTAACGGTTTGCTAAGTAGCAGTTTCTAGGGACGGTTGCTAGGTAACGGTTGCTAGGCAACAGTTACTAAATTCAAAGTAATAATAAAAATATTTTTCAAATGCTTCAAAAAAACATTCAGAATAACTTTAAAAAATATTCTTGAAACTAAATAACGATCCAAATTTTGTGAAACGAACGTAATGGTAGACAGAAGAAGACATTAAGAAGTCAAATTTGATTTTCATATTCTGGGAAGATTCTTGCGAGTGACAGGAAACTGAAAAGGTATTTCCAAGAAAGACAGTGAAGTGTAGAAAAGGGTGGTAAAAGGATAGGAGGTTCATCACGTGCAATGCATTATGCATACGAAATTCACTTCTTCCTTTTAACTTGAGTCTGTCAACATGAAGAACTGTAATTAACAGACATGAGGCATAACCAATCAACTTTGATTCTGATTTCATGTTAACATTAAGAAAAAAATTTCTAATTTTTCCCAACTATTTTCTTAATTTTTTTAAAATATTATTTTTTTGTACGAGCATATAAAATAAAACAAAGAGAAAATAATAACTTTAGTCGTTCCAACCTTTATCTTTTCAAATCTTTAATCTTCAAATGTTTCGGAGCTTTGGAAGGTTTCCTTTTGAGTCTCGAGCAGTGTAAAAGAAGAAGAAAGCATTTCACCAAAGTGAAAATTCTACTTCCAGTTCAAAGAGAAATGGCAGTCTTTAAGATCAGTTTATACATACATGTATGAAAAAACCTTAACTTATTTTTGTCTCAGCAAATTTTTGTCTCAAGTTTATTTTTATATATTTTAGCTTACGCTCAAAATGAACCAAAAATATTCAGAAATATCTCCTATTTCTTGAATAAACTAATCAAATATACAAAATTTCGTAAAATTATGTTTAGTTGACTTAAGGGGTTACACCACTGTAGACGGCAAAAAAAAGTGTTTTTTTGCGATTTTTTTTTTGTAGAAGGAACAGAAGGAGGATAATTCTTTTCAAAGATATTGTTAGACATCTTTAAAAAATTAGAAAAAAAAATTTTTTATTTAAAAAAAATACAACATGGCGGCGTAAGAGCAACTTCTGTTAGACGGTTTTTTTAAAAATAGCTCTACTGCAAGCAGTACACAGGGTGTAAAAATTGATCTGTAACAAAATAAAAAAATTTTTCTTAATCTACATTAGAATGACTACAGAAATACGTAGGGGATTTTAAAAATATTCATTTTTGTTAAATTGGCGAGAATTCAAAGTAAAAGTCAAATTTTTGACCAAAAAAATGAGTACTTAATTGTGTCTAAAAAATCGAAATTATAAAATATCAAAAATCGGCTACGTATTTCTGTGCGGAATGTTGTTTTAAATAAATGATAAAAATTGAGAGTTAAAATAATAAAAATTGTTTGAGTTATACTGCTTGCAGATTTGCAAAAATGTGTTTTGAGAAAAACGCGTTGGCGTCACACCACTGTTGACGACTAAAATTAAGCTCTTTTTTGCGAATTTTTTTTTGTAGAAGGAAAAGTAAGAAAATAATAATATTATAGGATGTATTTAGGTATGTCTTACAGTGAACAAAAAAAATATTTTTGATTGAAAAATGTTTTAAAATGGCGTCATTAGGACGTTCTACCGAAGCATGTTTTTCATGAGACGCTTCGTAGCACCAAGCAAAGCTGTTGAAAAATTTAATCTGATGAAAAACAGGCACCAAACTTTTTTCCCTGTATTCTAGAGGGTTTAAAGCATCTTTTAAGCTAATAAAACAAAAATCGATTTTTTGAAAAGTCTACAGTGGTGTAACCCCTTAATGTTTGAAATAACGATAAATACTATTTAATATTCTTACTCTCCTCTTTGCTCATAAATCTTAACATAAATAACATTATTTCACTATATTTAAAATTCTTCTTATTATACTCGAGTATAAAATGCAAGAAAAAGTAAAATTTATAATTGCTGTTAAATTAATTGCAATTGATTAGTTTTGCATTAGGCAATTTAAGGTTAATTGAAGTACTGAATCCGAATCGTAATAGGGGGTTTAACGTCGTTTGCCAAAGGTCACATGTAAATCACTGGCTTAATCGAGAAACTGATACTATCAAAGAATAGAAAATGTATAGCTATGTTTAAATAAAAATTTCAATTATGCAACCTTCTAGCACTTTGAATGTTTATCTTTTATTTCATCAATGATATTTAAACAATGGTTTAGTATGTACATCATTATATAAAAAAACAAAAATTTTAATCTTCTGCTTTTTCATCTTTTTTTTTTAGAGATAATAGACAATCTATACAATACAGGTGCAAATGATTGTGAGACACCTTTTCTCTCTATTCAAAAGTGAATGGTCCCAGAGTTCTCAAAAAATTTTTATGGGCCTTAAAATGGTACTATAATTTTTCGCATTGACATCTACAATAGAGTCGGGGGAAGAACAATCTCCCTTCTATTAAAACGAGGACAATGGGAAGCAATAAACAAGACTCGCTAAACTCACCATATCTATATATTCCTTTTACTTTGTCGGCTCCAACAAGCGAGAAAATAATATCGCCCAGAAAGTTAAAAGAGTCAAGACCTACGGCAAAATGGGAGCAGTTTTAGGTTACCCATAGAGAATCTTTACTGCGGTCGATCAACTTCTTAAGATAGAGAAATATAAGGAAAAAGGATAAAAAGCAAGAAAATATGAGGTAAAGAAAAAAGTAGAATTTCTCAGCTAAGAACGAGAAGTTGCAAAGGAAATTGTGCAGAGAATAATTCTTAATATGAGAACTCCTAGAAAAATGTGATATTTTGATAATTTTTCCAAACGTCGTACAGTGGGCAAAAAAAACTCTTTTTCGTGTAAAAAACGTAGAATTTTTTAGACAAGTGACCAATTTTAATAAATCAAACGGGAAACAATGGACTATTTTCTACGGAACAAAGGAAAATCGAAAAAATCTTCTGCTCTCTCGCGCACCAGGGCCGAATCAAGGCTGTCACGGGCCTGAAGCACAAAAAAAATTTCAGGGCCCCCCTAAAAAAAATCAAAAGTTTCTACATTTTTATCTTATCTGAATGTCTAGCAAATAATCATTTAAACAATGCAGAAAATGTTCAAAGAATCTTAACAAAATGTAAAAAATGAAATTTTACATAAATTACAAAATTTTATTAAAACAAGTATTATGAATGAACAGACAAGAAAGTCAAGGATAATTTATATTAAAATGGGAAAATTAAAGCAAAAAGATGTAAAAAATGTACTAATTGAAAAACCTGCAAAAAATAAATAAATTCTTCAAAAATAAAAAAGTTTAAAAAAATCAATGAAAGTAAAAGAAAGAAAATTAAGAAATATAGTAATAATGCGTTATGAAATATTAAACAGTTTAAGATTGATAAAATTGCTTTTTTAAAATCAAACTACTACGCAATAAACAGTAAAAGTTTTTAAAACAAAAAATTGAAATTACAAAAGAGAGGAAATAATGATTTTCAAAAAGTTAAAATATTTGTGGACATGTTTTTTTAAATACGCAAAATAAATAAGATAATCGTTAAAAAAGCGTAAAAATATAATTAAAGATAAAAAAATACTTTAAAAACTTGTTTTGAAAATCAAGCAAAAAGCAATAATTTTTTTAAATGAAGAATTAAGTAAAAACAATTAAACAATTTTAAGAAAAAACGAATATTTCTAAGAAATAGAGAAATTCTGATCAAATGAGAAAATTTATTACAAGATTAAATTTACGAAAAGGTAAATAAAAGAAGAAAAGTCTTTAAAAATTATAAAAACTAATAAGTCATGACAAATGACAAAAAACCAAACAAATATTTTAAAAATCATAAAACTGAAAAAATATATATTTTACAACTTCCGAATTAAAATAATAAATAAAACTAATCACTGGAAAAGTAAATAAATTTTTCTAAATATTGTTAAAATAAAACTGTATAAAATTAACTGAAGTAATTTTTGTAAAAAGAATAAAATTTAAAAAAATCTAAAAAATAAAAAAGTATTATTAAACGCATAAAAAAAATTTAAAAAGAAATGAAAGTTACCTAAGTGATTTTCTAAAAATACAGAAAAACAATATAAAACATAAAACTTACCAAAAAAAATGTTTGAAAAAGAAAAAAATTGCAAAAAAGAATAATTAAATATTTGAAGAAAGTGATGTAAATTAGTGTGTAAATAAGTCTACAATTATTTCTATAATTTTCAACCGTTTTCAATGTACAATTATTCTCCTTAAATTCTATAATTATTCTTTAACTTTTTTAATTATTTTGTTCTGTTGTCAGGAGCGTAGACAGAAAAAAATTTGGGGGGGTTTGAAATTTTTTACATTTCAGGGGGGGTTTGAAAAAAAGTTTGCGTTTAAATACCTCTTTTTCAATAGAATTTTTCAATTTCGGGGGGGGGGGGGATAAACCCCCAAACCCCCCTCTGGCTACGCCCCTGTCTGTAGTAGATTATTCTCGACAGTTTTCGAATTTCTATTTCAATTGTCAATTATTTAGCGCATTTCTCAATTATTTTCTTTAATATTAAATTATTCTCGTCATTTTGTAAATTTTTTTAAATTATGAATTATTTTCTGAGGTCAATTCCATTCTACAATTTTCAATTAAGTTTATTCAATATTACAAAAAACTTGACTCTTTCCAATTATAAACCATTATTTCAAATTACAATTTATTTCTTCAATTTTTGATTATTTTCTTCAAATGTCAGTCACATTTTCCAATTTTCAATTATTTTTTCGAATATCAATATGCTTTTTTAATTTTAAGTACAATTGTTCAACTATTCTCTTCAGTTCTTAATTATGTATTAAAAATTTCATTTCCATTCTTCAATTTCAAACTTTTATCTAATTTCAATTACTTTGTTCCATTCAATTTTTTTCAATCCAGTTGTTTAATTAGCAATTATTCCCAACAATTATTTCTGTAATTTTCTTAATTTTTCAATTTTAAATTATTTTTTAAATCGAATATATATATATAGTTTGGTTTTTTAAATTATTTTTTCCAGTTGTGTATTAATCTAGCCATTTTTCGAATTTTGTTTTCAATTGTCAATTATTTTCGTCATTTTTCAGAAATTATCTTCAATTTTGCTATTATTCTTGTTTTTTTCAATTATTTTTTTCATTTATTAATTATTTTATTTAATTTTTAGTTATTTTTTACAATATTTAAATTTTTCATTTATTCTCTTAAAATTTTAGAATTGTTTTTCAATCTTTTTAATTATTTTTTTCAGTTGTGCATTATTCTAGTTATTTTTTTTCAATTTTCAATTATTTTCTTTAATATTTTAAAATCCTCGCTTTTCCCTAATTATTTTTCTTCATTATCAATAACATTCGTTAAATTCAAATTTTTATTTTCTTCAATTCTCAATTTTTTCTCTTCAAATTTAAATTCCATTTTTAAGTTTTTAATTGTTTTCTTCTATATTCAATAACTTTCGGCTTTTTTTAAATACTTTTTTCAATTTTCATTTATATTCTTTAAATTTAAATTTTTAATTTTCAATTATTTTATTCAATTTTAATTATTTTTGTCGATTTTCAATCCATTCGTTCAATGCGCTATTATTTCCAACAATTATTCGTATATTTTTCTTCATTTTTAAAATTTTAATTATTTTCTTTAAATTTAAATTTTTTGTTATATTTTATCAATTTTTTTTCAGTAGTCTATTATATTAATCTAGTCATTTTGTCGATATTTTCTTCAATTTTTTAATTATTCTCATTTTTCAATTATTTCTTTTAATTATTTACTATTTATCGCAATTTGAAATTATTTCCTACAATTTTTTCAATTTGCAATTAGTCTCCTGAAGTTTTATAATGATTCTTTAAGTTTTTCAATTATTATTTTTTTTTTTTGGTTGTATATTAATCTAGCGATTTTTCGAATTTTGTTTTCAATTGTGAATTATTTTCACGTTTTGTAATTTTTCTACATTATTATCAATTTTTTTAATTTTAGTTTACTTTTTAAATTATCTATTTATTTTTGCAAGTTTATCTTATTTACTCCGAATTTTTATTATTTTCTAAAGTTTTTAATTATTTTCTTCAATTTCAATTTTTTTTTTATGTTCAATCCAGTTGTTCAATTTGCAATTTGGTTTCAGCAATTATTCCTATAATTATCTTAATTTTTTAATTTTTTAGTTTAAATTGAATGTATATTGTTTAATTTTTTAGATTATTTTTAACAATTGTGTATTTATCTAGCCATTTTTCAAAATTTGTTTTTAATTGTCAATTATTGTCGTCATTTTTCATATATATTCTTTTCCATTTTGTAATTATTCTCGTAATTTTCATTATTTGCATTTTCAAAAATTTACTGTTTTAAATGACGAACAGCAATATAAAGTTTCTCATTAATGTTGCTGTTAATTAATATTTTACTATATACATGTAATAATGGCTACTTTGATTAATTGGAACTTATAAGTTTGAAAAAATTAAAGTTTGAGTTAATTGACGTTTGGCATTTATATAAATAATAATGGCTTGGAATTAATTAAGTTTAATATTGTTTTTGACTTTCTTTCTATGAAAATTTTTTTAAGATTAAATGCTGATCATTTTAAATTCAATTTTTCATATTATTATTAAAGAATACAAGATTGAAATTGAAGTTTTTAGGATTTATCTATCTTCCCAGAGTTTCTTAAAAATTTGCGGATCGTTTTAAAAATTTACGGATCATTTTAAAAATTCTCGTCAATTTGAAAGTTTTTTTCACGATACATTAAATTCTGGCAAAATTCTGGCTTTTGGGTTCCGGGCCCTGAAGCACGTGCTTTATGTGCTTCAAGGTAGATTCGCCCCTGTCGCGCACAACCGCAAATTGACATCAGCAATTGATTGTGAACGACGGACGGACGGACGAAAAATTTGCAGAAATGTTAGGTTGAGGAAAACTTAAACATCGGAAACTTAAATAACAAAATACCGAATATGGAATATCGGAATCTGAAATATAGGAATTGAAAATTTTGGAATAAGTATGAAATCTAAAATGGTTGAATCCGGAATAGGATATAATAACTAAAATGTTGAATTCGGGATGCGAAATCCGGGAATCTAAAATAAAAAAAATAAATATATAGGTTTATAATTAAGTAAAAAAAATCTATTTTACTTATTAAAGTCAATAAAAAGTATCTAATCAGTTTCACATGACTTGGTCCTATGTATAAGAAATTAGCCAGCTTGTTACGGCATGTTACGCTTTTAGCTGTTACGCTGTTCGTCCGTTACGGTATAGAGAAACAAAGATTGTAGGTAGCTTGAGATACAATACAAGCTTTTTGTAAAATTGTTTAACAGTCTATTGCTAAATGAGTAAATTAAAAGACTTATTATTAGATATAAATAAAACTTTCAGTAACATGCAGAAAGAGGAAAATTTTACGTAGATCTTACCACTGATTTTCCCAGTGTTGGCTTATTTATTCAGATTAGTGAATTGGTATACATTTTTTATGATTTGTTTACTTTTTAATGCCGTTTCAAAATTTATTTTTAGTACTTTTTTTTTTATTTTGTGACTGATGAATTATAAATAAAAGGCAAACTCTCTTCGACATGAGGAACTTTTCAATTTGTAAATTGGTTTCCTTCTCAAGTTGGCGGAGCTCCAAAGGATTTAAGTCATGTTTGGAAGAGAAATGAAAGAGAGGAGAGAGTGAACTGCCATTTTACATGGACAATGGCATATAACAATGGAGAACCAAGTGGTCCAGAATAGGAGACAAACTAAGACTATAAACTCGATTATATAACTTCAATATCAAAATTAATCTATTCAAAACTGTTCTATGTATTTTCTGTGTTTGCAAAAATCTATACTTTTTAAACTGAAAGTAATAAAATTGTAACTCCACATATTTTCTAAATTTTTTAATGTAAACTAAAGGTGTGCAATGCATTAATTGAAAAAAATAAAAATAGTAAAAATTAAAATAGGTATCAATGAAATATAAATTGTTTTAATCGACATGATCTAAAATAGAGTTTAGATTATTTCCGGGTTTCCTAAGAAAATTATAAAATTAAATATAATTATTTCAAAACTATTTATATATAATTCGTCTTCGAACGATGCGATTGTAAATATTTCAAGCTATTCTTGAATTTATAAAATTTATATAGTCTTAGATTTTATTTAGAAAATATTATCAGGTTCTATTAATCACGGTATACTAAAATGCTTCTGCTGCGGAATAT
Organism: Ganaspis brasiliensis; assembly: GCA_037103525.1. Taxonomy (NCBI): domain Eukaryota; kingdom Metazoa; phylum Arthropoda; class Insecta; order Hymenoptera; family Figitidae; genus Ganaspis; species Ganaspis brasiliensis. Next base: position 1,365,543 of record JAZKLR010000193.1, read on the forward strand.
TTCTGTTATGAAGATAATAAAACTTTTAATTAAAAGTTTCCTTCGCTGCTAATTGGAAATTAAAAACCCTCTATTTTATAGAATATTTTCCAGTTATTTCTTTCAAAAAATAATTATTGGAAATTAATAATGATTTAACGTGATTTTAATTTTGAACGAAAATAATTAATATGTTGATAATGATTGAAGAACGTTAATTTGATTTATTTTAATCAAAAAAATCTTTCTAAAAGAAATTGTAATAAACTTTAATAATTGATAACAACACACAATCATATTTTATATTAATCGTAACAATGCAAATTTTAAAAACACTTGAAAAAGAAGAGGCGTCGTACACAATTCACTGTTCACCATTCCACGGATTCACTCGTAACTCTGAACTGAAATGATATTTGTAAACTATCGAACAATTTTAATGCAATCACGCCCCCTAATTTATCAATTTCAGATAAAGGACACTTGATTAAAAGCAGAAAATGTGTGTCTGTTTTTAAAACAATATGCGCAAAATTGAATAAAAATAAATAAAATTTGAAGAATTTTTTTTACTATGTATAAAAAATATAAGAAAAAATTTAAATCATTAAATCATTTGTAATAAAAATTAATTAATAAAATAGAAAAAATAATTTCTAAATAGTACAAATTTATAATTTATTGAATTTAAAAAATGCAATCAATAATTTTCTTTGTTGATTCAATTATTATCAATTACAATCATTTTAAATTGATTATGAATTTAGATTTGTTATATTATGTTCGGATATTTTATTAGAAAATAGAAATACAATTTCATAATTGTAGTGCTGTCAGCAAAGCTATACTTATTAAATTTTATCACATAATGAACATAACATACTTTCTATTTCATTGTAATCTTTCTTAAATATCTCCAGAAAAGAGATTAAATAAATATTAATAATAATTAAATTATACTTTCTAGGTAAGGAAGTAATTTTTTTCAATCAAGACAGGAAAGTTTTGCATTAAGGGCATGTGTTGGAGTATGACGTTATTTGTTTAGTCAAAAATTGTCCGTAAACTTTTTCTTCAAAAAATTAATATTTCAACACCAAACTTTGTAAAATTACTTTAAATATAATAAGAAAAGTCCCCCTGGCCCGAATTTGTTCGAATTTTGTCTTAAAATTAATTTTTTAAATTTCCAAAAATCAGCGAATTTAAAAAAAAAAAGTTTAATTTCAGACAAAATTCAAACAAATTTAGGCCAGACAGACCTTTTTAATGATTTATTCTTTATTATTATAATTATTTCAAACACTTTTTAAAAAAACCATCAACTTTGAATTATTTATACAATAATTTGAAAAAAAAACAAATTTCAAAATGCTGTTTAATTATGAAAATTTAACTTTTGAAACACTATATTTAATTTGCTTCTAAATTAGAATAAAAAAAAATTTAGTATTACCGAATATTTAGGATTGAAGATTTCATCTAAAAATTGAATATTCGTGAAAAAAAATGTTAATAATTTTCTCACATTGCAGCAAGTTTTTTCTAGAACTTTTTCAGCTTACTCTCGTTGCTGCATATAACTTTGTAACATAGAACCTGTTCTCCACGTTTCTATATAGCCTTCTAATGCTCCATTCTTATTATTTCCATTGCAGGAAGACAGTTGAGATTTATTTTCTTACGCGATCTGCAGTAAAAGGCACCATAAGAGCTACATAAACACCACGAGTGCATACGCACGTGCGTTTCACAAGTACCTTCATAACACTGCTTTACGATCGATCCAGAAACATTATTTATAGAAATGTGTATTTCAATTCAATCTTGTAACCGAAATCAATTCCTTTATTCAATTTTAGAGAGCTTTATCCTTCAAAAAACCAATATTTCAATCGGGAAAAATAATATGTTGCAGGTGCTAGGTAAATAGATCTGGTAAAAATTCATCACAACGTGGCGAACTACATTTCCTTACTAACCACATCCCTAAAGTATTTTTTAAGATTTTTGTTAACCACTTTAATTGAATACTAAGTGTTGTGCTTTATAATTTTTAACCCCTTGCAGCACGAATTTTTTAAAAATAGAAGAAACATTTTTTTTGCAGAAAAATTAACATTATGAGCCGAAGAAGCAAGAAAGATAAAATTCCGAATAATGGTTACCCCGATTAAATAATAGTTAAGTCCACCTTAATTTCGTTAGCTTTTAAAACAAAAATATCTTTAAACATTTAGTGGCACAATCAGTTTCAAAATTTAAACATTTGCGATAGATAATCGATGCAAAAGTAATTATATTTGGATGATGATTAGCTTCTAAAGTTCCGCTTATTTTCTCCCACCAACAACCACAACAAGCGAATTACTGCCTAGTTCCCAATTTTGGGATTTAGATTCTTCGCACGAGAAAATTCTAAAAAATAATTAATTAATTAATTCTAAATAAATTCTAAAATCTCTCTCTCACTTATCCATCTCTATACTCTATTTAAATAATTGCAAATTATTCATCTCATCATTATTTGGAAGTACACTCAGAAAAAAAAAACAAATTTAGAAAAACCAAATTTTTTGACATTTAGTAATTACTTCGTCATATCTTGTTTAGATATTCTTAAAATATCTTGAAACTTAGTACATTAACTTAAAATTAGTATATAATGCGGATGACTATGGTTAAAGCGAAAATCCAAAAAAATATCGTTTAATAATAATTAATAACAAAGTGATAAGTTAGAAAATACGCATTTCTTAATTGCACATGCTGTGGATTTTACGTTCCGTTTGAGACTGAGAAAACTTGAAGTGAAGAAGTTTCGTATTTATGATTAAAGAAGTTTTTTACCAAGTTTCAAAAAGATTGAACAATAATTGGTCGAATTATACGAATTCTAAAAAGCCGGCTGTATCTAACAACAATACCGTTACGTCACAAGCAGTTCCCAGCGAGAGTGAACAATCGGCGTTTTAGAATAATTGTTTTTACAGTTAAGCTATTTATTTAAATGCTAACAAATTGTTACTCTCATAAAAACATTTTATAAAATTTGTATTTTAATATAAATATGATTAATTTACAGTTTAGTACAACTTTTAAAGTAAAAATTATACATTACTTTTAAGTTATTTAATTTTAAGAATAAAATTTAGATAATTATTAAAATAAAAAAATTTTACATAAAAATGGTCATTTTAAAGAGGCGCATGAATATTCCCTAAATCTCGTTTAGCCTAAATCCCATTAAACCTAAAATCAAAAAGCCTAAAATGCATTCAGCCAAAATTCCATTTAACCTAAATTGCATTTAACCTAAATTTCATTAAACCTAAATCGCGTTTAACCTAAATTCCATTAAACCTAAATTTCATTTTACCTAAATCACATTCAATCTAAATTCCATTTAACATAAATCTCATTTAACCTAAATCTCATTTTACCGAAATTCCATTTAACCTAAATTCCATTTAACCTAAATTCCATTTAACCTAAATTCCATTTAACCTAAATCCCATTTAACCTAAATCCCATTTAACCTAAATTCCGTTTAACCTAAATAACATTTAACCTAAATTCCATTTAACCTAAATCCCATTTAACCTAAAACACATTTAGTATAAATTCCATTTAACCCAAAATGCATTCAGCCTAAATCTCACTTCACCTAAATCCCATTTAACCTAAATTCCATTTAACCTAAATCCCATTTAACCTAAATTCCATTTAACCTAAAACGCATTCAGCCTAAATCTCACTTTACCTAAATCCCATTTAACCTAAATCTCATTTAACCTAAATTCCATTTAACCTAAATCCCATTTAATCTAAAACGCATTTAGTCTAAATTCCATTTAACCTAAAATGCATTCAGCCTAAATCCCATTTAACCTAAATTCCGTTTAACCTAAATCTCATTTAACCTAAATTCCACTTAACCTAAATCCCATTTAACCTAAAACGCATTTAGTCTAAATTCCATTTAACCTAAAATGCATTCAGCCTAAATCTCACTTCACCTAAATCCCATTTAACCTAAATCTCATTTAACATAAATTCCACTTAACCTAAATCCTATTTAACCTAAATTCCATTTAACCTAAATCCCATTTAACCTAAATCCCATTTAACCTTAATCTCATTTAACCTAAATTCCATTTAACCTAAATCCCATTTAACCTAAAACGCATTTAGTCTAAATTCCATTTAACCTAAAATGCATTTAGCCTAGATCTCACTTCACCTAAATCCCATTTAACCTAAATCTCATTTAACCTAAATTCCACTTAATCTAAATCCCATTTAACCTAAAACGCATTTAGTCTAAATTCCATTTAACCTAAATTCCATTTAACCTAAAACGCATTGAGCCTAAATCTCACTTCACCTAAATCCCATTGAACCTAAAAATTTTTTTAATTTAAGGATAAATATAGTTAAATCAAATATAGTTTTAGGTTAAATGGGATTTAGATGAAGTGAGATTTAGGCTCAATGCGTTTTAGGTTAAATGGAATTTAGGTTAAATGGAATTTAGACTAAATGCGCTTTAGGTTAAATGGGATTTAGATTAAGTGGAATTTAGGTTAAAAGAGATTTAGGTTAAATCGGAATTAGGGGAAGTGAGATTTATGCTGAATGCATTTAAGGTTAAATGGAATTTAGACTAAATGCGTTTTAGGTTAAATGGGATTTAGGTTAAGTGGAATTTAGGTTAAATGAGATTTAGGTTAAATGGGATTTAGGTGAAGTGAGATTTAGGCTGAATGCATTTTAGGTTAAATGGAATTTAGACTAAATGCGTTTTAGGTTAAATGGGATTTAGGTTAAGTGGAATTTATGTTAAATGAGATTTAGGTTAAATGGGATTTAGGTGAAGTGAGATTAAGGCTGAATGCGTTTTAGGTTAAATGGAATTTAGGTTAAATGGAATTTAGGTTAAATGGGATTTAGGTTAAGTGGAATTTATGTTAAATGAGATTTAGGTTAAATAGGATTTAGGTAAAGTGAGATTTAGGCTGAATGCATTTTAGGTTAAATGGAATTTAGAATAAATGCGTTTTAGGTTAAATGGGATTTAGGTTAAGTGGAATTTACGTTAAATGAGATTTAGGTTAAACGGAATTTATGTTAAATGGGATTTAGGCTGAATGCATTTTAGGTTAAATGGAATTTAGACTAAATGCGTTTTAGGTTAAATGGGATTTAGGTTAAGTGGAATTTATGTTAAATGAGATTTAGGTTAAATGGGATTTAGGTAAAGTGAGATTTAGGCTGAATGCATTTTAGGTTAAATGGAATTTAGAATAAATGCGTTTTAGGTTAAATGGGATTTAGGTTAAGTGGAATTTATGTTAAATGAGATTTAGGTTAAATGGGATTTAGGTAAAGTGAGATTTAGGCTGAATGCATTTTAGGTTAAATGGAATTTAGACTAAATGCGTTTTAGGTTAAATGGGATTTAGGTTAAGTGGAATTTATGTTAAATGAGATTTAGGTTAAATGGGATTTAGGTAAAGTGAGATTTAGGCTGAATGCATTTTAGGTTAAATGGAATTTAGAATAAATGCGTTTTAGGTTAAATGGGATTTAGGTTAAGTGGAATTTATGTTAAATGAGATTTAGGTTAAATGGGATTTAGGTGAAGTGAGATTTAGGCTGAATGCGTTTTAGGTTAAATGGAATTTAGGTTAAATCGAATATAGGTTAAATGGTATTTAGGTTAAGTGGAATTTATGTTAAATGAGATTTAGGTTAAATGGGATTTAGGTAAAGTGAGATTTAGGCTGAATGCATTTTAGGTTAAATGGAATTTAGAATAAATGCGTTTTAGGTTAAATGGGATTTAGGTTAAGTGGAATTTACGTTAAATGAGATTTAGGTTAAACGGAATTTATGTTTAATGGGATTTAGGCTGAATGCATTTTAGGTTAAATGGAATTTAGACTAAATGCGTTTTAGGTTAAATGAGATTTAGGTTAAATGAGATTTAGGTTAAATAGAATTTAGATTGAATGGGATTTAGGTAAAATGAAATTTAGGTTTAATGGAATTTAGGTTAAACGCGATTTAGGTTAAATTAAATTTAGGTTAAATGCAATTTAGATTAAATGGAATTTTGGCTGAATGCATTTTAGGCTTTTTGATTTTAGGCTTAATGGGATTTAGGCTAAATGAGATTTAGGCTAAATGAGATTTAGGCTAAATGAGATTTAGGCTAAATGAGATTTAGGGAATATTCATGCGCCTCATTTTAAAATGTATTTATAAAATAAAAAATTTATAGATCACAAATTTTCAGTAGTATACTTTCCATTGACTACCTGTTTGTTGTCATTACGTTTTGTGTATTTTCTAAGAGCGAAAAAAGTAAACAAAGTGCTTAACGGTTCTACTGTACGAAACCTTTTACTTTTTATTAGACGCATTAAATCCCTATTGCTTTTTGTTATTTTTCTGTGCAATATTTTTACATATATTGTCTTTAAGTATTTTTAAAATATATATGTTGAAGTTATAATAAAGAAACAGTACCTTTTATCTTCAAAAAAGGTGAAAAAGTCAATTTTTCCCTGGAAAGGTGACAGAAAGTGACAAAAAATATAATAAACAACAAACTGGAATGTGTTTAAAATAGGGTTGCTAAGTTTTCAAAATTTCAATATTCAATGACTTCCAGGTTATCCAGACCATTTTTTATCAAATTCCATGACCAAATATAAAATAAGTAGCAATAATATTAATATATTAATAATACATTAATAACAAATAACTTTTCATTGTTTTTAGTCATTTAAAACTATACATTTTTACAAATGCAATAAATAATGAAAACTACGAGAATAATTACAAACTTAAAGAAAATATCTGAAAAATGACGAAAATAATGAACAATTGAAAACAAAATTAAAAAAATGGCTAGACTAATACACAGCCCAACAAAAAAACTTAAAAAATCCAAGAATAATTATAAAATTTTAAGAAAATAATTGAAAATTGAAAAAATTGCAGGAAATAATTGAGAAATTTTGTAAAACGATTGAAAATCGAAGAAAATAATTAATAATTGTAAGAAATAATAGAAAAATGACGAGAATAATTAAAAAATTGAAGAAAATACATGAAAACTGACCAAAAAAAAATTGACAATTAAAAACAAAATTCGAAAAATGATTTGATTAATAGAAAACTAAAAGAAATAATTAAAAAAATTATGCAAGAAATATTAAATGAAGAAATTAAGAAAATAGCAAAATTATAGGAATAATTGTTGGAAATAATTGCAAATTGAACAACTGAATTGAAAATCGAAAAAAAATAAAAATTGAAAAATGGAATAGAAATTTAAAGAATACAATTAAAAATTGAAAAAAGTAATTAAAAAAGCTGAAAACTTTTAGAAAATAGAAGAAAAAAATTGAAAACTAAAAAATTAAAATTTGAAGAAAATAATAAATAAAATTAAGAAATAAATTGAAAACTTAAGAATTAAATTCATAATTGAAGGAAGGTAAGAATCACTGAATATTGAATAAAACGGTCAGGAAACAAAATTTGAAAAATGGCTAGATTAATAGACAGCAAAACAAACAAATTGAAAAAAAAGAATAATTATAAAATGTTAAGAGAATAATTAAAAAAATTGTAGGAAATAATTATAAATTGTGGAACATAATTAATAACTGAGAGAATTAATTGAAAAATGAGAAGAATTATAATTGTAGAAAATATTAAAAATTAAAGAAATAAATTTAAGATTAAGGAATGAAATTAAATTTGTAAGAAAATAATTGATAATTAAAAGAAAAAATACTAAAGTACTAAATTAATTAAATATTAAGAAAAATACTTGAAAATTGAAAAAAAAGTAAATAAAAATAAAATTTGAAAGCTGTCGAAAATAATCGACAACAGAACAAAATAATTAAAAAAAATTTAAAGAATAATTAGGTACAAAATTGAAGAAGAATATTATTAAGTTGTGAATTAAAAACTGAAGAAAATTGTAGTAAAAATTTTAGGAAATAAATGAAAATTTATGAAATCAATTTAAAATTGAAGAAGATAATTAAAGAATTGTATTAAAAGTTCAAAAAAATAATTGCCAATTGAAAAAAGACGAGGATTATTGAACATTGAATAAAATAATTGAGAATTGAAGAAAATAATTAAAAATGGAGGAAATAAATTGAAAATTTACGAACTAAATTGAAATATAAATAAAATAATTGAGATTTGAAAGAAAAATTACAAAATGATGAAAATGGTATGTTATGGTAATATTAATTCTGTTTACATAAATAGCAGGAACATGGAAAAGATTAGTTAACTGTTTATTGGACTCTATTCTTTTTTACGGCTTTTAACTATTAATTAATTGGATTTTTTGTTGTTGTATCAATCATCATTAAAACAAAATTCAAACATTAAATCTGAATTTTATGAACATACTTCGAAATATATACAAAAAATTATATATTTTTGATCCCAAAAAAGGTGATAAAAGATGTGAAAAGGTGACAAAATTGAAAAAATGTGAAAAAAGGTGAAAAGGTGACTGTCTGTGATGCATGAAAACGTTAAAGAAGAAGTTTTTAGCCAGATTATTCTGAAATTACGAAAACAATTAAATGTGAATAAATTTGTACTTTAGGAGGTTGGGGTCTTCATCGACCTTTTGAATTCTCCATTTCTTAATTAATTTTTTTTAAAAATACTCAAAAACAATATGTTTACAAAAATTACACAGAAAAATAACAAAAAGAAATAGGGATTTAATGGGTCTAATAAAAAGTAAAAGGTTTCGTAGAGTAAAACCGTTAAGCAGTTTGTATAACTTTTTCGCTCTTAGAAAATGCTCAAAACGCAATGACAACAAACAAGTAGACAGTTTAAATTTTGTATCACTTTTTCTATATATAATTGTCTCCTGATGGTCGAAGAAATAATTTTTTGACGATTATTTCCTTTTATAGCCGAAAATTTAAATGAAATTTTGGTTGAATGAACAATTTTTAATTTCAATATTCGCCATTTTTAAAAAATTTTTTTTTTTCAAATCCCTTCATCCTTCCGGAGCATTATGTCATTAATTAATGATCCATTCTTTTCGTTTTGATTTCAGATGACCCAGTAACAAGCTGTAGTGATTTTGCCAAAACCCTTTTTTTACCTCTTGCAAATTTCATGTATCCCACGTATTTCTCAATGTTTAGTTTTAAAAAATTTGCAATATTTTCTTCAAATACATATCTTTTATGTCTTAAAAACATTCATTACTAATAATAAGCATTTTTTAAATTGACAACCTGTTTATAAATAATTTTAATAAAAACTCTAGTTCAATGGGATCACTGTTATCTTTATCAAAAATAAGGATAACTGTCAGCCTAATAATATTTGATACAAAAATGGTTTAATTTTTTTTTCATCGATATGACAAGATATTTAAACAAAAATTATATTTTTTCAATTGAATAGGAATTAAATTGAATTTAACTGAATTTCAATTTGAATAGAGATCAATTTTATACATATTGTACTAATATTAAAAAATAAAATCCTCTTTATACGAATACGCAGGTATTCACTTTTCAGAGAAGCTTTTACTTTTTCGCATACATAATATTAGGAAATAGTTTTCCTGAGACTTCCTTTATGCATGGAGTATCTTCAACTGAAAAAAGGAGGTTGAACTGTTTCTTTTGATATGCAAAATTGATTTCGTTAGCATTTTATGAACGATTTCACTGAATTGCCGTGAACTTCGCAGAGATCGTGCGGAAGAAGAAGAGTCGAGTTATCTGCACTTAAAAATAACACGTCGCCTTTAGCCAATCTTGTCCCTTCTCTCGGTCCATTACGTCTCACATTTCCAAACTGACATTCAATTCGCAATAAATATCGATGATTGCAGAAAGTTATAAAAAATTACTAGCGATTGATGTGAAAAATAGACAAAAGTAGAGGAAAAGAATAAAAAGGTTTGACAAACAGGTCTCTAAATATTTTTTACAGATGATCTACGTATTTTTTAAGTTATTTTCTTTCATGTTAGTTTTAATCTCATATGTTAACAAAACTGTTTATAAACGGATAAAGTTGAGATTCACATCTTCAACTTACCGAAAGGGTGTCGATCAGTCTTTCCAAGAAGACATTCTACAAGAGATGAGATGGTCCATGTGTCGCAAAAAGTACAGTTTAGAAAATCAGCATGAATTTTTGATCAGGAAAGCATCCATTTTGTGAGTTAGATATTCCGGGCACGTTATCAATTACGTCGATTAAGTTTCGGCTTAGAACATAGATCAGGAAAATTCAAGAGATGAGGAACCGTGAAGAATTTTTGCTGTCGTTGGCACCGAGACAGCCGGTTCACTGGGAACGATTTAAGTTCTCTCGCGTGAGCAGTGCAGAAGCCTAGGACAATATTAGAATCACGAATGTGTGTTTGTATGTCTGTCTAACTTGAAAACGTGCAAAACATCTCGACAGACGCAGCATTTACTTGTTTCATCCACCTTGGATAGTATATAGATACGCGCGTTTTCATTTAGGAAAACCTTCTCTGAATGAAAGAGGTTCGAGTGAATAGCTGAATTCACAATCATCCCTTTGCTTACTTCCTGTGTTAAAAAACAGTCTCTAGAATCTTTCTACAGACTTACAAAAAGTCTATAGAAATATGCAGACTAAAATTTCCATTAATGTTGTGCGCACTCAGGATGAGTTTATAATTCGTTGTCATATAAATTTAATTTATAAATTGTTGTATGTCAGTTTTGTAGAAAATTATATAGAAGGTATATTTTATAGTATTGCACTATGACAAAATAAAAACTAGAAGTTTAATTGTCAAGTTTTATTAATTAAACTTTTAAGTTTTGGTTAGCGTAACCCAGGCGAATTTTGAACTTTGCGCCATTTCAAAATGAGTCGATGGTAATTCAAGTCTTGAATTTTTTTTTTCTTTGTAATTCTTTAAGAGGATTCGAAACATTTTGGTACTAATTAATGAAATAATGAGTCAGTATTATTATTTACTATTTTCATTAAGTTACTATTCATGAAAATAGCTTTTGATTACGTCTGAGTAAACTATAAATTTATCACATTTTGTATTAGTATTTATGCTTATACCAAAAGAAGAAATTTATTTTTACTTCATATATTTTATTTTATATTATATTTTAAAATCGGTCCAACAAGACCCCGGTGCAATTTACAGGTCTGATTAATATCGGTCGAAAAAGACCCCGGCGCAATTTACAGGTTGATTAAGATTATCTAATATCTTTCGTTCGCATTTTGACCTGACCCGGCGCAATTTCCCTACGACCCCTTCGGCAGAGCCAGTCGACACTTGCTCTTCAAGTTGGTATTGTTGAAAATTTACCTTTAGGTAAATATCACCTAGTTCATACGGAACATTACAAAACCAAATTATTTTAAAATGTCGAAAGTTTCCAAAAATAAAGAAACATTATTTACAAATTTTATTACAATTTATTAAAGTGTGAAGCAGAAGTGTTTATGTCAAATTGGATCTTCTTTGTCATCAACTTTGTCCGTAATGAATGTTTTCTACATTATAGAAAAAAAAAATCGCGAGATTTTTAATGAATTTCTTGATTGAATTTTTTTTTGATATTTCAAAGGTAGAGCATTTTCAAATTTAAAAAAAAACTACATTTTAGAATGAATTAAAAAACGGCTAACGCTATTTCAAAACAAACTTATCATCTTTCCAAAACCCTTGTATTTTTTCTTTTTTTTTTACAGAAATAGCAGCTTTTGGAAAAAAAGTTTTTACAGAAAATTTCTGGAACTCTGTTAGTATTTTTAAAATATTAACTTCTGTGAATAAAAAAATGCCCCAAATCTGACAAAGCCATAACATTTCTAAGTAACAAATTATACATTGCTGTTTTTCGCACAATGAACTGAAAAAGGAGGAAGAAATGTTGTTCCTTGAAAGGAGTCAAAAAGCTTCTTTGATTACAAAGAAAACTCGAATAAGAAACTCGAAAGAGACGGTCATGGTTCAATGCTTTCTAAAACGAGACGTGCTAGCCAGTGTAAACTCTTCGGAGACCGTTACGTTACATTATCGCCATTCTAATTCCAATCGTACCACTCTCGTGACAGAGAACCTTACAAGCATTACATGTACATTGACAACTCAAGAGTCTTTACAAGAAGTCGCACACTCAATGTCTTCTATAGAAATTCTTTGGCAGCTCATCCTTGTTGAGCCATTGGCATACAAATTCAATTGTTTATGTATTTTATGATAATACGAACTTCACGGGACCTGGTAGCATGACACGTAATCGGCTCTTGACCCATAATCCCCTTGTCATCATTTACAAAGGACTGCCTGAATAAAGCTATTCTTTTATTTATTAGCGCACAATAATGAAATAGTGTTGTACCGCGAAGGCAAACTCATTCACTTTATAAACAAGAAATCACCATACTGTTTATTTTAATCTATTTATGTAATGATTACATAAGCAGATTTTGTAAACAAGTGAAATGTAGTACGTCATAACGTAACTAAATCCACATTCTGTGTATGATTACCTGTTTTTTGTAACCTTTCACTGAGAATGATCTTTTTCTATTGTTATTAGAAAAATAGTTTGGCTCTTTAAGAGGAAAAATAAAAATTTAATTTTAATTGTAACCTCGATTTTATATATTAGCAGTCTCGGACGAAGAGTCTCGGAATTGTTCAAATAGGGTGGGCACTATATCTTGGATCATTGGCATAAAAAAAAAATAAAAGCAAAAAGAGGACACAGTATAAAAAATAAATCAAAATCCAACCAAAAATAATAATTAAAAGCTTAATCTATTAGGGAAAACTGGGTTTCTGACTAAAAAATAAATATGACTAATTGTAAGAGTTGTTATTGAGAGGATTCGAAGAAGGAAAATGCACCATTTCATAATGAACTTCTTTATTTTATAACTTGTGAATTCTCGCTTTGAGAGGTGAACCAACGCGTCAATATTTTAAGAATTCCCGTCGTCAACTGTCGAAAAGCTCTCGAGTTTTCTCCCATTTTCCCGTAATGTAATTTTAATCTAATTACTGTCAAGTAAGGCACAATTAAAATTTACATAGTTTGCTTGGTAAAATGTAACAATCACATATCACGAGAACTTTTAATAGAAATGATATTCGATAAGATAAAGAACCGACCGTGAAATATTAAACCTTTTGTTTCAGGAAATTGTCCGTTAAACTGTGAGATTTCGCAAAGCATGTAATTGAAAAAGAGTAAAGAGAGTTCATAAAACCAATCAGTCCAATCAAAGAATTGAGCGAGATTAAGCCAAGAATGAGAACTCTGGAAGGTTCACAAGGTTACCTTGAAAGCTAGCGGGTTAACTCGAGAGTAGCTCAAGAGTGCGGGTAAACCAAACCTTGTGAACGCGGGTTTGACGGGTCCAGAGAACTCCCCAAGAATTGAAAATAATCTCAACCTGAGAAAATCTGATTGATTTTACTGAACCGCTTGAAACAGAGCTTATAACTTTAAGCGAGTTTGACAATTATATTTTGACGGGTCCAGAGAACTCCCCAAGAATTGAAAATAATCTCAACCTGAGAAAATCTGATTGATTTTACTGAACCGCTTGAAACAGAGCTTATAACTTTAAGCGAGTTTGACAATTATATTTTGACGGGTCCAGAGAACTCCCCAAGAATTGAAAATAATCTCAACCTGAGAAAATCTGATTGATTTTACTGAACCGCTTGAAACAGAGCTTATAACTTTAAGTGAGTTTGACAATTATATTTTGGCGAGGTTTTCTCGATGAAAGCCAAAAAAGGACTGACAACTGATGACCTGACCCCTTCTCTTGTGCAATTAGGGGGCAGAAGGGAAAGGGTCGAGTTTTTAGATGGAAACGTAACTGAATTTTAATGCATTTTCCCAGTGTCGCGCTCAAGAATTTTTATGACAGTACCTGGGTCAGGGAAGAAACCGGTCGGAGCGTCGCGAAACAACATTTTAACGATAGAAAAATATCGCTAGATTTAAAACAGACAAAATTCTCAATTTAGAAAACGAATCATTCTTTTAACATCTTTTAACAAGAACAGACCTCGGAAGGTGATTCTCTTATTATTTTACACCATTTTCCAAAAGTGTCCGTTGTCAGGAAGGTAAGCTAATAAAACCAATCTTACCTTCCTTTTGTTTATGAAATTTCCCCGAATATCAACGGATTTCTTAGTCCAATCGTTAGGAGTTTCCCATTATCTCTTGAATACAAATAATTCAACTTAGTTAAGATCGCCTTCGTTTATCACGAGACCGCTGATCTCATCGTTGGAAATTTCATACCGATTACCAAGTCTGTTTTAAATCAAAATTACCTAAGGATTAAGGCTTGTCCACCGCTAGTACAGGTAGGGGAGTGGGCCCCAAGATGGACAGGGCCCCAAGATGGACATTTCGTATAAAATTTTTGTTTAAGGTGGCAGTGCCTTATGCTTTTTGTCATTTTTGTTGTTTGTATAGACGAAGATTTTAATGCACATTTAAAGAAAAAAAACCAGTTGATTTTTCTTCTATACATGCCACGTAATTTTCAGTCTAAAAAAGTTTTGTAACAGTTTTTTCTTAACTTGGTAAAGTTACTCAAATTTATGATTTAGAATGAGTACTTAACGTTATAATATTCCTTATTTATCGTATAATAATATCCTAAAATAATTTTACTAATTCAGTGTTCGTATGTATATTTTTACTGGGGATTAAAAAATGGTGTCATGTACCCTAAGGTGGACAGGCCTCAAATCTCAATGTATTTATTTGCATATTTTTGATTTTACACTTTTTTTAATAATTTTTTGAGACAATTAATTAAAACTTTTTATTTTCCACCATAAAATGTGATGTTATCGTTAGAGAATTTGATATATCTATATTTTTCGATATTTTATTACTTTTTACTGTTAAGCTATTAGATTGAAGTTTTAAGAAATGTTATTTCCTGATAAATTCCGTAAAATGATTAAGAATTAGTTTGAGAATTGTTACAGGATGTTAATTTCTTATTTACTACAATTTTCAGAAAGTTTTAAGAAGGTGTCCATCTTGGGGACACTTTTTTTTAGACCGAAAATTTTAACAATTAGAAAAAACGCTTTAAAAAATGTTTATGTTCAAAATACAATTTTATCTCTGTGGTCATAAGTTACCTTATAAATTGTACTTTCATCTGGTATAAAATATTTTAATATATTTTATTTGGTTTGGATTCTACAGCAATAAGACGTAAGGGTGTCCAACTTGGGGCCCTCTCCCCTATAGATTACAGGTATATAAATATTATTTCCGACTCTACTTACTATGACAATGCCAATTTTAGAACAAAACAATCCAAATTCAATTTGATCCTATTTCTCACAGACATTGACAAAACTTATCAGTGCTACAAACAGCCTAATTAATACTAAAGATGGTTATAATTTGGAAACAGAGTTTTTCCAAATTATTGCTCAAAATAACTTTCTGTGTTTGTTGGATGAAGCTTTTGAACAGTAATTATTAAATAATTGCGATTCAGCAATTATTTAATAACGAAAGTTAATCGATCTTTTGTTGGAGTACATAGTACAACCAACAATTGACTGGTTAATATTGTTTGAATTCCTCGCCTGGTTTACACTACTTTTTACAAAACTTGTTAAGTTGTGGTGCATTGTAGCATCATCACGACTTATTCATGAGTTTGTAGAAAGGAGAATCATCCCAAAAAGTATAAATATTTATTTTATTTGTTTATTTTAAAATATAAATAAAGAAGAAAGATTAAAAGAGAGAATTGGTTGTGGAGTAAGGATGTAGATTTGAAATTGAATAATTATTGAATTATTAATGGGAAATTTGTATTAAATTTTGTTAATTTTACTTAATAGATAAATCAAAACAAGAAAACTTAAGGAGGATATATTCGAAGCAAGTAGAGAAATAGATCAGATCAAGTAGGTCAATGAACTTTATTTTTGTTTACTTTTAAATTTTAAAGTGGAAGTTTCGTCAGAAGTATAATTATATAAATTGTAATGCTAGATAAAAGTTTAACTGTTTTAATATTAATTTTATTTTATTTTTATATTTTTTTTATTTTTGTTAATATCATAAAATCAATGATGATCTCCATAATGCTTGTCATATTATTTAACAAGTATTATAACTGAGATTATTAATATTAACAAAATAAATTTTTAAATTAATATAATTTTAAAAGTCGATCAGAAATAGAATAGAAATTGTAAAGATAGTAATTAAAAATCAATTTAAATTCAGTATGAATAATATTTCAAAAGATAGATAATTACTACAGGTGGCATACATATAAATATTTTCCTTTTAAATTTGAGATTTATGGGTTTAAATGCCCATAATTTGGACTACTTTCTATCTCTCTCTAAATTCTTGCGATAATAGTAAGCATATGAGTCACTTTCTTAGATAAAATTAAATATTGTGAATCCCCGGAAGGAACAGAGATAGGAAGTATGCTTCAATATTAAATAATAGACGCATAAAACAGGAAAAGTTAAATTTATCAGTAATTTAAAAATCTAAAACTAATATTAAATACATTTTCTGATTCAATAAATAGTTTAAAAATATAATTTTTTAATATTTTGTTTAAACAATTGGAAATTGTTAACAAAAAATCCAAGTAACTTTTTTTTATTTGCTTATGAGTCCAATAATTAATTTTATCCTAGTATGGTTAGTTGCGTCTTGGTATTTAATAGATTAATAAAAGCGGAGAAAACGATTATAAAAAATTTTTGATACGGATTTTCCCTTTGCTGAGGGCGAAATGTCTTGTTGGCGATAATGAACGTGTTTCAGTAAAGGAGCTTATGAAATAGAATCATACATACACGAGCTAATAAAATGTCGACGTTATTAACACAGGAGTGTGAGAAAGGTATTTACTGAGCGGGTAATATCGAGACGCTTATGATCTCTGAGAATTTACGAGCTCCGATAATGCAAGAAAGGAAAAATGTTTCAGCCATTGGAACACATTGCTTTCCCTTTTGCTATCGGTCATTATACATTAACTGAGGAATTTTCTGTACAAGTTTCAGAAAGGAAATAAGATTTCGAGATAAAGTAGACAACAGGGACGTTAAGGGGAGCAGATTTGCATAATGCTTGATAATAATAGTATTTTGTTGTCATTAAAGCAAAGCATTTATGAGAAGACATTAATTTTTTAGAAGTTTTTCACTAGATTTTTAATAACTCCCTTCTAAGAGAAAGTTAAGTATCTAATGATAACAATATGAAAATATGTTTTCCAAATGTTAAGAAAACTGTTTGAAAACGTAGTTAAACTGATGAAGAATAAATGATCGTTAATTAATTTGAATCAAATTTATGATCGTGTCATCTCATCAGCGGGGTATTGAATAATATACCAAAGCTTCGTTTATACATTAATGAACGTTTCAGTTTTAATGAAAATCGTTTTACAAATAGGGCTTCATAACAACATTAAATTTTTAATTTATTCTAATTTCACGAAAGTCGTGTTAATTAAATTGTAAACTTTTACTGAATGAAACATCTTAGCGAAAATATCTTAAATTAACCTTTCAATAAATTTAATTTTAAGACTTGGATTATTATTTAATTAAGTCTGCGCAAAATTCAAAATAACCCATTGTATTAAAAGATAGTTTTATTAGTTCGTTTCTTCTGAAAATACATGTTTATTAATAGAATTTAATACATGATTCTTTTATATTTTAGTAAACATAGGTATGACACTCCCGCTTCATTTATAAAAACTGAACAAAGTTATTTTAACTAACAGAGCATTGTTAAATTTTTAATTTGAAATTTAATAATAACCTGACTCAATAAGAATGAGAATGTCTAACAATTGTCATTATACTGTGAACTTATTTTTAACATATATTAAAAGTCTTCAGTTCAATTTTATTGACTTTGTAGCTTGAACGCAATTGGCACTGTGCCCCGTGCCTGGAGATAGAGGAAATGTCAATTTTCTCATTAAAAATAAACGCAACATCTTCTGAAATAACTTTTCTTGTGAATTTTTTACTTTAATGAAAGGTATGCGATTTACCTTTTGATTCTTTTTCTGAATAATTTTTTTCTTTTTCAGAATAATAACCGGATTAATTTCGGACAAAATTCGGACTGTATTCGGAAAAAACCGGATTATTTTCGGTTGATATATACCGGACAGTGTTCCTGATTCTTTTTACCTTAAGAATTCGAATTATGTCCAAAATTTTAAGCAGAGATAAATTTATAAATGAAAATAAAATTTGAATCAATTCTTACTATTAACTCTGTAATCAGGGCACCAAAATACTCATAATGCGAAAAAACGAAAAGTCCATCTTAGTCGAAACTATTTACATTCTTCATTTTCCTGAATACTAGGATTTTCAATTAAAGCTGAAAGCTTGGAAGAACTGTTCTAAAAAGTTTCTCGAAGTCGTGCATTTCAGGAAAGTTCATAATGGGTCAAGCGTGAGGAGTGCATTGCAGTGCTTAATTCATAATAATTCAACGTGGGTGCGGTTTAAAGCCACTAGGAGCGGTTTAGATTTATCAGATCGATGTAACATTGTACAACAAATCGGTTTTAAGATTTCTGATATGGACCGCAATAGGAAGAAAGTTAACTCGTAGGGCTTAGGGCAAACCGATTGAACTGCAATTCAGTCCTTTGCTGCTGCATTAAGATTAAAGATAAAACTCTCCCACAGGGCCAGGAAATCTAATATTGAATCAGGAATTAGAAATTATTGATGTAACAACAAAATTCATATTACAGATTATTTAATATCACTTTTACTTCTATAATATATTTGTTTTAAAGTTTAAAATTTTTTATGTTGATTAGATTATTTTAAAATATTTTTATATTGTTGTACTAATAAGGGGATTATAAAAATTTCAAAGAATTTTTTTGTCTCTCAATGTTTGGTTTCTCCAGACAGACAATATTCAACCGCTCTTCTTTTGTAGTATTCATCAACTTCGCCTTCATCTCTAGAGCATATTGACGAAGACAATGCTGATCCTGTCAGCACACAAAAGCATCGCCGTCTTTTGTTTAATGAGGTAAAATTAAAAAAAAATTATCTTGAATGGGTTTATATATTAATTTTTTAATTTTATCAAAAATAAAAACATATCATGGAAGAATTACTGATTTTCAAAATTTTTTGACTAAATTAAATAAAATCAAAGGATTAGACAGAATCGAAGATTAGACAAAAGCGCCGAATTGTAACCTTATAAATTAAATAAAAATTTAATTTTATAAGGTTAGGAAAACTAAATTTAGAACAAAAATTGTATGACAGAAAGAAATTAATTTAAGGTCACAAATTGGAAGACGAAAATAAAATAATTCGAAGTGCTGGGCGCCAGACCTTTCTTAGGTTAACATACAAACAAAAATAAAAGACAAAGGAAAGAAGCTAAAAAATCAAGATGTCAAAAAAAAAAAGAAATTAGAAGCTCAATTAGAAAAAAGAATCTGATTGACAGCTAAAAACATTTGGAAGCTTAATCTGAAAAAGAATAAATTAGGTTGACAACTAAAAACGATTAGAAGCTCTGCTTAGGTTAGTGACACAAAAGAAAGAATAAGAAGAAAGAAAAGGTCAGAGACCAAAGAAAATAATCCAGAAAATCATATTTTAAATTTAGAAAGTTAAATTAAATTAAATAATTGAAATAAGATCAAAAAATCAAAATAATCTTCCGAAAATTAATTTTACCTAAACTAGCTAAGTCTCGAATCTGAATAATGGCAGAGGTGGTGATTCGAAGTTATTTGAAAAGATTAATTTTTATTACTAAAATACTAAATAAAACAATAAATTAACAATAATAACAATTGATTTGAATTGGATTCTAAAAATCAGAAAAATACAAATTTTGAGGTTAGCTTTTAAAAGAAGTTTACAAAATCTCAATTTATTAAATTAAATTCGCAAATTACATTTTTGACAAAATAAATTTTTAAAGTTAAATGAATTTAATCAGTCCTTGAGATGGTAGAGCAAAGTATTACTCCTCCAATAATAAGATTCCCGAATAATATGGCAACTGCTTAATCCCTGATATGAATCTTGAAGAACTTGAATCCATAAAGTCATCAACCATTCTTAAATTTAATATGTAATTTATTTAAATCTTTAATACAATAAATTTAAATCAATAAATTCCAATCTTAGGTTATAAAATCACGCGGAAAACTCAAATTAGCTAGGAACGCAAAATTCAATCTCGAGATCAAATAAATTCTTTATAAATTCAAAATTTCATGATGAGTTCAAAATCCAAAAGTAATCAGTAAATTTCTTTAAATTAATATTAAATTGTCAGTAAATTCAAATTTTCACAGAAACAATAATTTAAAATCTTCAGTTTTCTTGTCTAAAAATTAAAAGATTCTTCCAAAGTTTGGTGACTCGTCGCAGGATTTTATAAAATAAGGAAAATAAATACAAATAAGTCTTAAATAATAAATTTTAAATTTCGAAAAACCAGTTTTGGAATTAGTCGCAACCTTAAAGATCAGAAGAGTTAATTGGAAGTTAATCAAATTAAAATCTAAATTAATTGATTCTTTAAATAGGAAAATAAAGTCTATAATTAAAAATTAAAAATTAGCAATTGAAATGTTGGTCTTTCGATAACCAAATCCTTGAGAGCAGGAATGGATTTTCCTGGTATTTTTTTAGTTGGGTAAACGAAATTATCTTTTAAAATTGGAATCTCAATGGGCAATTTAAGGTAGTTAGGTTTAACCAACTCCTTGATGTCAAGTTTCTTAAACTTTTTAGTGAAACCCTCCATTTTCTGTAAACATAAAAGTAAAGAAACAAAATAATTTAAATAATTTTAAGAAACATAAGATTTTAAATCTTGAATATGAGCTTCACAAATTTTCGATGAAATAAAAATTACTAATTCGGTAAACAGTAGGAGATATAATTTAGGAAACTTTTAATTTTTTATAATGTAATTTTAATCATAAGTGCGGAATTTAAAATTTGTAATCTAGAAAGTGGATCTAGAATTTGGGATGTGATATCTATAATGTGAAAGGTGGAATCTGGAATCTAGATTGTAGTATATCGTCGGAACTACTGAATACGGCGTATCTACAAATCCTCTAAGGTTTACTTTTAGTACAATTTGCATTGCAATATAGCTCTTAAGGAATTTGTAGGTTCGCGTAGATTCCTTAAGAGCTAATTTGCAATGCAAATTGCACTAAAAGCATCCCTTAAAGGATTTGTAGATTCAAGGTATTAACCAAGTGATTAATTGATTTTGGAGATCAGAAAAGTGGAGCTTATTCTTTTGACGAAACTCTATGATTGGTGCTTCCTATGTGTGTCTTATTGTATTCTTTTTGAAAACCCACCACTAAAAATGTGAGTGACTATGTTTAGTGGGGGAGATGATTAAGAAAGAAAAGGTAAGACATGCGTAAAATCAATTTTCTGTAGTGGAAGTAGAGTCCTAGTTAATTTTTGCATCTTTTGACCTAGGGAGGTCAAACTCGTGTCTACCTTGTGATTGGCCACCGAGTGCAAGGGGCACATGTACCCTTTGAATGTTGTATGATGGAAGGAATGAAACTACAGGTACCGAGGTTTCTTCAAAAATTGAGGAAAACCAAAAATCAGTTCGAAACTGGCATCTTCGAAGACGGTTTTCTTCTCTAAGAGTTTCTAACCAACATCATAGGACTCTGGTCGAGTTCTTCAACCAGCATCTTCAGAGTCAGTCCTCTTCTTAAGAGCTCCTCGGCAAAGTTTCGAAGTCGCAACCAAGTTCTAGTTTGTCTTCACATACTTTTTTTAAAGTTCTCAGAAAAGTGTACCCAGAATAAAGTCTGTGAAAATTCCAACGCGACGGGTTTGAGAAAGTTACAACATCTAGAACTGTGTAAATTGTGAATTTTAGCAATCCATTAATTTGATAATTGAAGTCAGAATTTGTCGTGATTGAAATTAAACAAATCCGTTGAATACGATTTCTAAATTGTTGGTTGCGGCTTCGGGGAACTCATGAATTGTAATTTAATAAGTGTAAAATTCTTCGAACAAGTGTCAAATCATAATCGGACTATTGAATTAGTGAAAAGGGGATGAAGCGTAGACCCCATTTTTGAGTTTGTAACCTTAAATTAGTTTTTGACTAAGATCTAAAATCTGAGTGTAATCTTTAATCCTCGGTCATCATATCCTGAATTTCTAATCCTAAACCCCTTTTCATTGACTTCTAAATTCCTTACAAAACGCAAAACAGAATCATCAATAAATTGTGCGGGAACCCTGATCTACATAGAAGAGATTCTTTCCACCCTATTGGGAGTATCATCAAACCATCTCCGAGTCCAGTAAGATTGACAGCTGCACCTTCACCCTATTGTCTGGCAGTTACAATTTCAACCTTGGACCTCCTGCGGAGATAGTAAAATTCTCCCCTAGATACTCTGGTGTACATCTTTAAACACAGAAACAATAATGCGGAGTTCAGGGACGAAACTAAAGATCTTTAATTTATTTAACTCAGTAAGTTTGTATGAATTAATACCCACTTCCTTGTCAATAAAATTATCCTTTGTTTCAGTGGATGATAATTCACACGCAAACAAGGATTTAAATTATCAAAAATGTTTCCTCCTCCTCAACCATTTTCAAGCTTAAATAAAATGCTCAGCGCCAGCTGCTAATTGTATTTGATAAAATAAGCTAAATGTGCTTTATTGTGATAAATAAAATTGTTCAGTGGATTTTCTTCCTTGTTCCTTTAGTTCAAACCCTGCTGGATTTGTAAATAAATCGGGGGTTTAAAATAATAAATTTGTAGGCTGTCAATGCCCCTTCCAGAAATAACATACCTGAGAATATTTAATAAAATGCTACATCCTATTGAATATTTACAATTAAAAAAAGTTTTCCACTACATTTTTTTTAAATTCAATTTAATCAAACAAATCAAACAAAGTGTTGTAACAAATCTCTTTATATTTGTACATACTTATTTTAATAAGCTGAACTTAAAATCTCTACTCTAATAAATTTTCAAAATTACACAGTTGATGTTTATAAATATTAACAGAAAATATTTTATAAAAGAAAAGTTAACAAAATAAGAATAAATTAAATATTGAATTTCCGTTTATAATTCTTTAATAAACAAATCCAAATTATTTCAAAATTAACATAAGTCAGTCACGTAAAAAATTATATGAATTCAAATAACAAAAATAAATTATTAAAAATATTCGCACGCTTCAGGCCTGAATAAAAATATAAATTCGCTATTAGAGTCATAAAATCAGAAGGACAATTAAATAATTTAACATAGAATAACAAAACAATAACAATATCCAAACTTTTTTAGTAGATTACAGGAACTCGGGGATCAATCGGGTATCAAATATTCCATTCTTTTGTTCCACTATGAGATAAATTTAATCACCCTTTTTTAGCAGAATCCTGCACCTCATTATTAGTAGTTTCAAGTTTGGTCACCATGAATAAAAGATCATGTAGAATTGGAAATTGAGTCATAATAATTTCTTACAAAAATTGAAAACCCAAAATAAACACCACACTTAAATATAAAAGCACAGAATTTACTGTTAATATTAGTTTAATATTAATTATAATTATTATAAACACATATAATTTACATACCTCCAAAATACTCGACACGTTTTTAGAGTGTGGTGTAAATTATACTGTTTGATTTGAAAGCTCGTAATTAACTGAATAATTTAATTTCAGATTTGCGACGTGAAGCGTCTCTACCTCCAATTCTTAATTTCCCCTTTCCAACTAAATTATCAATTGTCCTTTAGTTCAAATCCTGCTGGATTTGTAAATAAATCGGGGGTTTAAAATAATAAATTTGTAGGCTGTCAATGCCCCTTCCAGAAATAACATACCTGAGAATATTTAATAAAAAGCTACATCCTATTGATTATTTACAATTAAAAAAAGTTTTCCACTACATTTTTTTTAAATTCAATTTAATCAAACAAATCAAACAAAGTGTTGTAACAAATCTCTTTATATTTGTACATACTTATTTTAATAAGCTGAACTTAAAATCTCTACTCTAATAAATTTTCAAAATTACACAGTTGATGTTTATAAATATTAACAGAAAATATTTTATAAAAGGAAAGTTAACAAAATAAGAATAAATTAAATATTGAATTTCCGTTTATAATTCTTTAATAAACAAATCCAAATTATTTCAAAATTAACATAAGTCAGTCACGTAAAAAATTATATGAATTCAAATAACAAAAATAAATTATTAAAAATATTCGCACGCTTCAGGCCTGAATAAAAATATAAATTCGCTATTAGAGTCATAAAATCAGAAGGACAATTAAATAATTTAACATAGAATAACAAAACAATAACAATATCCAAACTTTTTTAGTAGATTACAGGAACTCGGGGATCAATCGGGTATCAAATATTCCATTCTTTTGTTCCACTATGAGATAAATTTAATCACCCTTTTTTAGCAGAATCCTGCACCTCATTATTAGTAGTTTCAAGTTTGGTCAACATGAATAAAAGATCATGTAGAATTGGAAATTGAGTCATAATAATTTCTTACAAAAATTGAAAACCCAAAATAAACACCACACTTAAATATAAAAGCACAGAATTTACTGTTAATATTAGTTTAATATTAATTATAATTATTATAAACACATATAATTTACATACCTCCAAAATACTCGACACGTTTTTAGAGTGTGGTGTAAATTATACTGTTTGATTTGAAAGCTCGTAATTAACTGAATAATTTAATTTCAGATTTGCGACGTGAAGCGTCTCTACCTCCAATTCTTAATTTCCCCTTTCCAACTAAATTATCAATTGTCCTTTAGTTCAAATCCTGCTGGATTTGTAAATAAATCGGGGGTTTAAAATAATAAATTTGTAGGCTGTCAATGCCCCTTCCAGAAATAACATACCTGAGAATATTTAATAAAAAGCTACATCCTATTGATTATTTACAATTAAAAAAAGTTTTCCACTACATTTTTTTTAAATTCAATTTAATCAAACAAATCAAACAAAGTGTTGTAACAAATCTCTTTATATTTGTACATACTTATTTTAATAAGCTGAACTTAAAATCTCTACTCTAATAAATTTTCAAAATTACACAGTTGATGTTTATAAATATTAACAGAAAATATTTTATAAAAGGAAAGTTAACAAAATAAGAATAAATTAAATATTGAATTTCCGTTTATAATTCTTTAATAAACAAATCCAAATTATTTCAAAATTAACATAAGTCAGTCACGTAAAAAATTATATGAATTCAAATAACAAAAATAAATTATTAAAAATATTCGCACGCTTCAGGCCTGAATAAAAATATAAATTCGCTATTAGAGTCATAAAATCAGAAGGACAATTAAATAATTTAACATAGAATAACAAAACAATAACAATATCCAAACTTTTTTAGTAGATTACAGGAACTCGGGGATCAATCGGGTATCAAATATTCCATTCTTTTGTTCCACTATGAGATAAATTTAATCACCCTTTTTTAGCAGAATCCTGCACCTCATTATTAGTAGTTTCAAGTTTGGTCAACATGAATAAAAGATCATGTAGAATTGGAAATTGAGTCATAATAATTTCTTACAAAAATTGAAAACCCAAAATAAACACCACACTTAAATATAAAAGCACAGAATTTACTGTTAATATTAGTTTAATATTAATTATAATTATTATAAACACATATAATTTACATACCTCCAAAATACTCGACACGTTTTTAGAGTGTGGTGTAAATTATACTGTTTGATTTGAAAGCTCGTAATTAACTGAATAATTTAATTTCAGATTTGCGACGTGAAGCGTCTCTACCTCCAATTCTTAATTTCCCCTTTCCAACTAAATTATCAATTGTCCTTTAGTTCAAATCCTGCTGGATTTGTAAATAAATCGGGGGTTTAAAATAATAAATTTGTAGGCTGTCAATGCCCCTTCCAGAAATAACATACCTGAGAATATTTAATAAAATGCTACATCCTATTGATTATTTACAATTAAAAAAAGTTTTCCACTACATTTTTTTTAAATTCAATTTAATCAAACAAATCAAACAAAGTGTTGTAACAAATCTCTTTATATTTGTACATACTTATTTTAATAAGCTGAACTTAAAATCTCTACTCTAATAAATTTTCAAAATTACACAGTTGATGTTTATAAATATTAACAGAAAATATTTTATAAAAGGAAAGTTAACAAAATAAGAATAAATTAAATATTGAATTTCCGTTTATAATTCTTTAATAAACAAATCCAAATTATTTCAAAATTAACATAAGTCAGTCACGTAAAAAATTATATGAATTCAAATAACAAAAATAAATTATTAAAAATATTCGCACGCTTCAGGCCTGAATAAAAATATAAATTCGCTATTAGAGTCATAAAATCAGAAGGACAATTAAATAATTTAACATAGAATAACAAAACAATAACAATATCCAAACTTTTTTAGTAGATTACAGGAACTCGGGGATCAATCGGGGAGCCAGTATCATTTTGACACATGACTTAATTTTAGATTGTTATATTGTACAGAATGGAAATGTTATTTTGTACAACTGCTAAATGATATTTTGTACAATTTTGAAAAATGAATTTGTTATTTTGTACAATTCTTTAAAAAAGCTAAAATATTGTACTTCCAATGTTTTATTGCTTTTTTAAAAAATTGTACAAAATAACAAATTCATTTTTCAAAACTGTACAAAATAACATTTAGCAGTTGTACAAAATAACATTTCCATTCTGTACAATATAACAATCTAAAATTAAGTCATGTGTCAAAATGATACTGGCTCCAATCGGGTATCAAATATTCCATTCTTTTGTTCCACTATGAGATAAATTTAATCACCCTTTTTAAGCAGAATCCTGCACCTCATTATTAGTAGTTTCAAGTTTGGTCACCATGAATAAAAGATCATGTAGAATTGGAAATTGAGTCATAATCATTTCATACAAAAATTGAAAACCCAAAATAAACACCACACTTAAATATAAAAGCACAGAATCTACTGTTAATATTAGTTTAATATTAATTATAATTATTATAAACACATATAATTTACATACCTCCAAAATACTCGACACGTTTTTAGAGTGTGGTGTAAATTATACTGTTTGATTTGAAAGCTCGTAATTAACTGAATAATTTAATTTCAGATTTGCGACGTGAAGCGTCTCTACCCCCAATTCTTAATTTCCCCTTTCCAACTAAATTACCAATTTATCAATTCCTCTATTCGTACATTAATTATCTTTACAAAGACACAAGCTTTTACGTAAATTTAACATGACTATAATAAACTAAAATTATTAATTTAAAGAAACACTGATATCCTTACAGTGTAACCCATAACAGTTCAATTTTCTCCTGGAAATTATTTTTTTTTATTTCGTAAGTCCTTCAGGGCTAGGGTAAAATTTTACGAATAGAAATATTCGTATTTATCTAGGATAATGTTTAAAAACTATCTCTTCACATTCCTCTGGTATCATTCTCTTTTAAATTCCTTCCCAAAGAAAGAAATTAAATATTTAAAAATGTTGTTATTCATGTAAATTACCCTTTAGTGCATAAATGAATACTTCTAGCTGTTGGTACTGTCTCAAGTTAATAAACAAAAAGGAAGAAGAAGAAAATGAAATTAGGATATCCATAAAATGTGAGTAAGAGGTGCTAGGATAGGATATCCTAGGAATACAATGAGGTTAAAAATACCAAGTTGCTCGCTTATTTTGCTAATTATTTAGAGAAAGTGTTTGTGAAAAAAGCTCATGTTGTAATGACAATGCATGCGTGGGAAAGAGTCATACAAATCTTTATGCACGTGCACTCATTCATGCGCTTGTGTTCGAATGTGCTTGAAAGTGAAGAATAAATATATCCTTGTGTAAGAGTAGCCTGTGATTATATCTGTGTATGTCTGAAAGTTAACATACACCCTTAAGTGTCTAGACACAGAATTTAGACTATTTAAAGTCAGAAGAAGAGTGTATTGTGACTCTCGTTATTCTTTTTCAACAAACAGACATTAGTGCACGGCAGAAGGCACTTGTAGTATCTAATACTTGAAGTTGAATTCTTGTGAGCACTCTAACTTGAACTCTCTCGACCTGTGCCTATGGACACCACATTCACTTGAAACCTTGCGCCGTGTCTGCTTCATTTATGACGCCTCGACGAATTGTGTGTAATGGAAATGCCATGTATCCAACAACAGTTGGTGCACACTGCACACCTATATTTACGGCTCCACAAGGAGTGAAGTGCCATAATCGAAAACAGTGAGTGTCTAGAGGTGCAAACTCAGTTTTCAAAACAGGGGTTTTCCAACTATGGAAAATAATACTGTATGGTACATACAGTGCATACCCATATACTACATATAAAGTGCAGTTTAACTTTATTGCGCTTTGAAACTTGGGAAGAAATTTAGTGCGTTCCAAAATACAATGCCGAAAATAAATACTCCGGTTTTTAAATTTATTTAATAATTAAAAAATATCTAAGTTAATTATAAAATATTTGTTTCTTATGTTTTATTTAAACCACTATAATAATTTACCGAGAGTTACTAACCAAGGGATTACACCACTGTAGAATTTTCAAAAAATTGAAAACTTTTTAATGGCTTAAAAATTCATTTGAATTTACTAGAATAAGAGGCAAAAGGTTTTATACATGTTCGAAATCGATTTGATAGAAATTTCAAAATTTTTTAACGAGCGCATAGAAATACGTAGCCGATTTTTGATATGTTAGGTATTGGAATTTAATTAAAAATAGGAAGCAGTTTAGGTTAAATAAAAGAGAGTTAATTATAAAGTATAAGGTCAAAATGTATCTTGGAGTAAGTCTTTAAAAGACAAGAGACGGCAAGGGACTAAATGTTATAGCATTATATTCGTCATCCCATGGGCGACTACACAAGTCGAACCTTATCGGTTTTATATAAACAAAATCAGAAGCGTGTTCGTATTCATAAGAGCATGTTGTACATATATATATTATGTATTTAGGTCAAAATAATAATTAGTTTACCAGAATTGAAATTTAGAAATTAATTTAAAATAGCAATATCTTCCGTTCTATTAGATGTATCAAGGATTTCTTTTTTTTTAAATGCTCAGAGAAATATAAGAAATAATTTTATTTCAGGACGATTTTTTATAATTTCAATATTAAGAAAGTTATTAAATAAAACTTATATAACTTTTAATCAGCCAAAAGAAATCCAATGACCCAAATGCTAGAACGAAATTATCTGCGTTCTTTTCAAGATTCCAAAAGAAATGAAGTTGACATTTAATTTCTTGATATTTAATTTTAATAAATTATAAATGTAATCATTGAAGATTTCTGTTAGTAAACAAATCAACATGGTTATAATGAGTTAATCATAAGTTTTTGGAGGTGTGCATTTAATAAGACAAAGTAATTTATTAGCACCATTAACCAAAATTTTGAGTAACCTATTTTATTTCTAATCTTTTCTGGGGCCGATTTATAAACCGATGTAAATTGTTTAAAAAATGAGTTAATACACTTTTCAATCTCACTATTACGAAAATTGAATAACAAATCTTTTCTAAAATTGTGTCTTTTATGTAATGTGCCATTTCTTAGGTGAATCGTGACGACCTTCCTTATTTCCGAACTCCATATATCCACGTCCTATTACTGGAACGAGCGGCTTGCAAGATATAAGGAGTAACGCATTAATATCTCAAGTATCAATCTGGTTCGAAGCACATACAAGACGCAATGTTCTGTGTTCATACGAGCTTACTTAACGCACGCTACATGTTGATCCAATTACTTTATACACAGATCATCGAATCTACCTTCTTGTAAGGAGACACTCTACTAATTATAAAAACAGTATATTGAGGAATTTGAAACATCTCACTTCTGCCTCTCGAGTAAAGCAGCATTTTTACATTTGTACAGTATCATGTTTCTGAAATAACTTTGAAGCATACTTTTCGAGCTATTTAAAAAAAATTTCTCAAAAAACATGATGAATACAAAAAATCCAAAAATTGACGCTTTTATCCCCCAAAAAATATACTTCTTTCTTTAGAAAAAATTTCTTTTAAGCTCGAAATAAGTTGATTATATTATCCATTAAAAAGTTGCCTTTTTTAAGTCAAAAAAAAAAAATTAAATTCTTTTAAGATCAAAGAAAAAACCTTTTTACTCATAAAAAAGTGACACTTTTTGAACAATTTTTATAAACAACTTTTTTGATGTTATATAACCCCTGAAAGAGTAGTTTTTTTAATCACAATTTTTTTTTCATTTTTACCCTTCAAAAAGGACTTAATATTTATTAGGTATTACACTTATTGGAAAAAAAATAAATGTGAACTTTGTCTAGTAAAAAATTATAATTTCAAAATAAATTATTCTTTTATCTTCACGAAATGAAAAAAAAATTATTTTTTATTTATGAAAACCTTTGCACTGAAAATTTACAGAACAAAGTAATCTTCAGGAAGCTGTTGTATGTAGGAAACACCTGAGTCTGCTTACTTTACTCCTTTTCTCGTATAGAAACATTAAAGTATTTACTGGTTCTCATATACTGGAGACAACAAAATTTAAGACCATGTTACGGAGAATGACGTCACTGGTGTAGGTAAAATTTATATTTAATCTTTCTTTTCAAATACTGAATATGTTGACACGAAATTTTTAACAATTACTAAAAATCTTTTTAGGAAGGTTTATATAAATCTTTGTTTGAGTTTTGACCTTAAATTCATTTTTAAAATTTCCGGTAATTGGAATTTTTTTAATGGTATGTGATGAAGTATGACGTCACAGGTATAGATAGGCAAAACTTGTCAGTAACTTTTCTACTAAAATATTCGATATTTTGTCACGAAACTTGGTACATTTACTTAAAATATCATTAGAAAGGTCTGACTAGAGTTTGTTTAAATTTTGGTTCAAAAGTAATTTTTTAAAAATTTGCAATTTTTAAAAATTTTTCACAAATTTAAACAAATTTGGGTCACAGAGACCTTTCTAATGACATTGTAGGTAATTGTAGTAGTATCACGACAAATTTTAAAAGATTGATTTTTAAAAAAATTATTTTTCCTATTCATGTTTTAAAAATGCGAATTTCGAGGTTATTAAAACTGTCCGACAATAAACTTTTTCTATTAGATTTAATTTGCGAAATGCAGAGAAACTTGTTGTCATGATTATTGGTGAAATTATTTACCGAAGAAGGATAAATATTTTTAAATGGAAAAATTTAAACAATATTTAAATATTAAATTACTTTTCTATTCAAACGTTTAATAAAACGAAGGTGGTTCGTTTATCAAAATTATTATTCACAAATCGTGTGTCTTTGTCCGTATCAGAGCTCGTTTTGCATTTGAAAATGAGAATCTGAGGGCTTTTATCGTGGCACTCTGGATATAGATTTTCTCAGCGATGCAGGAGCGATTTTCAGAATAGAGCTGCAGTATAAAGTTAAGTGCTTATGGATGGACCGAGAAGATCTTAAAATTGCCGAGCCGCCAACACGCGATTATACCGGAAGTTATGTCAAAGTCGTGCATACGAACCTTGTTGCGATACGTGCTGGGCAAGCACGCCCACTGAGCGTAACTCATGTGAACCATCTTCGAGACGGATGCTGCCACTGAGGATAGACTTCTTGATTAAAGCTGCACAACAGCTTCAACAAAGTCGTAATCAACTTCACAGATCTTGCTTCTTTCAACTGCACAAAATTTCTTCAGCAATTTTCAATTTAAAATACCAGATTTTTATAAGAAAATATAATATTATGAAAATAAATATCATGTATACATTTTTTCTAATTATTGGGGCCCGTATCATTTTGACACAAATTTTTTAGAGCAACTTGTTATATTGTACCCCTGAAGATGAATGTTATATTTTACTCCTACTAAAATCAAAGATTTTTAAGTTTTAATTATTCAATAATTGAACTTATTGGATTAATTAAGTCTTTTAATATTAATTTAATGTATTAAAATCAATTATTTAATAAATAAGACTTAAAAATCTTTTATTTCAGAAGGAGTAAAATATAACATTCATCATCGGGAGTACAATATAACAAGTTGCCCGAAAAAATTTGTGTCAAAATAATACGGACCCAATTATTGTTGCACTTGACAATTCTGAATTTTCATTTTGAATTTATTCAATTCTATGCATATACTACAATCAGTTAAAGAATTTTTAAAAATGTGGATGAATGTTGATTTATTTTTACAACTTTATTTTTCGTCAAAATGCATCATTACACAATTTTTTACAACAGAAAATTGTAATATTCTTCGAAATTTAGTTTATTTGATTTGACTCTGAAGGTAGAAAAGTAATTTAAAATATTTTTTATAAAAAAATTTTTATTATGACTTGACTTTAAGTTTTGGAATGGATAAAAATTGAGTAGTTAAACTTAAACATGGAAGAGAAGAAGAGGAAGAAGAAGAAGAAGACGAAGAAAGAGAAGGGAATGAATAAGAGAAGGAAGAAGAAGAAATAAAGAAGAAGAAGAAAGAGAAGGGAATGAAGAAGAGAAGGAAGAAGAAGAAATAAAGAAGAAGAAAGAGAAGAGAGGATAGAAGAGAAGAAGAAGAAGAAGAAATAAAAAAGGAAGAGAATGAAGAAGAGAAGGAAGAAGAAAAGGAAGAAATAAGAAGAAAAAGAAATAAAAAGAGAAAGAAAAAGAGAATGAAGAAGAAAAGGAAGAAAGAAGAAGAAATGGAATAGTAATCAACTTCACAGATCTTGCTTCTTTCAACTGCACAAAATTTCTTCAGCAATTTTCAATTTAAAATACCAGATTTTTATAAGAAAATATAATATTATGAAAATAAATATCATGTATACATTTTTTCTAATTATTGTTGCACTTGACAATTCTGAATTTTCATTTTGAATTTATTCAATTCTATGCATATACTACAATCAGTTAAAGAATTTTTAAAAATGTGGATGAATGTTGATTTATTTTTACAACTTTATTTTTCGTCAAAATGCATCATTACACAATTTTTTGCAACAGAAAATTGTAATATTCTTCAAGATTTAGTTTATTTGATTTGACTCTGAAGGTAGAAAAGTAATTTGAAATATTTTTTATAAAAAAATTTTTATTATGACTTGACTTTAAGTTTTGAAATGGATAAAAATTGAGTAGTTAAACTTAAACATGGAAGAGAAGAAGAGGAAGAAGAAGAAGAAGAAGAAGAAGAAAGAGAAGGGAATGAAGAAGAGAAGGAAGAAGAAGAAATAAAGAAGAAGAAAGAGAAGAGAGGATAGAAGAGAAGAAGAAGAAGAAATAAAAAAGGAAGAGAATGAAGAAGAAAAGGAAGAAATAAGAAGAAAAAGAAATAAAAAGAGAAAGAAAAAGAGAATGAAGAAGAAAAGGAAGAAAGAAGAAGAAATTGAATAGAATTATGTGAAGAATGAAGAAGGAAAAGAAAAGAAGAAGTGGATTAAAAAGAAGATGAAGAAGCAGTAGAAAAAAGGGAAAAAAGAAGAAGCATAGAACACCTTCTTTATTTTCAAGATTACAAATTGCGAATCAGAAACCAAAGATGACCTTCTTCACAATTTCTGTTCTTCTTTCTGCCATCAAATTAAAAATATTTTTTAAAGGATTTCCAGGTTTAATAATTACAAAAGATTTAAAACCAGTATTCAAAACTCTCAATATGAAACAGTGGACACACAATCAAATTTTCTCTTCAAATATTGAATGATTTTTCACGAAAGTTGGAAGATTTACTTAAAATATCATTAGAAAGATCTCTCTGACCCGATTTTTTCTGAATTTTAACTTAAAATTAATTTTAAAAAGATTTGATATTTTTCGAAAATTTTGCAAAATTAAATTTGAGTTAAAATTCAAATAAATTCAGGACAGAAAGACCTTTTAAATGTTATTTTAAGTAATTGGACCAAGTTTCGTGACAAAGTAATCAATATTTTAGGAGAAAAGTTACGGACAAATTTTGTCTATACCAGTGACGTCATGATCCATCACATACCATTAAGAAAAATTAAATTCAAAAAGGTAAGCCACATCCCAAAAAAAATAAAGTTCCCATATATTCCTATTTTATTTAAGGGCATGTGATGGATTATCACTTCACTGGTATAGGCAAAATTTGTCCGTAACTTTTCTCTTAAAATATTAAATATTTTTTCATGAAACTTGGTAGAATTACTTAAAATGTCATTATGAAGGTCTCTTAGACCTGAAATTGTTTAAATTTTGGCCCAAAGTTAATTTTTGGAAATTTTTGAAAAATTGCAAACTTTTTTAAAAATTAATTTTAAGACAAAATTCAAACAAACTCGGATCTGAGAGACCTTCTTAATGACATTTTAAGTAATTCTACCAAGTTTCATACAAAAATATTCAATATTTTAAGAGAAATGTTGCGGACAAATGTTGCCTATACCAGTGACGTCATAATCCATCACATGCCCTTAATGCGCCGAATCTGAATCCACCATCAGAATTGATCCAGAGAATGCAAGTTTGGACCTATATCCTTAAAATAAATAAAATCGTACTTTTTGTTCGATAGAATTTGAATCTGACTTAACATTAATACATATCCAAGGTCAATAGAAAGATTAAATCATGACCTTTAAAATGCTTCTTTAAAAATTGATCTAACGATTTTTTATGACAAATATATGTTTTACTTAAAACATGACTGTTTTTCAAATGTTAAAAACACATCAATAGTGAGTTAAGGAAAAAAATGATTTTAAATAAAACATCATACCTTTGTAAAAAATAATCTTAGAACAATGTTTAAAGAATTGTATTAAAGATCATAATTCAAGCTTTCTATCGATCCTAGACATGTATAAATGTTAAATTAGATTCAGATTTTATCAAACTTAAAAGTATGCGAATAAAAATTTTAAACCGAACTTTTTTAAAATTTAATTCGTAATTTTGAGTCGTGAACATAATGAAGGTATCATTCCCTTTTTCATCCTTCTCCTTATCTTTCTTCTGATATTTTTGTTAAAAAAAGGGAACATTTAATTTTTACTATTTTGGACGACAACGTAAAGCAATTTTAACCGTCAAATTTAATAAAAAATTTTAAGAAAAGCTCTAAGGGAAGTCAACACTATTAAGCTTAACATATTTATTTCTCATTTTTTTACGAGTTTTTAACAATTAAACACTTGAGTCGAAAATAAATTTAAATATATAGGTAACGATAAAAACAACAATTTTCAAAAAATCCAATTGCACTTTCAGGGATAAAGTCGGTTTATAAATTGAAGCTACTTGCGCGTTTTAAAAATCAAACATTCTGAGCATATTATCACACAAAAAATAAAATAATAATTAAATCATTGAATTGATAAAAAGTTGACTAAAATTGCTTTCAAAATGCAAACTGTTTTTATTTTAAATTGAAAATTGCATAATATCTAAACACGTGTTCACAGAAATCACGCACTATAAGATGTATACATTTTCTGCATTAAGGAAAAAAATTGATTGAAATCAAATGATCATGATCAGTAATACTGATTATTCCCACGAGAGAATGCAGCTCATGGTCTCTCTCACGATGTTAGATTGATCAGCATCCAGAGTAAGAAACTAGGATGTAAACGTCACTTTGACAGATCGGCCATCACTCTCCGCAATTTATGAGACAATGAACTGTCACGGGACATTGATTAAACTGAATTCACAATTTTTTAAAATGAAATTCTTGTCGTTCACTTTCGATAAAAGTTTTTGCACCTTTATGTTAGAAATTGACGAAGGAGCTTTGCGGGACTGGAATCGAAAGGTTTGAAAGACTCGCATCGAAGGAAGTAAACATTACCACTGGCCCAAGCAGCGACGACGGCAAAGCATATGGGACATAACAGTCAGGAGCGTATGGAGGTAAGGTTGGTTCTACTACATTCTACAATCAACTCTCTAACCCCTCTCTTTTGATCCAAGGAAATAGAGAGTTGTCACTGATAGGGGCGTTTCTGAGTCAAGGGCAATCAATTCTTTCGCACTTTAGTTTCGATGTTTTGATATGATGATAACCAGATTGCAGGTATGATAAATAAACATGAAAGAGTCGGTGATTTCCAGATAGACATTAATTGAAAAATAAGAAATATTTTAGATATTCTGGTTCAATTAACTTGGAAATAATAATTGGTGTTAAAATTCTATTGAATTTATTGTTTTTTGACATTTACACTACCGGCCAAAATTGTGGGACCACTTACAAAAATGGGATTAAAAACATGAGTGTCTTAAAATGTTGATAACTTTGTCAGATATAAGCGAAATGCAAATTTTCATAGATCATTGGAAAGCTTATAAAATTTGCCATTATTTGGTCCTATTTTAGACCTTTTTCGATTAATAGAAACAGAAATTCAATGTGATAAAGACAGGTGAATTTTTCGCTTTTTGGGAATTTTCATTGTTCAAGTTTGGTGGACTGCATTTTCTAGAAAAGTAATTGGAAAATTTTAAAATTAAGCTAAATTAAACCTTGAACTATTAGCTTTAAAATAAGCCAAAGAAAATTAAAATATCTTTACTGGTTCAAAAGTTATAAGGAAATGTGTATAAAGAACAAACCGTACAATTCCGTTGTTTCATCCCCTCTCGGCCTACGAACACTACAATCGTTGCGTTTTTTCGTATCATACATTTACATATAACTTTCGAACCAGTCAAGATATTTAAGTTTTCTTCGGCTTATTTTAAAGCTAATAATACAAGGTTTAATTTAGCTTAATTTCAAAAGTTTCCAATTACTTTTCTAGAAAATGCAGCTTAACAAACTTGAACAATAAAAATCCCCAAAAGACGAAAAATTTACCTGCCTTTATAGTATTGAATTCCCGCTTCTATTAATCGAAAAAGCTGTAAAATAGGACCATTTATCAGAAAATTTTATAAGCTTTCCAATGGTTCATAAGAAATTTCATTTAGCTAATATCTGACAAAGTTATCAACGTTTGAACACTGTCATGTTTTTAATCCCATTTTTGTAAGTGGGCCAACAATTTTGTCAGTTAGTGTATTATCATCAGTATCAAAGCTGACATCTTAAAATCTAATGACACTGAAATTATTACCTCAACGACTACTAGTTAGTCCGCTGTTTATAAATGACATTTATAAGAACAGCAAGCGATATCATAGGGTATCCTGAAAACATCAGGAGAACATCCGAAGGATGTTTTTAGGATATCCGAGAGAGGGAACATTAAGATTAGAAAAAATGTCCTCCAGATAAAATCTAGAAAAAAATATGTGACTCATTTGTGAATAATCGTAAAGTGGATTCTACTTCTGCATAAGTATTAAATTTTAGTTACATCTTTCCGGAGACTTAAAGAAAGTTTTCGGGAAAATATCCTTACCTTCTATGGGAAATGGAATAGTTAGGTTTAAATTAACTTTTGAACTACAATTGCAGAGCCAATTTTTTGCAGAAAAAATAGCTTCAATTGCTTAAAAGAAATTGAAGATCGTAATAGCCGCAAATAAAATATTATTTTGTTTAATGTCTCTGAGGATGACAATGAATCTTCAATTAAAAACAATTCTTCTTATGATTCAAAAATTTGTTCTAAATATTTTGAAGGTCTTATCGCCTGATAAAATTTCTGAAACTTGGTCACTTAAACGTCTCGGACCCAGAACACAGATGTCACCTCAACCACATCCATTGCGTGTTTCTTTGATGGATGAGTCAAATGTCAAACTTACGATCATGGTCATGAAAAATCTTAAATCCAAACAAACAGCTCTTCCAGACATTTTACCTAAAAATCTTTCTCTTTCATGGGACAGAACTCAATTGCAAATGCAAGAATATAGAAATGCTAGAAAAAAAAAGATCGTATTTTAAAAGGAGAGAACGGGCTTCGAATTGTTTACATTAAAGGATCACCTCGTATTACCAGAGCCTAATACTACATACATCTAACGATCACTACTAACACAGGTGAGCCTATTACTTTAGATTCTGCCTCTCTCTAATTTCTATTACATTGAACTATGGTTAAACGACACTAAAACATATCTACCTCTTATCAAATTCTCAAAAACGAATAAACTAAGATTTATCCCCTGATTCAAACCTCCTCATTATTGTCTTAGCTTCAACTTTACATTAGATTCCTGGAGATTTATTAAATAAAGGAGATGTTTTTATTTGTCATCAATGTGCTAATTTTTTATATATAACATTCTTCAAGAAGAAGGAGTGCTAGTTTTTGAGTAATTCGAACATTAAAAAGCTCATGTAGTGGTTTATCTTAAAATTAAAATTTTATACTTTGGATCATTTTTTAAATTTTTATTATCAAGGAAAAATTTTTGTTTTTCTATTGCTAATGTCAAAAAAAAAGGGTATAAATTCTATGTTAAGCTTATTCTATCAGATTTATGTACTCTCTTGGATATGATCTTAACTCTGATATTGTTTAATACTTTGCCTCATACTTAAAAGTGTCATACTTTTCCTACAATTTTTATTGCTTTTTAGTTTTAAGTTTTGGTCAGTACTCTGTACAAAAGGACATCAAGTCTGTTAATACCTGAATAAAGAAATAAATTAATCATTGTGCTATAATGTCCGTAGACGAAAAAGGATGTCCTGAAGACTTTTTTTAAATGTCTCGGTGACCATTGGATGCTAAGTGATCAGAGATTTAGTTACAAAAATTTTTAAGGCAGAATGGACGATTTGTCAAACGACTAGTATCTAATTACTAATTAACTTAGATTATATTGTTACCAACATAACAGAATGCTAAGTGCTCAGAGACCAAATTACAAAATACTTTATAAAGTAATATGACATGTGATTATTCCATTGTGTTACCTAAACAACAGAAGCCGTTCTACATTAGTATTGTTCTTGTATTAGAATCTATATATTTCATAAGAGTCTGACCTCCGTAAACTGCACTTAATGTTAGAAGTAAAACTGTCGATTAATTTATACAATATTTAATACCCTGTTTACTCAAATGACCGTTATAGTCTAAAATCGTCTTTTTTGACGCCTGGTGGGGACTATTGGAAACTTGTTGTGAAGCGCTAGAGTAGGAAGAAGTTAGCATAGGCAGAGGGTTAAGACTTTATAGCAAACTTTAAAATGAGTGAGGAGCTATGCGCATGTTTTCGATTACTTCTAAGAGAGTAGTTTGCTTCCGACTTGCCTCTTTGATGTTCAATTTGTATATTTCTGATCTCGGCAGCCAACTTGTAAATATCATAAATTTGCTGACAACTTTAAATTCTATCTCTCTGGACCCTTATCTTCTCTATCAAATTTACTCTTTAATATGCCGTCTGATATTAGTTTAGTTGTCAGTTGGTCGAGGGAAAATTGACGTTTACTAAATCCGGCTAAAACTTAAACTGTAATATTTAACAAGCCTAAGAATTTTAACCTTGAAAACTTAAATGCTTTTAATCCACTAGGTCTAGGAGGGTCGGCAATTGGTTTTCAAGAGAAAGGACAGACGACGTGTACTTAACGAACTTCTTAACGCATTTATTGTAGAGTCACCAGAAAAGAGTACCCTAGAGAACTAAGCTTCGGATGGTCAACAGAGGCGCTTTTCTATTGTTTGGAAAATGATAAACTGTCCGGAAGTATCTAAAGTCTCAAAAGGTTGGATATGCCTTGGAGTTTCTGGATTAATGACGACTGGAAGAGTTTAGGTCCTGTGATACTCTATCGAGGTTCCTGCATCAAATTCAACAGATTAGGTGTTCGGATAAGACCTGTAGTTAGAAATGGATGCGAAAAGAGGATCACGACACCGAACTTTAACCGATGAAGATCAAGGTACTTCTGGACTAAGGTGACGAAACCTACTCTCTAAATCCGAATCAGGGAAATCTCACTAATCAATCAGTGAAGAATTAATTCACTGATTTGATTTGGAGGTAACATGACGTAATATTGCTAGAAATATTGTTGCGTTGCGATTTATTTGAAAAGAATTTAGATCTCATAATTACTAAATTTCATGAACATTCTCGCAAATAGCGATAACATCAGGACATTATTAAAATAAATATAGAATTTGATTTCAGATAAAATTAAATTTATTCAAACAATCACGAGTAAATTCAAAGCTTGTTATCGTTAAGGAATCTTAGGCACAATTGAAATTTTGTACAGTACAATTCTTAAAGCAAGGCGAAAAAATCGCTGTGCTGGGAAAATTCAGGTAAACAAAATTGTTAGGATACATTTTGAGTGTTGACCGTTTTCTAATTTAGAAAATGTACAAACCCAAAGGGAGTCTGAATCATAAATTAAACGAGGTACATCTTAAAGATTTTTAATCCCATAATAAGATGCTATTTAGCAAAATCTTCACCCTGGTTTATTTGTTATTTTTCGCTGCTCGAAATACAATAATAAAAGAGCGCAGTTATAAATATCCCTTTTTTGAATTTTTGAACCACCATTTACATTTTTTAAAAATGAACACCGAATTCGTAATCAGCGACCCCGAAAAGCGTATAGAGCGTAATATGTTTCTGGAGAATTACCCTTATATTTTTTGGGAAATTTTTATTAGCATTTTAAGCGTAGGGCACTTTAAACTTTGAAGACGGTTGTGATGGGTGGACGTTACAAGTAAATATAAGCAACGGGTATAAGAAAGGCCACATATGCTCCATGTTATGCGGGCGTATTAGGGGCTAATGCAAAGGGGAATGCAGCCTCCGATGACTAAGTCACTTATACCAAATGACCAATGACTCGCCTTTAGGACATGAATAAGCGTAAAATATTCTAGATTCAACTGTAGATTACCTGATTAGCATTTACGGTTTTTCAAAATCTACGTTTTCTAAAGATTTCCATCTATAAATGCATATCATAAAATGTTCAATTGACTACGGCGATTGAAATACAAATGAGCTACAATTCCTTTACTTTAACTAGTTTCACTTGTCACTGAGAAAAAATTAATAAAATTATTCAAAAGTAAATGTTTGAAAAATAGTTTATTAATATTTTAAAATAATAAAAGCTATTTTTTGTTTATTAAAAAAAGTAAATAGCAACTTTTTTTGAACCCCAAAAGTTAACTATTTTCTGAGGCCAAAAATTGGACTTTTATTGAAGATAATAATGTGTACTCTGTCTTTGAGGTAGAGTTATTAATTTATTATCTATTATTAATTAGCCAAGTAATAAAAAAAGAAAAACATTCAAAATTTGCAATAAAAGAAACGTGTCAATTGGTACATTTTTTAACTGCAAAGGAAAAAATTCGTTTGCCTTATTTTATCTCTAAGTCAATAGTACTAAGGATTTTTTTTTTTAATAAAGAAATTGTATATCTTTGTTAAACTGGTCTAAGAACACGATTTCCACATTTCTTTATTTGACTTTGCTAAGCAGTAATGCCGATTAGAAAATAAGGCTATCAAATCAAATATCTTTGATCTTATCGATATTTTTCTATTATTTTATTTCACGAAAGAGTAGTAAACTAACTAAATAATAATTATTAAAATTATCGGTCAGAATTTATGACTTGAAGTTACTATCCATAAACTATAAATTATTGCAAAATTTTTGGTAAGAGCAATTTGTGTAAAAAATTGTCTTGTTTCTTGATATAAGTACTAAATTATACAACTACAAAACTTTTATGAAATTCCTACAATAGTTTGTTTATTTCTGATGTTTTTTTGCTTACGTTCAAATTGGACGAATGCCAACGCGACGCCTAGTTTTATTCGACCAGCTATACAGCACTGCTGGATGTGTTGTCATTTTTCAGGCGCAAAGCTTGTAATAACTTTTAAAATCGTACCTTCAATTTTGCCAACTTGATTAACATAATTTATTTCCTTATTATAATTTTAAAAAAAGGTGTTAAAAATGACATTCTCGAAAAATAATCGAAAATATTTTTACGGAATAATTACTTAAATTAAACACTATTTTACTGATTCAACTAAAATAATAAAAGTACATAAATAAATAAATACAAGTAACAAGTTAAATAAAATAATCGTTGTAAATAAAGAAATTGTTTTTTTTTCTCATTCTTTTACAATAATTTAATTTTTCAAAATATGTATACAATTTTAACCCTTTAATATCCAAATTAATCCACCGATTCGGTTTTTATGAAACTTGGTATATGGTGATTTTTGGGTGTTGCTGATTTCAAATTTGTCATCAAATTTTTAAAAAATGGATCCAATATGTCCGACCAATTATTGAAACAAACTAAATTTTCAAGAAGTGCAAACAATTTTTATAGGTTATTTAATTATTTATAATTTTAAAATATGTAATTTTGTATTTATTTTATATTATTAACATAATTTTATATTTTTACTTTATTGTTTTAAGCTAATAAAATAATACAAAGTTTTTAATTAAAATCAAACAGCATTCCTCCAATTCAATTTATTTTGAACTTTTAACGTACATATTTGAATAAAAAATTATTAGCGGATATTTTAATCGGAAGGATACATCTTTTATTTTACCTAATATGTGAAATGAATTCTAGAGTAAAATACGGAAAGGAAAATATTTTGAATCGCTCCAGAGCTCGCGGGAGATTCTCCGATTCAAGTTTCAAAGCAAATATTGATGTGGCTTGCAGCGATTGATTTCTGCAATGAAAAGCAGACGACGAACAGTTCCAGATGCAAAAAACAACAAAAAAAATTTGAAAAAAACTAGAATAAAACTTTGCAAACGAGAGGCAAGTAAATTGAAAAGGGAACTAGGGAGTTACACAAAATACAAACGGAATGTGGTTCTTTTAAAAGTAAATTAATTAATTATCTTGGGAAATGTACTTTTTATACAGAGTTTAGTATAAAAAAACTATCTTATCTATATCAAATGGAAAGGAAAAATTAAAAAAAAGTTTTAATGATATTTTTGTTAAAATTTTATTTTTCCCTCTATAAAATCTACCAATTTAATTACCTATAGCATAATAATTTAATTTATTTCATTTTTATAATAGAAATTTTTTAATTTATTATAAATTTTCAAATGGAAAATTAATAGAATATGAGACAATTTTTAATAAAAAGTGATTTAAAGCATTTTTTGCAAGTGATAACTCAATTCATTAATAATTCATTTATATTTTACTCTTAAATAATTTGAAAATAAAGTAGGATATGCACGAAAATTTTAATTTTCTAGGAACAAAAATTTGCATGCACTCGATGACCGATTCTACGTATAATCATATTACACCTATCGCAAAGGGAGTTAATCGAACACGCAAGGTATATTGCAATAGTTGGTGCAGCATTATAATTTGATAAAAAATCACTTCCTCTATAAACTTCCCGACACCTTATAATTTAATTTTTAATGAAAATTTTTAATATTGCTGGTAACAAAAATCTGTAACTTATTACACATAACATAGAAAAACTTGAATAAATATAGTCAAAATGGCATTCGATTTTTTAATATTTTGAATTTAAATGAAATAGTAATCTAATAAGATCAAGAAACGTATTTTTATAGAACAATTGGAATGGAAGCTTGAAATCTTTTAGAAATAATAAAGCAACAAAATAAAAATTAATTAATTAATTAAAATTTAATTAATTCAATTATTCATCCTTTAATTAATTATTTCATTTCTTCATTCAGTCACTCATTTATTTATTCACTCATACATTTATTCATTCATGCAATAAATAATTATTTTATAATGTTTTAATAGATAAATGATTGATTCATTTATTCATCCATTCATTTATCCATTAATTAATTAAATCATTCATCCATTAATTAATTTCTTCATTCATTCTATCATTCATTTATTAATTGATTATTTAATTTGTTAATTATATAATTTATTTATTCATCCACTAATTAATAAAATAAT
Organism: Ganaspis brasiliensis; assembly: GCA_037103525.1. NCBI lineage: Eukaryota > Metazoa > Arthropoda > Insecta > Hymenoptera > Figitidae > Ganaspis > Ganaspis brasiliensis. The sequence continues at coordinate 1,409,639 of JAZKLR010000193.1, forward strand.
TAATTATTTTATTTATACATCAATTCATTCATTCTTTCGTTAATTGAAAATTAAATATTTATTTAATTGATTAATTATTTTATTCATTTACGCCCTTGGTCACGAACCTTTTAAAAGAACTGTACAAATTTTTGTGTTCATTTTATCAACACTTTGTTCCCTTATAGAGAAATGTTGTTTTTAATGGCATATGACGGATTATTACGTCACTGGTATATGCAAAATTTGTCTTTAACTTTTCTCTAAAAATATTTAATATTTTGTCATCAAAGATTGATACAATTACTTAAAAATTCATTCGGAAGGTCTCTCTGACTCGGATTTGTTTAAATTTTGGACCAAAATTAATTTTTGAAAAGTTTTGAAAGATAGAAAATTTTTTAAAAATTAATTTTGGGCAAAATTTTAAACAAACTTGGTCTAGAGAGACTTTCCTAAAGATATTTGAAATAATTCTACCAAGTATCTTGACAAAATATTGAATATTTTAAGACAAAAGTTACTGACAAATTTTGTCTATAACGTCATAGTCCATCATAAGCCCTTAATTAAACTTTGAATTCTTTAAAGATCAATAACTTCTCTACCTTGGCTCGTATTTAAGTATAAAAATAGGCCAATTTATATGTTTTTTTAAAAACTTTTTACAATATATTAGAACTTAAAAAATATTAAAAAAACCGACAAATCTCTTGAGGGAATTTTAGACTCAAAATTAAAAGACATCAAGATATACAGAAATCGTTGTTGGAAATTTTTGGCGTAACAAAACTTTCTCTGTGCGAAAGAAAAATAATTTTGTCTATAAGCTGATAATTTAGAAAGTTTAAATTTTTAATGCTAATTGTGTAAACAGAAATATTGAACTTCCTTTGTTAAAACTATTTCTTTTTGACGTTTACATTCTCTGTACGGAACTTATGAGACTTTAAAACCTGTAGCTTATATTCTCTTAAACAGAAAAGTTGCAAAATATTTTTAGACGGACACTCCTAACATCCGCAGAAAAAATGTTTACGTGACTCATATTTCGAGAATAAAAAGAAACTATCTTTCTTTGAAGTTTTTTCTTGAAAGAATGTGAGTTGTAAAAAGGTACCGAATTGGCACTCAATATTAAATTAGAAAATTACATTTTTACTTCGTCTTTGCTGTTATATCTAGGACATACGTAACTCTTGCGAAGAACAACATTTTTATTATTTTCAATTTTTTTTTATTTACTGAGACTGGATGTTTTTCTAAGCATTTTGCTGCTAGAAAAAGATGAAATTTTTGTAAAAGTTTAGAAAAAAGCGTCCTGTTAGCAGAAATTTGAAAAAAATTTTCCATTAAATTTTAAATTTTTGTCCGCTATCCACCATTTTGAATTTTAAAAATTAAATCCAATTTTGTCAGATTTGTTTTTTAGTGATCTCGAAAACTGTTAATTTAACAAATTTATTTGTGATGAAAAAAGTATGAACTTGGAATTAATTGTATGAATGTCAATATTCCGAATGAAGTTGAAGGGACTATAAGATTGGGTCAAAATTTCTGTTCATCTTTTAATACTAAAAAAAGTAATGCAGTTTTAGAATGCACAAAAGAAAGAAAGTAGTTTTGGTCGTAGCCAATTCAAAATGTCTGTACAATTAAGGAATGGATATGCAGATTTTTGAACATTAGATAATTATATTTGTTATTTAACATTGTCAGCTTTCATATTGATGTGTTTAAAATATTTTATCATTTTTTTATTTTGTATTAAACATAAAAAGTCTGCAATAATTTATATTTAATCGAAATACTTCATAAAATATTGATTACATAACCTAAAAGTGTGAATCTTAAAAAAAATTCATTTATTTCATAATTTTTGTTTTTACCATTTTCTTACGCCGCGCCATCTAATTAATATACAATTGTTTTTATTACAGTTGAATAGTGATTTTTTCATTAAAACACTATTTTTAATCCAACAGATTTCACTATCTTAGTTAACAGATATCACTCAAGACTGCTATCTGTAAAAATCAAAATAACAGATTGCAGATACCGATGTGCTTTTTTTTTTGGTTCGTGTTATAGGATATTTTTTACATGGTTACTTGTTACTAGAGCCGATAAAGGCTAATAAGGTTCTTTTGGATAGATTCTAGTATAAAAATAAAATGGTAAATATGTTGAGACATGAAAATATTTATGTAAAATTTGATAATAATCCACTTTTGCCTTTACAAAAAGAATCATTAAAATTCATAGAAAAATGGAAAACAAAAAAATATTTTAAAAAAACGACAAGAAAATTTAATTTACATATAGAAAAATTTACTACATGTACCGAAATCTAATATTAAAAATGCAGTTGACTTTGTTAAAGAATTAAACAAGATTTAGATTAAATAAATTTTCTAAAAGTGAATTTTTTGATATTTATTTAATAATAAATATTTTAAACAAATTTTTGGCACACCTATGTGTTCTCTAATTTCTCCAGCTTTAGCAGATTTAGCTTTACAATATTTAGAATACGTTGCTCTAAATAATTGAAATATTAATGTTAAATGTTATTTTAGACATGTATAGATGATACTTTTATTATTGTAAAAAAAGTAGATTTATTAGGTATAAATTTTAGAGCCGTTTAATGTTTCTCATCCTAGATTAAAATTTACAAATGAAATAGAAAATAATGGAGAATTGTCATTTTTAAAAGTGAAGGTTATTAGATCGGATGAAAATAAATTCAGTACAGATTGATTTACTAAAAGCACATATTCAAGCAGATATTTAAATTTTTATTCTAACAATCCGATTCAACAAAAAAGTGTTTTAATTAAAAATTTAGTGGACAGTATTTTTAAACTTTTATGTGTATCCTTTCACGCTTAAAATATTAAAACAAAAAAACTATTTTTGATTTACTTTTAAACGGATATGGAGCTGAATTCATTGTGAAGCATGGGAAAATTCGTTAGAATATTTGAAGGATAAGGATAAAAATAAAGATATAATTTTAATAACAAAAAATGAATTTTTTAACAATCCTATTAATTCTATACGGTTTCTAGAAACTTATTCTTGGTCGATTAAAAGATTACTAAAAAACTATAATAATATTTAATATTATTAATAATATATAATAATAACTATATAAAAATAAAAGATGCGATGAGCATAAAAAATATTAACTTTAATCCTAAGTATCATAATGTTATCTCCCAACATAAAGTAGAACATAAAGAAAATCATGAATTTAGAATGGTTCTGATTAAAAATGAGAAAAATAATAGTTTAAATTTAATCACTGACTTAAAAATTTATAATGGTTTGTAAAATGTGATTTTGGATAATTTTTAACATATCTGTTGATGATTTGGAATACCTTGATGAAATATAATTTTAAATTTGAAAATTGTTGGTAATACAATTTTCTATATTATCTTATGATTATGAAGTGATTGTATATTAGTATTAGAGTTGCAAAATTCTCAGTAATTTAAATTTTGGTTATATTCTCAAGAATATAACCGTGAATATTCTACTTCCGGAGAATTTATGAGAATTTTCTATCCTTGAATAAGCTCCACTATTATGAAACACAAACAATTTATTTTTAATAAAAATGGATAAATAACAAAATAATTATCATTACAAACTAACTATAAGTCAATGAAGTGTAAAAATTATTATTAAATCTAACAATTATGAACAATATTAATTTTAAAATCAAAGAAAATAATTTATATTTAAAAAAAATACTTGTAAATCTCAGAAATAAATTGAAAAAAATTAGAATAATGAAAAATTGGAGAAAATAATTAAAAATTGAAAAAAATGATTGAAATTGAGATAAATAATTAAAAATTTAGAAAATTAATTCAGAAAATGATTAAAAGTTTATGAAAATTAAGAAGAAATAATATAAATAATTTAAAATTGAAGAAAATAATTGAAAAAATTACATAATATATTTTAAATAAAGGAAATTTAAAGACAAATTTTCGAAAAATACTTGAAACTTTTAGAAGTTCATTGCAAAAACTAAGATAAATAATTAAAAATTAGACAAAATAGATGAAAAAAGATAAACATGATTTAAAATTGAGAAGAATAATTTTTAATTTGAGAGAAATGATTGCAAAAAATATAGAATATAGGTACATAAAATGCAAGAAAATTAATTAATTGAAAATTGAATAGAAAAATGAAAATTTTAGATGAATAATTAAAATCTTTTTGGAAATTATGAAAAAGAACGTAAGTAATTGAATATAATAAACAAATAATTAAAATAATTGTAAATTATAATTAAGTAATAATTGTAAAATAATTTTAAAAAATAAGAATCGTTAAAACTTGTGGAACATAATTGAAAATAATTTTAAAATTTGAAACTTGAAACTTGAAACTTGAAGGCAATAATTTAAATGTGATGAAAACAATGATAAGTTGAAAAAAATTTTGTAATTTTTCTTTCAATTATTAACTATTTCTTTAAAATACCAATTTCAATCTTTAATCTTCAATGTAATTCTTTAATCTTCCATTTATTTATTTAATTTTCAATTATTTTCTTCAATTTTAAATTGCATTCTTCGTTGTTCAATTATTTTATTCAATATTCAATAATTCTCGCGTTTTGTCAATTATCAAATATTTTATTGAAATTTCAATACAATTCTTAAATTTCCAATTGATTTATTTAATTTTTATTTATTATTTACAATTATTTCCATTATTTTTATCATTTTTCAATTGACAATTTATTTTTCTCCTTCAATTTTATGATTATTCATCAATTAAAATTTTTTTTTTGTTCGCATGCCGATTATTCTCACAATTTTTTGATTTTTTTTTTCAATTGGCAATTATTTTTTTTAATAGTTAATTATTTTCGTCAATATTTATTTATTTTCGCTATATTGTAATTTTTCTTTTAATTGTTCATTATTTTCTTGAAATTTCTATTTAATTCTTTAATTTCTTATTTATTTTTTCAATTTTTAATTATTTTCTTCAATTCTTAAATTTTGTTTAATTTTCAATTTTTTTTTATCGATTTTCAATTAAGTCCTCAATATTAAATAATCCTCGGATTTTTTCAATTATTTTTTTACTCGTAAAAATTGTTTTAAAATTTTAATTCACTTATTTAATTCTAGAACTATTCTATTCAATTCTCAGTTATTTTCTTCAAATTTAAATTACACTTTTCAATTTTCAATTATTTTCTTTAATATTAAAAAATTATTGCCTTTTTTCTTCTATTTTTTTCGATTATTATTAAGTTTCTAGAATTTTAAATACAATGGTTCAATTATTTTCTTTAATTTTTAAATCCATTCGTCAATTTTTATTTCTATTCTTTAGTTTTCAATTGCTTTCTTATTTATTAATTAATTCTCGGGTTTCTTCAATTTTTAAGCATATTTTTTGAAATTTTAATTCCATTCTTTTATTTTTAATTGCTTTCTTCAACTTTCAACTATTTTGTTTTAGATTTAAATAATTTTTATCGATTTTCAATACAGTTGCTAAATGTGCAATTATTTCCAACAATTATTCCTAAAATTTTCTTAATTTTTCAATTTGTAATTATTTTAATGTTTAGAATGTTTCGAATTATTTATTATTATCTTAAAATTTGATAATTATTCTTTGATTTTTTAAATTACTTTGTTCGGTTGTGTATTAATCTAGCCACTTTTTGAACTTTGTTATCAATTGTCAATTATTTTCGTCATTTTTCAAAAATATTCTTCCATTTTGTTATTTTCATTATTTGAATTTGCAAAAATTCAATATATAATTCTTACTATTAATTTAAATCATATTACTAATAAGAATGACGCTAGAGATTCTATTTTCGTACATTGATTCAGAAAATTGGACTTAATTTGATAAATAAATAAAAAACTTAAATTCTTATAAATTCTGGATTATAATTTTGGTCGGTTATATTCCCGGTTATATTCTCGTTCGCATTACCGTTCTCTAGGTACTTCTTCGCAACTCTAATTAGTATTTAATCTAAACATTGACGAATTTTAACATGTGATATAGACTAATTGTTGCTAATTGTCAATTACTTATTGTATTTATTATGTTTCCATTGTTTCCGTTGTCTTTGACTATGATGTTGGTGATATAATTTTATTGTAAACTATTATAATCTGTTATATTTTTGTAAATAACCTCTAAATTGTATAGTAATTTTTTCATTGTATTTATCTTGAATTTATATTGAATTTATTTCTTTCTATAATTTTTATAGTTTATACTGTCCTGATAAGATGTACATAAATGTATGACGAAACGTTGACTTTTTTTATTATCGACGACATGTTTGATAAGATGAAAATAAATGACTGATGACAACAAAATAAATAAAAAAAAAATTAAAGCTAGCTTAGTTAATAAAGTTCTCTACTTTTAAATCCAAGGTTCGCGAGTTCAAATCCTACAGATTTTATATATTTTAATTTGTTTTCAAGGTAAAATTATCTTTTTTGAAAATTGTATCCAAGAAAATGTAAATGTTTCAATATGGAAATTTTTTTATTTACATACTATTTCCAAATTATACTTTCAAAATATAAAAAAAAAGTGAAATCTTTTTTTGGAGAATTTACAGGATTTGATGTAAAAATTCTATTTCTTTGATTTATCTGTTTCTTCGCAAAATTTTAGTACTTTGTTTATTTTTGCTTGTTAATCGTGATTGTTGTTTGAAAGAAATGAATTTCAAAAGCTAATTGACGAAATTTATGAGTGTTAATTGTATCCACTGAGGCGGTGAAATTGATCGTAGGCAGAAGTGTGCCGCTGAGGATTAAGACGATATCTCAGTTTACGTGGGCGTAAATGATATCACGCACTTGTGCACACGAATTCGCATACATATTCATGTACAAGCAAGCTGTTGGCAAGGCGTCACGTGCTCATAAGTGCATAAATTCACCCGTCCAAATTAATTATTTTACCTTAAAGAAAAATATTGAAATTTAAATTAATGAAGACAAAAATAATTAAAATTTGATACCACAATAAAAAAGAAAAATATAATTAAAAAAAAAAAAATTTAGGGGACACCCGGGTTTGAACCAGGGACCTCTCGATCTGCAGTCGAATGCTCTACCACTGAGCTATATCCCCAGATGAACATTGATAACATTTCCTGCAACTCAAATTATTTATCAGTTTCATTGAAATTGATTTTATCAATCTTAGGTTATTTTTACTTTCTGTACTTACAGAGAAAATATTATAAATTTTAACACCGTTGCATAAAATTTGAAAATATTGCCTTTAGGAACCAGAATTTTAAAAAAGTTTTAGACTTTTATAATTTAATATAAAAATAAACAACAATTAAAAAAAAATTTAGGGGACACCCGGGTTTGAACCAGGGACCTCTCGATCTGCAGTCGAATGCTCTACCACTGAGCTATATCCCCAATCAAGGTACTAATTTTTATTTTTCAGTAACATCGAGAAAACAGTACCGACTTCCTGAATGAGTTGATAATGAATATAATTTACTGATAATGAGTACCAACAAAAGAATTTGGGTTAGCTCATTAAGATTAGAATCATTTAACTGCAAATGATAACGTTTTTATAGAACACAAGCTAAAAATATTTTTGTTTCACAGAAAACATTGTGTTAAATTTTTTGTTTAATTCACTCTATAATACACTGTAAAAAATTTTCCATACATGTACTGGACGTAAATTAACATTTACATTACGATAATTTTTTAATACAATTGTATAGAAAAAAACCATACATTGTATGGTTATGTTTAGTATATTTTGTTGTAATTTTTCCATACGATTGTATAGAAAAAAATCCCATACGTTGTATGGTCAAGCCGGTTTCCACAGTCGCTTACAGAATTATTAGCCCTAGGAACTTTGATTTAAATAAATAAATAAAATAAATCTATAATAATTTAAATTGATATTTTTCAGATTGTTATTTTTATAATTTAATATTAATTGTACATTTACACACCTAATTATTATAAACCTAAGACTAATTAACAATTTTAATACATAGAAACAGTTAACTTATGAATTAAAATTTCGCACGCTCAAGGGGGAATCGAACCCATGGCCCTATATAGTCGAATTCGCTTGCGGAAATAGCACGCTATTAGTACCACTCGGCTATGACAGATAGTTGAGAGCCGATAGAAATAACTTTGGGAGATTCAGACCTGAATTATATATAATAATTCTGCAACATATTAATTGTCAAAAATAAATTAATAGAATTTATTTATCTTTTGTATATTCTAATACACAGTTCATACAATCCAATCTCCTAACATATGAATATTTTATAAATAAATATTCTAATATAATAATTGCAAAATATGTAAACAAAATTACCAATAATTATTAATTATTATTTATAATTTTAATTTAATATTATTCTTTAAAAATAAAATATTATTTAAATAACTAGTTTCAATAATATTTAACACAAAAGTAAATTATAAAAATTATTAACATATAATATATTCAGGTGAATTTTTATTTAAATAATAGAATTTATTTAATTTATACAATTATATTTTTTTTAGAAAAAAATTATTTTACAAAATTACGCTATCTAGCATGTAATCATATCTTGTCTTCAAATTATTTCATTTGGTTATAATTCTTTGAAATTTATTTGTTTAAAAGAAGAAAATAATTTTGTAACAATTTAATTTACTTGTAATATATCTTACAATTAAGTAAAATTATGTAAATTTTTTTGTTTATTTATAGTTTCTTTATTACAAAATGAATATTAAATATTTATGAAATTAATAAAACTGCAGAATTATTCTTAGAACAAATAAAACAAATGTTTATTAACTATTATAAAAATTATGCAGTTATAAATACATACAATTTATCATTATTACTGTTTTAAAAAAATTGGAATTTTACCAAACATGTATGAAAATATTTTCTAATTGTCATTCTTCCATACCGAAATTATAAGAATGAATATTTTCTATAATGTCATGAAATTTTTCCATACTGATGTACTAAAAAACATATTTCCATACCAAGTATTGAAAAAATTCGTTAGATTTGTATGCAAAATTTTCTATTATTTTTTACAGTATCCTTTAAAAATAGGATTAATTATAAAATCTATTTTAAAATTCAAAATCAAAGAATATTCGTGAATGATTTTTTTTTAATTCAATAACAGTAGATTCAAAATTTGACAAAATCCTTAATTAAGGTGAAAAAATGTAAAAAATTAACAATATTAAGAGTAACAATTAACCCAGAGTGAAATAAAAAAAAAATTAGGGGACACCCGGGTTTGAACCAGGGACCTCTCGATCTGCAGTCGAATGCTCTACCACTGAGCTATATCCCCAATCGAGGTACTAATTTTTATTTTTCAGTAACATCGAAAAAACAGTACCGACTTCCTGAATGAGTTGATAATGAATATAAATTATTGATAATGAGTACCAACAAAAGAATTTGGGTTAGCTCATTAAGATTCGAATTATTTAACTGCAAATGATAACGTTTTTATACATCACAAGCTAAAAATATTTTTATTTTACAGAAAACATTGTGTTAAATTTTTTTTTTAATTCACTCTATAATAACTTAAAAAAAAAGATGAATTATAAAATCTATTTTAAAATTCCAAATCGAAGAAAATTCGGCAATGATTTTTTTTAATTCAATAACGGTAGATTCAAAATTTGACAAAATCTTTAACTTAGGCGCAAAAAATGTAAAAAATTAACAATTTAGTAAATAATTTTAGTTCTAGTGTACAATCTGACAACAGAATGAAATAAAAAAAATTTTAGGGGACACCCGGGTTTGAACCAGGGACCTCTCGATCTGCAGTCGAATGCTCTACCACTGAGCTATATCCCCAATTGAAATTTTTACTTTTATTGTTCAATAACATTGACAAAACCGTACTAACTTCCTGTATGAGTTGATAATGAGTATAAATTACTGATAATGCGAAGCAATAAAGGAATTAATATAAGCTCGTTAAGATTCGAATCATTTAAGTGTAAATGATAACATTTTTATACAACACAAGCTAAACTTGGTAAAAATTATGTTTATACATAAACATTTCGCTTTTATGGAAGCGAAATAATTTGCTTACTCATAAAGGATGCAATAGATTATAATAAAAAAAAAAAAATTAATTTAATTTCGTTAAAAATAAAAAATAGCCATTAATTCTATCAATTTGAAGAAAAATATGTACTTTATATAGGCCAATAATTTCGTCTTTTGATCTAGAATATTTTATCCACGGGATCTATCATCATAAAATGAAAATTGGAAGAGTTATAAATGAAAAGAGTATTTTAAATGCAACAAAAAATTTGAAAAAAAATTATTTTACGAATTTTGCATTAATTATAAATTTACCATGGAAAAAAATTTGTCAAAAAACGATTTTTATGATGAAAAAAGTTGCGGAAAAATTTGATTAGCTTTTTCCAAAAATCCTTGTGTCCAAATCATTTTTGTTTCACAGAAAACATTGTGTTAAATTTTTTTTTTAATTCACTCTATAATAACTTAAAAAAAGGATTAATTAGAAAATCTATTTTAAAATTTAAAATCTAAAAAAATTCTTTAATGATTTTTTTTTAATTTAATAACAGTGGGTCCAAAATGTCAAAATATCCTTACTTTCAGTGCAAAAAATGTGAAAAATTAACAATGTATTAAAAAATTTTAGTTCTAGTGTACATTCTGACCACAGAGTAAAATAAAAAAAAATTTAGGGGACACCCGGGTTTGAACCAGGGACCTCTCGATCTGCAGTCGAATGCTCTACCACTGAGCTATATCCCCTCATATCAATGATAATACTTTTTTAATAAAAGAGGCATTTCTATGTAATGATAAAGACTCTGAAAAAAATACTCCACTCATTTCTCTTATCAACAGCTGGTATACTAGAATTATTTTACAAGTACAATCGCTGAACCATATTTAATTTTTATCATCAATGCATTACATATTGTATTCCCTTCGAATAAAACAAAAAGAAAAAAGAATGCATTAGAAAATAAATTATACATCATAATAAATACATTACAGATTATCTGTAACACAAATATGAAAATAATTAAAAATTTGTTAATCAAAATTATAATTTAATACTAATTAAAAATATCAGTGACATGAAAGTTTTTTTTAAAATAAAACATGTAAATCACACAAAATTATAAATACGATTTTCAAATGTTATTCTTTTATTAGAAGTTATGTCAAAAAAACAATTCTTGCATTTGAGTTAGAAAGAAATTTAGGTTACGAGAAAAGTTTACTAATAAAATTTAAAATTAAATAAAGTGTTTGTGAAACTTTACAAAAATCATTTAACTAACAGAATGAATAAGCGAAAAAATGTTGTTATCCTTATAATGGCAGCGTTAAAAAATTTACAAAAAACTGGTAAACCTACAATTAGGAAAATATTTGATTTCATTTACAAAAGTAGTCCTCAGAAGGCTCCTAAAAGAATGGTAAGATGTTTATTTTAAACTAGAACATAAGACAGAAATATTAAAAAGATTTTTTTAATTTCTCGTATATTTTTTATCTTCAAGGTTACGAAATTAGGATTTTTTTTTATTATTCAACATTTTTATATTTTAGATCATCGCAGCGATTAGATTTTGTGTAGAATTTGGATTAATGAGGCAGAAACGTGGACATTACTTTTTATCATCCGTGGAAAAATCAAGAGAAATAAAAATTAAAGATTTAAAAATAAAGTCGAAAATTCCACTTGCCATCAAAGCAAATCATCTGAAATTTGAAATTCCGAAAAAATCGCGAAGAAAAAATATGCGCTTTCGTCGTAATCTAAGGACACGTCGTCAACAGTTTAGGTCGCGAAAGGAAAATCATAAATCTCTTTCGAGACCATACTCTCTTTGTGATCTTTACCACAATCCCGAATATAAAGATTCAGAAGCTTCAATAGCATGCACAGTTTTTCGAGAAACAGCTTCCTGTCCAGAAACCAGCAATTTCTAATTATGATTTTTTTATATTTAGGACAAATCTATAAAATTATTTTTAATGTGAAAAGTAAAATGTTTTGTAAAATTTTTAAAATAAACTTGTAATGTCCATAATGCTCATCTTCATAATTAATTCAAATCATATAATTTCGAGAAAAAAAATCTAGTAATTTACAAGTTTTGATGATATTAAATTAATGAATTAATCATAATATAAGGTATGAAAAAAGATTTGAGATTCAATTGATTAATTAACGATTGCAAATAATGACCTTATTATTCCAGAAGAGTGCCCAATTTCAAAACTATTATGAAGAATAATAAGAGAAATAAATGTAAAATGATTATAAATTGAAATTAAAGTGTGAATTATGCAGATTCTTGATCTAGAAATTTTGATTGAAATCTGTCGCAAGAATATGCTGAAATAAAATTTCGTAACTAGCGAGTTAAGCTGGTATAATTATATATTTAAATATTTTCTCTGCAGATAATTGCTGTCAGAAAAATTTAATAAAATTTTCACTTTTGATCTTTATATACATTTTCTATAGTTAAATTCGCGATGTTGCCTTATCGTCATGCCATTAGCGAACATGAATAATTTTCCTTGTATCTGTATTTCATTATGGAGATGAGTTCAATTTGATAATGATTAAACAATGGAATGAAAATAGTAGTTATATTAAAATTATAAAATGTCATTAAGTACAATTTCATAAATATATTTAATTAAATTAGGATCATGTTACAATCACTTGATATCTGTAATGCAAAAAAGCCTTTTAGCAAACATGACAGCTTTAATTAAATTATTAGGAAAAATCTCTAATTTTCAACTGAATATAACATGAATATATTAAAATTCAGCATCTTCTTTAGTAGTAAATTAATTCCGGAGTGTAATTTCCTTTTCGATTTCCGAGAATCAAGTACCATTTAAATGAGAAAGATAATTTAATTTCAAAGAAATGGTTTCAATTAAATCGGACAATAAAATTACCTACTAAATTTTATTATACTATAGATATTGTGTTGGAACTTGGAAAAAGGCATGCTATCGATTTTTATTTAATAATCAAAAGAAATTTCGAGAGTTTTTTTATGTGAATAATTAAAAAAATATTTCTAATAGTGATATTCGGCTATTAAATTTCATGTGTGTTACATGATAATATTTTTTTAATTTATTATGCTAACTTTATAATTATGAATTCGACGTATTATATTGATCTAATGTAAATTTGGTAATAATGTATGATGAAACCAGAATTTATAAAATTTATTTAAGTCGCCATTTTGATTGCTGCATTTTCAACCCTTATAAAGATAGAAAATTTCAATTATTCAAAATTTTATCAATGACATTTGATTCTGAAAAATTTCAATGAATAAGATTTCAAAATTCACAAATTTTTATTTTGAAACTAAAGAAATGTTTTTTTTTAGTAATGTTAGAATTTTGTTCCAAAATAAATAATGGAAAATTTTCAAAAAATACCCAATTTTTAAATTTTTTTGATAATTTTTCAGATGCACCAATTACTGCAGTTTTTTTAAAAAAGTTATTAAACACTTTTTGCTTCCTCATAGAGGAAGCGTTGTGATCGTTAAGATTTTCGATTTTCCAAAAATAGTGTAAACCGACTCAGTTTCATCTGAAAAGTTCAAATTTTCATTCCTGAGAAAATGTCCGGATTGTGTGTGTGTGTGTGTGTGTGTGTATGTGGTAAATTTTTTGTCGCCAGGATATCTCGAGAACGCTTCAACGGATTTTAATAAAATTTGGATGACATATGAAGCTCCCAAATATCTAAATTTGGACACAGGGATTTTTGAAAATACCCAATCAAATTTTTTTGAGCACCTTTTTTCATCGAAAATTTCGTTTTTTGGCAAGAAATTTTTTCATGCTGAAAATTCAGACAAATGAATGAAAAAATCATATTCCTTGTTTCAAAACGAATCGATTGACCTATATAAAGTATATAATTGACCAAAAACTCACGTAAAAAATCATGATTTTTCAGTTTTTTTTCATCAAAAAATCTCGTTTTTGGAAATTTGTTAAAAAAAAAAATTTTTTTCATGCTAAAAATTCAACCAAACGAATAACAAAATCATATTCCTTGTCTCAAAACGAATCGATTGACCTATATAAAGTATATAATTGACTAAAAACCCACGTCATAATTCATGGTTTTTTATTTTTTTCATCGAAAAATCTCGCGATTTGCCAAAAAAAAATGTTCATGCTAAAAATCCAACCAAAGGAATTACAAAATCATATTCCTTGTCTCAAAAGAAATCGAGTGACCTATATAACTTTTATATTTGACTAAAAACTCACGTATTAATTCATAATTTTTAATTTTTTTTTATTGAAAAATCTCGTGTTTTGCCAAAAAAAAATTTCTTGCTAAAAATTCAGACAAATGAATTAAAAGAATCATATTCCTTGTCTCAAAACGAATTGTCTAAAAATAATTGACTAAAAACCCACGTAATAATTAATGATTTCTCATTTTTTTTCATCGAAAAATCTCTTTTTTTGACAAAAAATTTCTAACAATTATTATTTTTTGACCACAGTTCCTTTTTAAAAAAAAATATTCTATTTTAAAAAACGAATATGCTATTCAAAATTAAGTAACTTACCTTTAATTTTTTAGAACATTATTGCTTTTTTTTCTTAAAAAAATAATAAATTTCATTGATTTGTTATAATTTCGTAAAATTTTTTCATTGTCCATTCATTTTCCTTCAACAAAAATGTAGTATAGTGGAAAAAATTAAATTAAATTAAATTAATTAAATTATTATTTTTCATATTATAAATAAATTTATTGCTTCCTCTATGAGGAAGCAAATTATCTTGCTTTCTTGGAAGCGAAGTGTCCATGAAATGGACAGAATTCACACCTAGTTAAGAATATAAAGTTAATTTCAATTAATTGCACAAATGATTAAAAAACTTACTCGATATAATAGGTAATAAATATATACATTTAAGTTATTCATTATTTTAGTTTAAATTATAAATCACCACAGCAATTGGAACAAGCACATGTTTCTATTACTGCTGACAACCTAATCTTTAAATACACGATATTCTTGCCGCAGTAATTGAGGCACATTAATTGATACAGAACCGCAGTAATACCAGAGTATTTTTTATAAATTTGTTATTTTTAAGAAAATATAATTTTTCTAATATTTTAATTAGTGGTTTCTACTTTAATAGATGACAAGAATGCTTTTAAAATCAGTCAAATATTATTGACTATTTTTATTGATTATTTCTAATAATCTACTTTTTTAATTTTTTATCGGACTTTAATTTCATGCCGCAGTAATTGGTACATTTACTCTACATTTATTTGATACTTCTGTAAAAGTTACATTGTTTATTTATAAATATAAATATGTTATTTATAATATAATTAAATAATATAAATATTAATATAATAAATATGTTATTAAAAATTACAGAATTTTAATTTAAAAATTTTGCGTCAGAAATTGTAAAAATTTAGTTTTTAACACCAAATTCGTTATACTCGACCAAAAAAAAAGAACCTTAAATTGTGTTTTACTGCAATTAATTAAAAATTCAAAATATTTTAAATCGAATTAAAAAAAAATTTTTCGACGCCAAATTTGTAATAAGTAGCGACCTTCAAAACCTCTGTAAGACTGGATATTACATCGATTAGTCAAAAATTAAAAAATTGATAAAGTTTTAATTTTCCAGCGCAGTTTTTGAGAACAAAATTTTGAATTTTGAACTAAGGCTTGATCTTGACCTTAATGTATCAAATTTAAAAGTAAAATTTTTAATAATATTATATTCTAAACGAATGTGGGAATTAAGACCGAAAAATGTGTTTTGTTGCAAAAAGCAGTTTGTATTCTGGAAACCCGTTATTTGAGAGTAGAAAACTATGTGTAACTTATCAAAACAAGTAATTACTGTCAAAAGAGATATATGTATATACTGCGTTAGACAGTAATTTTAGATTTGACACTCGGCTGTCAGCCAATGTTCTACCTTAGGAACTAAAATAACTGTCAAATAAAACCTTATTGTTTAGCACACTTAAACGTGATGGAGTATGACGTCACTGGTGTAAAAAAAACTTGTCTTTAAACTTTCTTTGAAGTTAATAAAAATTTTGATACCAAAATTTGCAGATTCATCTAAAATATCATTAGAAATATCTGTCTGGCACAAATTTGATTGAATTTTGCTAGAAAATTAATTTTTTAAAACTTCCAAAAATCAACGAATTTTTAATAATTGTAAAGCAAATTCCAAACAAATTGGTAAAAGTAAAGTAAAGTGTAAAGTTTGGTGTCAAAATATTTATTATTTTTTAAGAAAGATTATGGACAATTTTTGCCTATTCCATAGTGATGTCATAGTCCATCACTTATATAATTATTCTTAATCCAATTTCTAAAATATAAATATATTTTAAAAGCTCAAATCAATCATTAAATCGAGTAAATTGACAGATGGTACATAATTGAACAATTCGATAAGAGTAAATTCGTTTATCTAAAAATAAAAATTTGCAACTTTGAACAGATTAATTTCATCACTCGGCACGCTAGTTATTCATTTTTGTTGATGATGCATTTTACGTGTAATATTCTAAGTTCAAAATTTATCTCCTTCAAAAAAATTAAAACTTGGGAAATTTATTGTCCTATCTGGTGCTAAAATAACCCAAAAAAATTTTTGACTTTTTTTAAAAATTGGAGAGGATAGAGGGAGGTCAATTTTATCAAATTTGTTTGACAACGTCTTCTGTCTCAATTTTTTCTGTCTTTACATATAATGAAAAAAAAAATTGTCGAATATATTTCTTAAAGATTTTTCACTGCTCTTTTCATTGGTGAATTTAATTTTTTAACTTTCTCTTAAAATAATAAATATTTTGTTTCTAAACTTTGTGGAATTACTGACAATATCATTATCAATTTTCTCCCATATTAAACAAATTTTTGTTTTGAATCCTCGTAATTAAATTCCGTATCGATTCCAAGAGCCGAAGTTTTTATTTTTCCATTTATTTATTTTAATTTTTTATAGCATTCTATAAAATAATCGGAACTTTACAGACTTAACTATCCTTGACTGGCAATAATGATAGTATAAAAAAAGTAATTTTGTGTTTTTGATGTAAAAAATACCCTCATCCAAGAATTCAGTTTCTGGACTTGCCAATGATTTGCATGTGTCTATTTTCGTGGGTCTTCATACATCGTCATCTGTAAGCATAGCTGTACAGCAGTCGTTTAAAATACGAGTTGATTCGGGTCAAATGGGTCAAGAAACCTTTAAATTCAAATCTATTCGCTTGTCTATACTTTAAGAGATGTTCTTTTAATATAGGAATTTTTTTTACCTCAAATGGTTGAAAAACAGTAAAAACATATTTGTAAAAGAAACAGCAACAAATGAAATCTAAAGATTTTTTTTTTGTCATCCCAACGTGTTAGTTAAATTTTATTTTCATTTTTTTGGGCGTGTTAAGTAATGTTTTTATTTACCTTATTTAAAAAACCTGTAATATTACAAATTAAAATAAAAATAATAATTATTTTTAAACACATTGATTTTATATATATCTAACTATATATACAATAAGTTGTAACTTTTTGATTACTAATAAAATGTCCGTTACAATAATTGCATTTGGACAGTCACTCGACTGCATCGAATGACCGTGAATTGTTTTGCATTGTTATCAATCCTCACGTGACCACCACTGTTCTATTATTTTGCAAATAAGCCAAGTTTAGAATATTTTATGAAACAATATTTTCTTAGTAAAAACAAAGCTTTAATATGGAACAGTGCTATTTAATTTTGAAAATAAGAAGCATTATTTAACTATAAAAAATTTCCATATATTTTTAAGTAGGTATTTAAATTTAAATCAATAATATTATAATATTAAATAATAATGATAAATAGAGCATATTAGTTAATAAATAATGATTTTTTGTTTATTAGAATTTCCTGGGAACTCATGGGAAATTCCTGGGAACTCTTGGGAAACTCGTGAAAAACCCCTGGGCATTGGTGGGAAACACCTGGGAAACCCTGAAAATTCGTTAAAAATCCCTGGGAATTCTCGAGAATTTCGAAGAAAAGTCACTGGGCATTTCTAGGAGACGCCTAGAAATTTCTTAAAAATACCTGTGAACTCTTCGAAAATTCCTAGAAAATCAACAAAAATTTCTGGGAATTTTTGGAAAATTCGAGGGAAATCCCAGTGTATGCCTGAGAACCTTTGGGATATTCCTAAGAAATCCATGTGAATTTCTGGAAACTCTTAGAAAATTCCTGGGAAATGCCTGGAAATTCATAAGAATTTCTGGATATTCCCTGGAAATTCCTGGTAATTTCTTGGAAATTCTTGGATAATTCCTGGTTATCCCTTGGGAATTCCCGGAAACTCTTGGAAAATTCCTAGCAAATTTCTGGGCATTTCTGAGAATTTCAAATAAATACCCAGGAATTCCTGGGAACTCTTTGGAGATTCCTGAGAAATCTCTGGGAATTGGGGGGAAATTCCTAGGAAATTCCCAGGCACTCCTAAGTATTCTTAGGTATTTTGAGGAAATTTCTGAGACTTTCTTGAAAAGCACCATGAATCATTTCGAAATTCTTGGAAACTCTTGGGTAATTATTAAAAAACCTCTGCTAATTCCTGGGAAATTCGTGGAAAGTCCGCCGGAAATTCCTGGGAACTCATAGAAGATTCCTGGAAAATCCCAGGGTTTTCCTGGAAATTTGTGAAAAATCCCTTGACATTCCTGGGAAACTCCTAAATATCCCTTCAAAATTCCAAGAATTCCATGGGTCTTTCTGAACATTCCTGGGAAATCCTTGGGCATTCCTGGCAATTTCTGGATAACCCCTGAAAATTGCTGGAAAAATCCGTGAAAGATTCCTGAGCATTCCTGAAATCTATTGGAAATTCCTGAGAACTGTTAGGCAGTTTCTTGGAAATCCCTGGGCATTACTAGGAATTTCGGGATAACCTCTGAAAATTACTGGAAAAATCTGTGAAAGATTCCTGAGCATTCCTGAAATCTATTGGAAATTCCTGAGAACCGTTAGGCAGTTTCTTGGAAATCCCTGGGCATTACTAGGAATTTCGGGATAACCCCTGAAAATTACTGGAAAAATATGTGAAAGATTCCTGAGCATTCCTGGAATCTATTGGAAATTCCTGAGAACTATTAGGCAATTTCTTGGGAGTTCCTGGACATTTCTTGAAAAATAGCGGAAATTCTTTGGAAATTCCTCGGACGTTTTAGGTAATTCCTGGAAAATTCGTTGAAATTTCCGGGAATTCGTGGAAAGTCCCTGGCCATGTCTGGAAATCCTTTGAAAATACCTGAAAGTTGTTGGGTAAATCCTTGAAATACCCTGGATATTACTGGGAATTTCTGAGAAACTCTTGGGAATCCCTTGAAAATACCTGTAAACTCTTGAGAAATTTCTTAGAAATTTTTTCTTCCTGGGAACTCATGGGAAAATCCTGGGAACTTTTGGGAAACTCGTGAAAAATCCCTGGGCATTAGTGGGAAACACCTGGGAAACCCTTGGAAATTTGTTAAAAATCCCTGGGAATTCTTGAGAATTTCGTAGAAAAGACGCTGGGCATTTCAAGGAGACGCCTAGAAATTTCTTAAAAATACCTATGAACTCTTCGAAAATTCCCAGAAAATCAACAAAAATTTCTGGGAATTTTTGGAAAATTCGAGGGAAATCCCAGTGCATGTCTGACAATGAGAACTTTTGGGATATTCCTAAGAAATTCATGTGAATTTCTGGAAACTCTTAGAAAATTCCTGGGAAATGCCTGGAAATTCATAAGAATTTCTGGATATTCCCTGGAAATTCCTGGTAATATCTTGGAAATTCTTGGATAATTCCTGGTTATCCCTTGGGAATTCCCGGAAACTCTTGGAAAATTCCTAGCAAATTTCTGGGCATTTCTGAGAATTGCAAATAAATACCCAGGAATTCCTGGGAACTCTTTGGAGATTTCTGAGAAATCTCTGGGAATTGGGGGGAAATTCCTAGGAAATTCCCAGGCACTCCTGAGTATTCTTAGGAATTTCGAGGGAATTTCTGAGACTTTCTTGAAAAACACCATGAATCATTTGCAAATTCTTGGAAACTGTTGGATAATTATTAAAAAACCTCTGCTAATTCCTGGGCAATTCGTGGAAAGTCCGCCGGAAATTCCTGGGAACTCATAGAAGATTCCTGGAAAATCCCAGTGTTTTCCTGGAAATTTGTGAAAAATCCCTTGACATTCCTGGGAAATTCCTAAATATCCCTTCAAAATTCCAAGAATTCCATGGGTCTTTTTGAACATTCCTGGGAAATCCTTGGGCATTCCTGGCAATTTCTGGATAACCCCTGAAAATTGCTGGAAAAATCCGTGAAAGATTCCTGAGCATTCCTGGAATCTATTGGAAATTCCTGAGAACTATTAGGCAATTTCTTGGGAGTTCCTGGACATTTCTTGAAAAATAGCGGAAATTCTTTGGAAATTCCTCGGACGTCTTGGGTAATTCCTTGAAAATTCGTTGAAATTTCCGGGAATTCGTAGAAAGTCCCTGGCTATTTCTGGAAATCCTTTGAAAATACCTGAAAGTTCTTGGGTAAATCCTTGAAATACTCTGGCTATTACTAAGAATTTCTGTGAAACTCTTGGAAATCCCTTGAAAATACCTGTAAACTCTTGAGAAATTTCTTGGAAATCCCTTGGCAATACTGGGAATTCTTGGAAAACTCCCGTGTATCTTTCGGAATTTCCTGTGAAATTCCTGGACACTCTCTGGAATTTTTAGGGAATTCAAGATATTTCTTGAAAAATACAGAAAACCTTTTGGAATTTCCTGGAAAGTCTTGGGTAATTCCTGAAAAATTCGTTAAAACTACCAGGAAATTCGTGGAATGTCCATGGCCACTCCTGGGAATCCCATGCAAATTCCTTGCAGCTCTTGGGTAAATCCTTGGAATACCCTAAGTATTGCTGGAAAATGTTGGGAAATTTCTTGGAAATCCCTTGGCATTACTGGAAATTCCTGGAGAACTACAGTGTTTTCCTCGGAAATTCCTGTGAAATTCAAGGGAATTTTCTGCAATTTTGAAGGAATTTAAGGTATTTCTTGAAAAATACAGAAAATCCTTTGGAAATTCCTGAAAAGTCTTGAATAATTCCTGAAAAATTCCTTGAAATTTCCGGTAAATTCGTGGAAAGTCTTTTGCCATTTCTGGGAATCCCTTAAAAATTCCTGTAAGCTCATGGGTAAATGTTTGAAATAAATTGGGTATTGCTGGAAATTTCTGGGAAACTCTTGGGAATTCCTTGGAAATACCTGAAAATTCTTGAGAAATTTCTTGGAAATCCCTTGGCAATACTGGGAATTCCTGGAAAACTCCCGTGTATCTCTCGAGAATTCCTGTGAAATTCCTGGGTACTCTCCGGAATTTTAAAGGAAATTCAAGGTATTTCGTAACAATACAGAAAAGCTTTTGGAAATTCTTGGAAAGTCTTTGGTAATTCCTGAAAAATTCCTTGAAAGTTCCAGGAAATTCGTGGAAAGTCCCTGGCCATTCCTGGGAATCCCATAAAAATTCCTTGCAACTCTTGGGTAAATCCTTGGAATACCCTGGGTATTGCTGAAAATTTTTGGGAAACTCTTGGGAAACCCTTGGAAATTCCTGAAAATTCTTGGAAATCCCTTGGCATCACTGGGAATTCCTGGAAAACTCTTGTGTATCCCTAGGAAATTCCCGTGAAATTCAAGGGAATTCTTTGGAATTTTGAAGGAATTTAAGGTATTTCTTGAAAAATAAAGGAAATCCTTTGGAAACTTCTGGAAAGTCTTGGGTAATTTCTTGAAACTTGCGGGAAATTCGTGAAGTCCCTTACCATTTCTGGGAATCCCTTGAAAATTCCTGGAAGCTCTTGGGTAAATCTTCGAAATATATTGGGTATTGCTGGAAATTTCTGGGAAACTCATGGAAATCCTTCGGAAATTCCTGGATATTCTTGGGAAATTTCTTGGAAATCCCTTGGCAATACTAGGAATTCCTGGAAAACTCCCATGTATCTCTTGGAAATTCCTGTAAAATTGCTAGTCATTCTCTGTAATTTGAAGGGAATTCTAAGGTATTTCTTGAAAAATACAGGAAATTATTTGGAAATTCCTGGGAACTTTTGGAAAATTTCCTGAGAATTCCCGGTAAAGTTTTGTAAAGTCCCTAGGCATTTCTGGAAATCTCTTGGCATTCCTAGGCATTTCTGCATAATCCCTGGAAAATTTTTGGAAAGTCCCTGGGCATTCCTGGAAAACCCTTGAGCATTTCTGTGCTTTCCTGGTAAATCCCTGGTAATTTTTTGGAATTTCGTGGAAAATTCTTGGGCATTCCCGAGAAACTCTTAGGAATTCCTGGAAAATCTTCGGAAATTTCTGAGAAACCCTCGAATTGTAGGCGTTGTGCGCCTGTATCTCATACTTTTTTTTTTAAGCAGATTGCTCTTCAACATTCATAAAAACGACTTTAATTCTTGTTTTTTTACCATAATTTTTAAATGAACGTTATCTTTATGTAGTTTTTAATGTCGCATATCCTAATAAAAAAATTTTATCATAGATTTGAAAAATTGATACATATTTACGTTTCAATTGAAATAATTTTATTAAATAATAATTATATTTATTGTGTTTATACTTTATTAAAAACTCAACTATAACTCTTGAGTTTAGAATTATTTGTTTATAATTCTCAAATTAACGTCAATTCAACTGAAACAACTTTCTTTCACAAAATGAATCAACCAAAAATTCTAATTTTTCACGTAAGATAAAACTTTAAATTCAAATTTATTCCAAACATAAAAACTCTTGATGATAATAACATTTTTAATTGACCAAGTGGCGCGGCAAGGTGCAGCGATTCGTTGTAAAGGGAATTTTATCACGCAAATTAGAAATTATAATGAAAAATAAAATCCGTTACTTTACTAATTAAATCCTTGAGGTTGTAATTTGAAAGATAATAGACCTATTCAGGATTTATTTCTTTCGTGAAATCAAATGCATGAATATTTTATTCCAAGCGCAAGTGACCTTGAAATATATATGTGAAGTCAATGTCAGAAGAAGCGAGTTCTTTCGTATATCTATACATTTTCTCAGGTAGAAATAATGGATGTCAACTGTCTACATGTGTACACAAGTACATAATACTTATATTCTCAAGAGAGTTTACAGGCGCATCTCACGCGTGGCGAACTTAACCTTATGAGTAAATGCCACGTGACTTTATCGCCGTAATATTTATTAGGATCAGATTATATAATCAGAAAGGAAGTCTTTAATCGTGCTTCTGTACACTTTGCATCATCTGACATAAAACTTGATGATTTTATAGCTTGTTCATTATAAAATTGGAAATGATTCAAGTTATCATTATATTTTTAAATTCAATCAATTTATTTTATTTCACTTTATTGTATACTGTGTAATTTATTTTCTTTCTATCTTATAGTATTTTCATAAATTTTAGTAAATATTCCAACACAATTTTGTTAAAATTGAAAAAATTTTGAGTAATAAATGTTTATTTTTCGATGAA
Organism: Ganaspis brasiliensis; assembly: GCA_037103525.1. Classification (NCBI taxonomy): domain Eukaryota; kingdom Metazoa; phylum Arthropoda; class Insecta; order Hymenoptera; family Figitidae; genus Ganaspis; species Ganaspis brasiliensis. The sequence continues at coordinate 1,433,348 of JAZKLR010000193.1, forward strand.
TTTGTTTATTTAGCTAGATTTTAAACACTTTTGATTTGTTATATATAGCATTCTTTAAGTTTAACAGCTCAAAATGACTGAATGTTTGTAAAGTAGTCTCTAAATTTTAAAAGTTTATTTCTGCAGCGAATCGTGAAATCAATTTAAATTTTGTGGGTGTTAAGACAATAATGCAAAGTGGCTTCTACATTCTTTCTGCATACTTTTCTCCCATCGTTCTTGATCAGTTAAAAAAATACAGATTTTTACAATTAATTTTCTACAACTGCTTTTAGACACTAGTATATTCCTATAAGTAATTTTTTTTCGCTGAATTTAAAGTCAGAGTTGCTATATTGGTTATAGTTTTTCTGATAATAAAAAAAAAAATTAAAAACATAAATAAAAACCAAAAAAAAATTTTTCTTTTTGTCCGGGACAATATACTAGTGTATTCCTACGTATTTTTTTTTTCGCCGAATTCGAATCCGAAGATAAAATAACCAGATTGCATACATGTTTTTAGATAATCTTAAAAAAACTGTCAAAAAGGCAAAAAAACCCAGGGCCGGATCAAGGCTGTCACGGGCCTAAAGCACAAAAATATTTTAGGGCACCCCTAAAAAAACAAAAGTTTCTGCATTTTTATCTTATCAGAGTGTCTAGCGAATAATCATTAAAAAAATGGAGAAAATTTTCAAAGAATCTTAACAAAATGTAACAAAATGAAATTTTACATAAATTACAAAAATTTCAAAATTTTATTAAAACCAGTATTATGAATGAACAGATAAGAAAGTTAAGGGTAATTTACATTAGAATGAGAAAATTAAAGCAAAAAGATGTAAGAAATGTACTAATTGAAAAACATGCAAAAAAAATAAATTTTTCAAAATTAAAAAAGTTTAAAAAATCAATGAAAGTAAAATAAAGAAAATTAAGAACTATGGTAATAATGCGTCATAAAATATTAAATAGTTTAAGGAAGATTGAATAAATTGCTTTTTTAAAATCAAAATACTAGGCAATAAACAGTAAAAGTTTTTAAAACAAAAAATTGAAATTACAAAAGAGAGGAAAAAATGATTTTCAAAAAGTTAAAATATTTGTGGACATGTTTTTTTAAATACGCAAAATAAATAAGATAATCAGTAAAAAAGCGTAAAAATATAACTAAAGAAAAAAAACTACTTTAAAAACTTGTTTTGAAAATCAAGCAAAAAGCAATAATTTTTGTTGAATGAAGAATTAAGTAAAAATAATTAAAAAATTTTAAGAAAAAAAAACCAATATTTCTAAGAAATAGAGAAATTCTGATCAAATGAGAAAATTTATTATAAGATCAAATTTACGAAAAATTAAGTAAAAGAAGAAAAGTCTTTAAAAATTATAAAAATTAATAAGTTATGACAAATGCCAAAAAACCAAATAAATATATTGAAAATCATAAAATTGAAAAAAATATATTTTACAACTTCTAAATTATAATAATAAATAAATTTAATTACTGGAAAATTAAATAAATGTCTCTAAATATTGTTAAAATAAAACTGTATAAAATTACCTGAAGTAATTTTTGTAAAAATAATAAAATTAAAAAAAAAATCTAAAAAATAAAAAAGCATTATTAAACGCATAAAAAAAGAAAAAATTTTAAAAAGAAATGAAAGTTACCTAAGTGATTCCTAAAAATACAGAAAAGCAATGTAAAACATAACCTACCAAAAAAATTGTTTGAAAAAGAAAAAACTGCAAGAAAAAATAATTAAATATTTCATGAAGGTGATGTAAATTTTATTGAGTAAATAAGTCTACAATTTTTTCTATAATTTTCAACCGTTTTTAATTTACGATTATTCTTCTTAAATTTTATAATTATCTTTAACTTTTTTAATTATTTTGTTCTGTTGTAGATTATTCTCGACAATTTTCGTATTTCTTTTTCAATTGTCAATTATTTTGCGCATTTCTTAATTATTTTCTTTAATATTAAATTATTCTCGTCATTTTGTAATTTTCTTTAAATTATATATTATTTTCTAAAGTCAATTTCATACTACAATTTTTAACTAAGTTTATTCAATATTAAAAAAAACTTGACTTTTTTCAATTATAAACCATTATTTCATATTACAATTTATTTCTTTAATTTTTGATTATTTTCTTCAAATTTCAATCACATTTTTCAATATTTAATTATTTTTTCGAATATCAATATGCTTTTTTAATTTCAAGTACAATTATTGTTCAAATATTCTCTTTAGTTCTTAATTATGTTTTAAAAGTTACATTTTCATTCTTCAATTTTAAATTTTTTCCTCAATTTCAATTACTTTGTTGGATTCAATTTTTTTCAATCCAATTGTTCAATTAGCAATTATTTGCAACAATTATTTCTATAATTTTCTTAATTTTTTAATTTTAAATTATTTTTTATATTAAATATTTATAGTTTTATTTTTTAAATTAATTTTTCCAGTTGTGTATGTTAATCTAGCCATTTTTTGAATTTTGTTTTCAATTGTCAATTATTTTCGTCATTTTTTTAGAAATTATCTTCAATTAATTTTCTTTATTTATTAATTATTTTCTTTAATTTTTAGTTATTTCTTACAATATTTAAATTTTTTATTTATTCTCTTAAAATTTCAGAATTTGTTTTCAACGTTTTAAATTATTTTTTTTAGTTGTACATTATTCTATAGTTATTTTTTGATTTTTTGTTCAATTGTCAATTATTTTCTTTAATATTTTAAAATCCTAGTCTTTCGCCAATTATTTTTCTCCAGTATTAATAATATTCGTTAATTTCAAATTTTTATTTTCTTTAATTCTCAATTTTTTCTTCAAATTTCAATTCCATTTTTCAGTTTTTAATTGTTTTCTTCTATAATCAATAAATTTCAGCTTTTTCAAATAATTCTTTTAATTTTTAATTATATTCTTTAAATTTGAATTTAAATTTTCAATTTTTAATTATTTTATTCAATTTTAATTATTATTTTCGATCTTCAATAAATTCGTTCAATGCGCAATAATTTCTAACAATTATTTTTATAGTTTTCTTCATTTCTCAATTTTTAATTATTTTCTTTAAATTTCAAGTTTCTGTTATATTTTATCAATTCTTTCATTAGTCTATTAACATAGTCATTTTGTAGAAATTTTCTTCAATTTTTTAATTTTTCTCATTCTTCAATTATTTCTTTTACTCATAACTATTTTTCGTAATTTGAAATTATTTCCTACAATTTTTTCAATTTTCAATTAGTCTCTTAAAGTTTTATAATGATTCTTTGAGTTTTTTAATTATTTTTTGTTGTTGTTGTGTATTAATCTCGCTATTTTTCGAATTTTGTTTTCAATTGTGAATTATTTTTACGTTTTGTAATTTTTCTCTAATAGTATCAATTTTTAAATTATGAATTTATTTCTTCAAATTGTTATTATTTTCTCCAAATTTTTATTATTTTCTAAAGTTTTTAACTATTTTCTTCAATTTCAATTTTTTTTTGTTTTGATTTTCAATCCAGTTGTTCAATTTGCAATTGGTTTCAGCAATTATTCCTATAATTATCTTAATTTTTTAATTTTTTAGTTTAAATTGAATGTATATTGTTTAAGTGTTTAGATTATTTTTAACAATTGTGTACCTATTTATCTAGCCACTTTTTGAATTTTGTTTTTAATTGTCAATTATTTTCGTCATTTTTCATATATATTTTTTCAATTTTATAATTATTCTCGTAATTTTGATTATTTGCATTTCCAAAAATTTATAGTTTTAAATGACGAACAGCAATGTAAAGTTTCTCATTAATGTTGCTGTTAATTAATATTTTACTATACATATACATGTAATATTTGCAACTTTGATTAATTGAAACTTATAAGTTTGAAAAAATGAAAGTTTGAGTTAATTGACGTTCGGGATTTATATAAATAATAATAGCTTGGAATTAATTAAGTTTAATATAGTTTTCGACTTTCTTTCTAACAAAATTTTTTTAGATTAAATTCTGATCATTTTAAATTTAATTTTTTATATTATTATTAAAGAATACAAGATTGAAGGGAAAATTTTTTATTTTTTAGCAGTTCTTCTAGGTTATTTTAAACAATTAAGCCAATCTGGTTATTCTGACTATACGGATTTGAAATCAGTGGAGAAAAATACGTATAGGTATACAGTAGCGTAGTGATTTGGACAAAAACAAAATGAATTTTCAAAAAATTTACTATTTTTTGAAAATTTTCCAGAATTAATTTTCGGTCAAAATTCATACAAATTCGGGTCAGAGAGACCTTTTTAATTATATTTTTTTAGTAATCTCTACTAAGTTTCATGAAAAAATATTGAACATTTTAAGAGAAAACTTACGGTCAAATGTTAAGTCTGGATCTAATGTTATTTTAAACTCTATTTTTAAATAAGAGATGACAGTAAAAGAAAGATAATTTTTATCCTCGAAATGAGAAAGTTTTTATATTTGCATTATTACCCTCATCAAATTTAGTAGTTGATGATACTATAATTTTTAGAGTAATATCTGTAATTAAAAAAAAACATTAGAACTACACTTTTGGTAGACAAGAATTTTTTCAATTTATGGTAATTATAGTTTAACTTTATGAGAACGTACATTCTAAATTGAAATTGAAGCCACACTGGTGAGCGTTCTGTATATTCCTCATACTGAGAACAGACATAGATTGCATATTAGCTTCTCAGACCTTCCAAAGGTCCAAACCTCGCAAATTCCAAACTGTATCATGAATCGCAGTAGGTGTATGTATATAGCCTCGTTATGTCAACGGAATGGATATTTACTGACACTGACAGGTTATCAAAACTAGCTACCTAACTAAACTGAAAACATTTTCATTTTGACGTTATATAATTTTAGAAACCGCTTTACAGAAAATTAACCATCTTTGCACGAGAAAAAAGTGACTTTGGATGAAACAACTTTCAGCTCGTTATTTTTTAACAACATTTAAAGTTTTTTTTTTAAGTTGAAGCTAATGAAAATTTAAATTGATTCCTCTTTCGAATTTGAAAAATAAAGTTTTATTTTTTTTTTATTTATTTATAAAATTGATAATAATTTTCTTTTTCGACAAAAGAAGTTCCAATTTTGTAAAAATGATGATATTTGTTACTAATCGAGTAAATTTTATTAAGTGGCTTACTAAGAACATAACCTAACCCCACCGAATTTTTTTTTATTTGTTATAAACAAATTAGTGTCTATAAAAGTTTCTCTTGGTAAATTTGTTAATTTCGTTGTTTTTAAAACGTTTTTTAATTTAACGACTACATTTCATAAACACTAAAACTAAAATATTACAAAATTAATAATAATTTGTTATTAATTAATTTGCTTTTATAAATAAATAAATACTGTAATTATCATTAAGAGAAAAAGCTTGTTTTTCTTTGTGAAACTTCTAAATATTATTTTAACCAACATTCAATTATTACGAATAAACAATTGAAACAATTGTTTAATTGTTTAAACCATTTTTGTTAACAAATTAGTATTTTTGTAATCTTTTTCAGAAAAATGGTTTTTTGCTAGCAAAATTAGTCCAATAAAAAGCTCTTAAAGTTTAACTTAGTGAAATGACTTTATATCAAATTGTTTATCAATTGTTTAAACAATGTTAGTTAACAAATGCGTTATTTTGGTAATGTTTCTAAGAAATAATTTGTTTTTTTCAGGCAAAATGATTGACTAAAAAGCTCTAAAGTTTAATCTAGTCAAATATCTTTATGTCAAATTATTATTTATTAATTGTTTAAAAAATGTTAGTTAACAAATGTGTCAGTTTGGTAATATTATAAAGAAATATTCCGTTTTTTTGCAAAATCAACTGAATAAAAAGGTCTTGAAGTTTAGCCTAGTAAAATAGCTTTTTATCAAATACTTTATTATTTGTTTAAACAATGTTAGTTAACAAATGCGTCATTTTGATAATATTTCTAAAAAATATTTCGTTTTTCCCTAAAACAATTCAATTAAAAAAAAACGAATTTTTCTTAGAAAAACTACAAAGATACGAATTTGTTAACAAAAAGGGTTCAAACAATTAAAGAATAATTTTAATTGTTTATTTGTAATAATTGTTGGTTAAAATAATATTAAAAAGTTTCAAAAAGAAAAACAAGCTTTTTCTTTTAATAACAATTACAATATATATTTATAAAAGCTAATTAATTAATAACAAATGATTATCAATTTTGTAATATTTTAGTTTTAGTGTTTATGAAATGTAGTTTTTAAATTAAATATTGCTTTAAGAACAACAAAATTAAAACAATTTTACCAAGAAAAACTTTTATAGACACTAATTTGTTTATAATAAATGCAAAATTTTTTAATCTAATTGGTGAAGCAAGGTTTTGCTTTTAGGGATCCACTTAACAAATTTTACACAGTTAGTAACAATTATCATCATTATTATAAAAATGCAACTTTTTTTAGCAAGAAAGAAAATTATTATCAATTTTATAAATAAATAAAAAACTAGGTGTGAATTCTGTCCATTTCATGGACACTTCGCTTCCAAGGAAGCAAAACAATTTGCTTCTTCATAGAGGAAGCAATAATTTAATTTTGATAATATGGCATTCTTTTACATCCAAAATAGTCCCAGAATAAAATTGGCACCGATAAGTAACATATATTTCGATGGGTTGAAATTTCTCAGGTGACTCCACTTAATGAACCAAATTTGATGATTATCATTTCTCCCAAAAAATGTCTTTTTCAGCCAATCAAAAACTGGCTTAAACAGACTTAAGGTACATGTTTAAAGCTTTAAAAATCCACTTAGAAATGTTATTTATGTCTATTTTTGGTGTTACTATAGCTATCTGAAAAAAACGACTTTTTAAAAAAGTATCTTTACATTTCTTGAAATATTTAAAAAAAATATTAAAAACACATTAATTTAAGCTAGATATTCTTTTTCTACAGGTTCTGGCAATAAGTTTTAAAAAAAAGACGTCCCGATATGTTCATTAGGCTCTGAGCAATCAGCGTTTAAAAATCGCTCGGGTCCCGTAGACCCAATCTAGCAGTTACGTTAAATCATGATAGTCTAGCAGTTGAGGGTTAATATTATTAGTAATATTATTATTATTATTATTATCATTATTTTACTAGGTAAAAATTATGTCCATTTCGTGGATATTTCGTTTCAAAGTTAGCAAACAAATTTGCTTTCTTATAGAAAAAGCAATATATTAATAATATAAAATTTAATTCGAGAAATTCTTTAAAAAAAGGAATTTTAAGTGCAAAAAAATGAAAAAACATCAATTAATTTACGAATTTTTGATCAATTATAAAAGTTATATAGGTCAATCGATTCGTTTTGAGATAAGGAATATGATTTTTTATTCATTAAGTTGTATTTTTAGCTTGGAAAAAAATTTTGGCAAAAAACGATTTTTTTCGATGAAAAAAGGTGCTCAACAAAATTTGATTGGGTATTTTCAAAAATCCCTGTTTCCAAATTTAGGTATTCACGAGCTTAAAAAGTCATCCAAATTTTATTGAAATCCGTTGAAGCGTTCTCGAGATATCCTGGCGAAAAAAACGCTATACACACACACGTACACACACACACACACACACATACATCTGGACATTTGCTTAGGAATGAAAATTTACGCTTTTTAGATGAAAGTGAGTCGATTTAGACTATTTTTGGAAAATCGAAAATCTTAACGATCAGAAAGCTTCCTCTAGGAAGCAAAAAATTAAACTTTTTTTTTAAATCGGCCTCGAGCCTTCTAACAATTTAATTTTCTCACATAGAAAATTGTGTGGAATTAAATTATCCTGCAACCCGCAACTTAGTTCAATTTCAGACAATTTATATTCAAATTCAGATTATTGTAAATTCGATTTGGTATTAAAAGTGAGTTGAAGCTTAATTCGATTCAAAATAATTTTCTGTCTAAATAAAATCTTATATTCTTGCAAGATAAAATTTATTTTACGTTCATTATTTCTTACATGGTAAATATTATTATGGATAAGAAATTAAAAGGTTTATTTTAAGCGTGATCGATATTCATATCTTTATTATTAAAATAAGTATAAATCTAAGATACATTTCATTTTTTATAAATGTCACTGAAAACAATTAATGGAATAAAAACATGTATTTATGCGATATGTGAGAAGCATATTTAAATAAATATTATTTGGATTACATCTAATTATTTGTGTCAGAATAGAAAAATATATTTTATGAATTAAAGTTTGATTGCAGACGTAATTTGTTAATTGAATTTACCTTTATATTTTATAATTCGCAGAGGTTAAACAATTACTTAAAAATAATAATAGTAATAATAGTAAATATGACTGCATCATAGTATAATAAAATTATAGTAGTTAGAGAAAATTATTTCATCTGCAGTTGAAACTTTCGCTTTCAGTAAGATGAATCATTAAAAGTTGAGCTCGTTTGGTTCAAGTTCACTATAATCAACGTGACCTACTCATCATAATTGCCCATCAAGACTTAAATTGGTGTATTTAACTCGTTTTCCCTTCTAAATAAAAGCTAGTTTTAATCTAAATAAAAATGAAGTGTAGTATGTTAAACATTTATAGCATCTTTAGAGTAAAATGAAAGGATAAAAATGAATTGTATGTATGCTACAAACATATTTGTACATATACGTCGGAATGTTATTTTAGATATCAATTTATTTTGACTAACATTTTTGGTTTGCAATTTAAAAATTTTGTAAAATTGTTTCAAGAACTTACAATTCATGGAATTTAATTTCATAATTCGCGAAATATTCCAATTTTTTAAAAAGTAATTGCAGTTCTAATTAGAACAAAAATACTATCTACAATTTGATGTAAAGAGTTAACTATAAACTAAGTCGATTTAAAAATCTGCAACAGGGTGTCCTGCTAGTCTCAAAAACAAAATTCCCTGACCTATCCCTGACTTCTTCCTATTTTTTTCCATTTTTTAAATAATATTAGTGCTAAAACAATATGAGGCCCGGAATATTAAAGTGAATTACATATATTAAAGATCAAGGAATTTTTCTTATTACCATTATAAAATTAATTGGACGAAACATGAAAAATTCTTAGAAAATAATAAATTTTTGCTCAAATATTAAAAAGTTTCCTGACTTTCCCTGACTTTTCCTTAACATAAATAAATAATAAAATTATAACAAAAAATGAAAAAGTCCATAAAATAATGTAAGGATGTAAAAATGTAAAAATATATAATTTGTAAAAATATAAAAGTTTAAACAAATTTAGTAATTCATATTATAACTTATAATTTGTAAGTATTCGGTCACATCATTTCTATGTCGAAAATCATCGTAAGATGATACGTAATTGTCATTATCCTTACTATTCCTTTGCATTACTACTCCGAGAATAGCATAAATTTGGAAGAAAATAGTTAGAGCTGTATGAAATGTACCATCCACAAACCATATGTTATTGTTAAGTAACCTATGTGTTATTCACCGGATTGCAATATTCTGGTGGGAGAAATGCGACACCTAGGAACTTGGGAGCGATTTCTGGTAACTATTAGAATTAGAGAATCAAACGCTCACTTGACTTTAACTAATAAGGGGATAACCTGGCTTTTCGACAGCTAGGAATTCAGAGCATTTGGGGGTGAATCTTATATCCCCCTAACCAAATGCTGGTGATATTGAGATCGATGGGACTGAAGTAAAATGGAGAAATACTATAAAGTACCTGGTCGTCGAGTTGGATAAGAAGCTTAGCTTCAACCAACATTTAACATCTGCGACGATCAAAGCCATCTAATGTGGAGAAAACATTTCCCGGCTTATGCCCAACATTGGTGGTCCCAGAGAATCAAAAAGGAGACTAGTAGCGAGCAAGGTGCAATCGAGATTGCTTTATGCAGCTCCAGTGTGGGCATCAGCCCTAGAAAAACGCATTATCTCTATAAGACTACTTTTAGCTCAAAGAATAGTACTGCTAAGAATAGTCTCAGCCTACCGGACTGTACCTACTAGCGCTGTGCAAGTGGTATCGAGCGTTCCGCCGATAGATCTATTAGCCAAGGAAAGTCAATAATATGTCTACTCTGTCACTAAAGATCAGGCAAGCTCACTCCCAGAAGAGGACAGACAGCGACTAAAGGCCCAGATTCGTAGAATCGCGAGGAGTAGATTAGTCGAGGAGTGGCAGGTGAGATGGAATGGTGAATCTACCAGAAGGTGGACTTACCACCTTATTCTCAATCTCGCTAAGTGGCTAGAAAGAGGGCACGGAAAAGTTAGCTACTACGTAACAGAGGTGCTAACAGGTCATGGTTGTTTCAACGAGTATTTGAAACGATTTAAATTAAGAAGAGAGGGATCGTGCTCCTATTGCAAAGCCCTCGGAGCACCCTCTTTGTTTGCAGATATTGAAAGGAGGAAAGACATGATATGTTTCGGGCGGTGGGTACTGAAGTCACGCCCAAAAACATGATTGACTTTATGTTGAGGAATGTGGACTCGTGGCAGCACCCAGGGAATGAAGACTAAAGACATCAATGGACGCAAGCTAAGGAATCAGGGTTAATCTGAAGACAATTGAAGGTAAGAAGTTAGGGAAGAAAACCGTATTGTCTACGATTTGTTGGCTGATCGAGATCTGATGCTGGGCTGAGGGATCTATGGGTATGGGTGGAGTTAGCACACGGCGATGTTGGTTGCCTAGTTCAATCGTTCCGGCGAGTGCTAAATACTCCTATAAAGCGAGGAAGGTTTAGTAGGTATTACCCAGAGTCCAACTTACAGGAAAATTTATATTCCCAATTAAACTATTCTCTGGACTCGAGACCCACACACGGGCAGCACCCTCTTTAAATGATGCTTGCATCATTCATGGTAAGATTTTCCTTATGGTGCATAAATGCATTTGCCAAACCTCGTACTAAAAAATAAAAAATAATGCTGATGAAGAACTGTCATCCTATTGTTGAATGCCATGGCTACAAATGGAGGTGTCTTAAATAGAATCCTTATGATGCCATGTGACCTCTCAAGAATTTGAGCCTTATCCATAAATTGACGATCTTCATAGATGGATCGTTTTGTATCCTCTTTACTTATGGGATTTAAATGTACGCAAATCAATTCAATTTAATACAGAAGAAAGTTGTCGCAAATTTTATAAGAGTTGTTGCTGCAGAATCTCCATTGAAGAATCTTGGCACCAAACCTAGAAGAATCATCGAGCGCTGTGGTGGAGCACGAAAATGGACATTTAGCTCATGCTGGGTAATCTGATAATTGAAAGCGGGAAGAAAAAGTTTAGTGATGCTAAACGGAAAAAACGTCTGATGATCTTGCAACAGGAACTAAACCAAATAGTGCTTTCACGAAAAAATCCTCCAAGAGGAGGAAAGCCAAGAAGGACAGATCTGCATCGCACAGGTCGGACTTCAAAGATACTCCGATGTTTACGAGGATTATAAAGAAGACGACAATATTATCCTAGTCAGGGATTGTTAACTGAGAATGTCAACTAATTCCCGGCAGCAATCTAAGAAGCAATAGTGTTAGAAATTTAAACAAAAGTGTTCCTTTTCGTTGTTTGCATTTATTACCTTTAGTATTAATTAAGCTGTTTGTAGCCTTAAAAAGCTTTGTCAATATTTATGTGAAATAGGAGCGAATTGAATTTGGATTGTTTTGTTCCGAAATTGTCATCGTTACAATAACTAGAGGCATCTTTGGTTTTACGTGCAATTCCTACCTGTATGGGACTATGCAACATAAATCCGCCTACGGATTATCAAGAGGTTAAGATACGCTCAGACCAAACGCAACATGTAGTACAAGAACTTGAAGCCGACAGCAGCGTCATATTACTAACTCTTCACTGAGTGTTCCACGTGACGACATCCGAAAAACAGCCTTCAGCTTCTATTTGGATGAATTCTGTGTACTAAGGCTAGCTACTAGGCTTTCCTCAGGGGTAGCCGTACGGACTCTACATTTCTACCAAGTCCGCACTGAGGTGGATTGCCCTTAATGCGGTCCCTTAGTGAGGGATGGGCCTTTCCTAATATCACTGTTTATGCGTAACCGCTTACCGAGTCAAAACATGCGACTCACACATCAACACTTCAGACACCGAAATTCCTTAACGTATTAAACCTTCAGACTCAAGTGTTCCTCAATGCTTAGCTCAAGCAGAGCTGTCAACCACTGACACCACAAGTCCGACCTCAAATAAACGGGCGAAGACCGAAGCCTTCTGGATCACCCGGCCGCGCATAGTATCATTTTGACCCCGGTGCAGGTACCCAGATGAAAGCCGTATCCGCTTCCTTATTTTGGGGTTTACATTCAACTTGTGTATACATACTCCTCTGAGGCCCTTGATCGAAGCTAAACCAACGTTCGAGAACCGTTAGCAGGCTGCTGTTGGGACTTATTACAGCAAGGTATGCAACATACGTCCATTAACCATATACCTATTGGCTTATTTACTTTGACACCAGGCGGTATTTTGGGACTCTAAATTCATGGTTAGCGACTGCTTACACAGCAACCAGCGTACCGAGATACTGATCCATTCCTGAGTCTACACATTGGTCTGCGGGGCCAAGATCCTACCCTTAGAATAGGACATTTCCCGATCCGCCATCTAGGGAAGCGTTCTGTCGCCCTGTGTACGAGGGGTGGACACGCCTTAATCCTTAGGTAATTTTGATTTAAGACAGACTTGGTAATCGGTATGGAATTTCTAACCATGAGACCAGTGGTCTCGTGATAAACGACGGAGATCCTAACTCCGTATACAAATAAATTGAATTATTTGTATTGAATAGATAATGAGAAGATCCTAACGATTGGTCTAAGAAGTTCATTATGGACTCCCAAAAATTCACAAAATTAATGTTCCCCTCAGACCAATTGTATCATGTGTCAATTCTCCAAACCATTCACTTGCTACTGTCTTATACCATAAACTTAAAAATATCATTTCTACTCCTGCTTCTCATATTGACAATAGTTTCGCTCTTTGTGAAAAACTGAAACTTATTAACGTACCGAAAGACCATGTTTTGCTTTCACTTGATGTAACTTCATTATTTACCAACATCCCGTGTGATCTAGTGATACAGAGCCTAGACATTCGTTACCAAAAAATTAGTGAAAAATGTGACATCCCCTTTTCTCAGGTCATCGATATTTGGAATTTCTGTTTAATAATACCTTTTTTCAATTTGGAGGAAAATTTTATCATTAAATCTACGGAACTCCTATGGGGTCACCGATTTCCCCCTTATTTGCAGATATGTGTATGGATGACTTAGAAAGGAGTTGTCTAAAATCTTTCAAAGAGAAATATGGTTGCAATATTGTTTTTTATTTTCGGTACGTTGACGACACAATTCTTTGTGTTCATAAAGATTTTTTAAATATAGTAGTTGAAGTTTTTAACAGTTACCATCCTAAACTTCAGTTTACTATTGAAATGGAAGTTGAAGGAAAATTAAATTTTCTTGACTTAACAATTATAAGAGAAAACAATCGCCTTGTCACGGATTGGTACCAGAAACCAACATCGTCTGGTAGACTTTTGAACTTTTCGTCTAATCATCCTCAAAATCAAAAACAGAATATTATTTTTAATCTTATTGACAGCGCAATGTCTCTTTCCCACAAGAAATTTCACAAAAAGAACATTTTACTTGTAAAACAAATGTTAATTAATAATAATTATCCTCTTCACTTTATAAATACTTGTGTCTCAAAAAGGATAAATGTTTTAAAAAATAGAAAAATTGATAACAAAAATAACAAGGAACTCACTAATTTAAAAAAATCTATTTATGCAAGGAGGCCTAAAGTTGTTATCCCTTTCAATAACGGGCAATTTTATTCACAGTCTAATTACAACTTAAAAAATTATGACCTTTGTACGATTCCAAAAGTTAAAAAACCACTTAACGGTATCGTCAAGTTGGGGAAGGATTATACTGAAAAGTGGGAAAAAGTTGGCGTCGTTTACAAAATTTCATGTGAAAACTGCAATGCTGTTTACTATGGTGAAACAAAAAGAACTCTTAAAAAACGTATTAATGAACACAAAAATAATAAAAACCTCTTTCAAGTTATACACGAACACTGTACTTCACAAAAAACATGAATTCGACTTTAAAAATGTTTTAATCGTTGATTTTGAAACAGACTGGCGAAAACGTTTAATATCCGAAATGATGTTCATTAACCATGATCCAAATAGTATTAATAAAAAAGAAAACATATATAATTTAAATAATATTTACAACAAATTGTTATACAAAAATTTTTCGATTTGCTAATTTCCAGTCTTAAATTATTTATTCAATTGACAATTGAAACATTGACTTTTCTCTATTTACTGTGTTTGTTTATTTCAGTCGTTATTTGTGATGTTAGATTACCTTGCCGTTAATTTGTTTTTATATTTATAATTCTTGTCAGTTTATTCCGTACTCTGTGACTGAGAACTTGTGTTTGACATGTCACTTATTCGTGACGTTGTACTTTTCGATGTAATTTAATTTTATTTTATTTTTTGAGGTAAAATATGCGTTGATTTGTTAATATTTTTTAATTGTGGTGCGTGTTAAAAAATTGAACGATATTTACTGAAAAGTGTAATATTTATTTTACAGCCTGATGAGATCAATGGAATATTGACGAAACGTCGCTTGACAAATAAAGACCGTGGTCTTTAAAAATGTGTCTAGTGTTTTTTGTTCCTTCCTTTTTGCATTAAAAATTATGCAAAATAGGGAAGAGTATTTACACCTACACATATTGGCTCCTATTGATCGACAATTTTTCTAATTTTAAAAACAGTTTGTTGTTCCTAACTCCAGTTAGGAAGGAACGGCTGCGACAAAAAAGGATTTAATTGCCACCAACATAAAATTGGTAGAAACATCAACTTAATATAAAAAATGCGAGACTGGTGAGAAATCGTCAATTCATGTATTACGTCCTTGTCTGACCCGATTTTATTTAGATTTTGACTTAAAATTAATTTTTGAAAATTTCCAAAATTTGCAAATTTTCTATTAAATTATTTTAAAAAATGGAATAAATTCGGGTCAATCAGACCTTCCTAATGATATTTCAAGTAATTCGACAAAGTTTTTATTATTTTAAGTGGAAGTTTATGAAGAATGAAGAAACCACATAAAAAAATATACAATAAATAAAAATTGTTTCCTATAAGAACGACGTAATTCTTCATCACATGACCTCCTGATAAATTACAAACAATTTTTAATTTTAATCTTTTATTGTCTTTTTGTACAATAATTGGGTCATGCTTGCATGAATATGTTAATAATTCAAATACTTATAACTTAATAATGAGCTGTACTTGCCTGGGGTAATCTGAATGGTGAGTATAGTGATTAAAATAATTTTATTTGCTTCAGTGTGTGTAAAATGTATAACTTAATATTAATCGTTTATGAAGAACGCTATTACTTATAAAACGGTTCATGTAGTATTAGAACAGAAACGTAAAAGCTTATGATCGTCCTTAATAACTTCAAAGGCAGAAAGGGAGGGTTATATAATTCGATTTAGTCTGTCGCCACGGTAAAATGCAACGTAGTGGTTTCAGCGGATGAAATTTCAAAATGAAACCAAAGTGTTGCTCATTTTCACCTATATACAAGCATAGTATTAGTAGGTAATCAATTTTAACTTTTGGAACTCTATACTTATTTTCTAATTTCCAGTCATTTTCCCGAATGCTGCTGTTCCTAATGTCTAAAATTCCAAATGTCCAAATACCTGAATGTCATTATCCAGAATGCCAATCAGCCGAATGACTATGCCCGCCAAAAAAATTTAATTTTTTTATTAGTTCAATGTTCTAAAGGATCCTCTTTAGGATTTCGAAACTCGAGAGAAGAATAAACGCCTGAGGGTTAACCTTGGACAAAATAAGATTAATTTTTTCTTGACTTAATTAAATGGTATTTTAATCATTTTATGATAATAATTCAGTAAATTACATTACCGCTTAACAAGGCGACCACTACTTTGAACTCTGGTTTAAACTCTTACTCATTTCGTGATATTTTTATGTTTACAATGTGAAATTTTAAAAAGTAGGAAGATATGTTAGAAATTAGTTTCAGAGTTTTGAATACGAAATATATTATATCATTTTAAATTTGTCGTTCGTTTATATACTTCGTGCACCGACATTTTCATATTTACATTTTATTCTCTTAACCTCATTCAAAGTTGAAAGTTTTTATCACACTATTCCAGTACTTGGGGGACATATTTATGTCAACATTTTTTTACAGTTATACCTCATTTACTCATTTTCAGTCAATGATTTGAAGGAATTGCAAGAGCTCGAATTTCATTTAAATTTAAAATAAAGTGTGTTGTGAGAGACAAGTCATACCGCACGAGTTCGGAATAGGTTGATTTCGGCAAATTGCTACCTAATGACTCATAAGAGGTGGAAGTTGTCTAGGAGAGGGCTAATTAGGGTATGACGATCCTGTTCAATAAAAGTTACGATCGATAATTTTCTGCCTCATTTGATCGTTGAAATTATTAAAATTGATAAGAAGATCCACGCCATACTTTCACGATCGACGCCGATGGCCTAAAAGTTATAGATTTAATTGTAAAATTTTGTTTAAAATTTTGTAGAATATTCTGTGAGGTTTGTGTGTTTGAATTAATAGAAAAAAAGTTAGTTAAATAATTTCTAAAAATTCGCAATTCGCAAATCGATTTGCGTGCAAAAACCACTTCACAGCTCAACGAGTAAATTGTTACGTTTTTAAGGATTAAGACATTTTTAGTTACTTTTGTTTATGATTTTAATTCTCCCAGTCTCTTTACTTGATCTACTGATCCAATTTCAATATTTAGTTTCTCTTTGATCATTTTAATAACTTTTTCTAGTGTCCGTGAGTTTAACTCTTCTGGATCTTCACTTATGCCATAAATTATAAGATTGGTTTTTTTTATTAAGCTTCTCAATTAATTTCATCTGTGTTTCACATTGATCTCTTAAACGTTGATTTTCTATCTGCAGCTTCTGCACATCTTCGTTTTTCTTTATTAATGCCCATAGATTATTTAATTCGTTTTTCAAAGTATCCTTTGTATCCTTTTGAATATTAACTTGTAATTCAAGTAGGCATTTCTTTAAAGTTTCCTCGTTCATTGTGATTAGCAGCAGAATAATAACAGATTAGTAACTATTGTTTATCAATTGAAGGTCAATTTGAAATATGTATTCATTTGACTCTGATTCAATGTTATAACATCAATATCAAATAGCACGTTTTATAGGTGAATTGCAATCAAAAGTTGAAACAAATAGTACCACAAAAAAATTTACACAAATCACAATGAACATCTATGTCACAGTAAGTTGCAGGTGTATGAAGAGAGAGAGAGAGTCTTAAAGTCATATCAAGATTTATTGAATTTAAAACCATTTGGTCGGTTATCCGTTTGAGTGGTTAAATTGTTATTACTTTTGTTCAGTTGGTTAAGATACTGGAGGTTATAGAACAAGATTCCGACTAGTTAAGAGTGAGTTCATATTTAATCTCAAATTTTTATGATTGTTTAGTTTGTTCAGCTGAACAGTTGGTTACGACATAGGCTAAATCCGAGATAGAGAATTTTATAATGTTGGAGGTAACTTGATGAGGATCGTCAGTTTGGATTTAGAAGATCATCGCGCCGAGTTTGATAGACGAGAATGCAACCAATAAGAAGAGTCCTTTCAGTCCTGCAAGGCCCAATGAGAACATCATCGACCGCATGGATCATCAAGACGCCGGCACGATAAATTTTGTGAATTCATTTCTTATCGGATAGCCGAGTGTAAAAGGAATCAAGATGTCAAAGATTTGATTTATTTTATAAATTGTTAAATTTTAAGTTTTCTGAGAATATTTGCTTTTAATTTAGGAACTAATTAAATTGTGTGTGAGATTTTGCGTAGTTTATCTTCAGGTGAGTCTGGTTTCAACAATGTTAATATTTTTTCACGACCTCTCCGCAAAAGTTTGTTGAACTTTTTCTACGTGAAAATTTATATTAATTGGAGATTTTGAATGGTTAATTACGGTTATTGAGTTATGATTTTAGTTTCGTCTTTTTCGAAATATTCTTTTATTTGAGTGGTTTTCAGTAACAATTTAATAATTTAATTAAGTTAAATTCATTAATTCTCGGAAATATCTATTGAGACTAATGTTAATTTAATTCACTTTGGAAAGTGAATATTACTAATGTTCAAATATATATTGGAATATTTAGGTATTATGAAATATGTCTTAAAACAATGCATTCAGGACTCAAAAGGACATAGCAGCTGCATTTGACTAAGAAACGTTTCAGGAACTTAGAAAACAAACATCTACATTAATCTAAGAAGTAAATTTTAACATGTAGAAAAAATTTAGAATAATTTCAAAAACTTCGGAATATTTTTGTTCATCTGTATCCAGCAAAGAAAAGCAAGCCTTCTTTCACATAAAAGAGAAGAACATTTCAACTTTTTCTTACTTGGATTCTTTTTTCGCGGATTGCAAGACCTTTTTCTTGAGTATATATTCCCGAAGGAAAGTGCACTTTCCTGCTTATATATAGAAATACAGTAGTGGCATTCAAATGATAAACTGTGAAAGAGCATCATTGTACCTTCATAAAACTTAGCAAAAAAATTCGCTAAAAGTATGTGGAAAAAGGTTTCAATGAAATCGACGTTTAAATATTATAAGCCACATTTAACTGGAAACACGAATACGATAATAATCTAATAGAGTACATACTATCGCAAAATGGAAACTTGTATCTTTTTTTCTGAAACGAATTGTATAAATAACAGAAAGAGACCGGTAATTAGAATTTGAATTGGAGTCAGAAAAAACTATTTTCTCTAATATTTTTAAATGCATTTATCCTGGTAAATACTTAGTAGGCGAAAGGAACAAATTTTCATCTAGTCAACGTTAAAAATAAACAATTCTAGACAATCTGGACCACTAAACTAAAAATTTAAATGAGACCAGAGAAAGTTTTATTAATTGTTGGACTGATAGTTCTAAACATCAGATCAAACTTTCGTTGATAGAAAATTTGCATAGGGGAAGTTATAGCTTCAGGTTTAATAGGGGGCTAAAAAAAACTAAGTGATCTGACTGTAAATTAAAAGGTTTTAGGGACCACCGTGACCTCGGGCATGACTGTTATAAAAAAATGCCCAGTGCTCAGAGACGAAATTACAAAAAAATTTATAAATCAGGAATTTAATTGTGTGTTTCTTTTTAGATATTTTATATTTTTTTTATACATTCATTATATTTTTATGATTGTTCTGGTAATCTCATTAGTTTATTTTTTACGATTCTGCAGCTTGATTTATTCACTAATATTATTACCTTTCTTTCGGTCATGTACTTATAATTCATTTCATGTACTAATGTGTTTCATGGAGGCTTAATAGCCCTAGGAACTTTTTATGAAATAAATAAATAATAATAATCGTATTATATTTCTACAATCAATTTTTCCTCACTGATTAGGTAAATTTCTATTCCATTCCTTTCCTATCAAGTAGTAAATAAAATTTATTTCAAAAATCTTTGAAAATCCCTAATAAAACTGGGTATTAGAGATTTTTCGTCGAGAATTGTACTTTACGATTGGAAGTAAAAGCAGTATTGAAATCGATCAATAGGTCTTACATTTCTGAGAGTCTGCATTTACTGGCAGCTGCAGAGAAGAGCCTCTCATTTCACATTTCGAAGGAAAGAAAGAAGTCAAAAAGTTTTCAGATAGTTTGAAAAAAAAAGATGAAAGATCTTCGAAAAACAGTTCTAATTTTTGCTTTTATTAAAACACAGAATTAAATTCAAGTAGACAAAATCCCTCTTTCTCAGAATGATTATGTTTGACCCTGAGGATATTTTTGTCACGATATTTTCTTATGTGCAACTGATTACAAACAAGTACATAAAAACTTACGAGAACAGTGATATGCTTGCTCTGCTAATAAACTTTGTGCTTTCATTAAGAAAACAGGGATTACACACCGCAAAAATAATATGTAAATTTATTTTTTCTTATCTTATTGAAATGTAGGCTAAAGAATTATTTAATGTATGATTGGAGAAGAATTATCATTTTGGTTGAGTAAAAAATTAATAACAGAAATTATCACAGAATTATGACTATTTTTAATTATTACAAGATATTATTACAAGAATGAAAGTAGGTATTTTGCAAGTTAAATAAAGATACCATCTTTTCAAACTTTTGTGTTTGTGAAACAAGCTTTTAACTTTTCAGCACTGATGACTTCTAAAATTTTGCAGATGCTTCGAGAAGAAAATAAACTGTATAAAGAAACTTTGTGTAATATTTAAGAGAAAAAATAATTTTAGAGTTACAACAGAGAATGAATCCAGTTAAACTTTGCCATTAAATAAACCAAATAAAAGAATTATGAAATAAAAGCCAATGTTAATTCAGAATTCTTCAAAATGAAATTTAATTTCAGTGAAAAATGATTTTAAAATCTACTTTGAAATTTATACACATTAAGTGTTTCATCCTGATTTCACGTTGAATAAAAAATACAAATTGACAAGTCTATGTGCAGCGTCAATTTCGCCATCCGAATAATTTAAAAGAGTCTAATAAAAACTTTCTTTATTTTGGTCCTAAGAGGATTGGAGTGATAAACGACTTAGGTCAGACTGTCTGACATTTCGCACGCGTCAAAAATAAGATAAGATTCAACCTAAGGTGTAAATTTATAAACAGCATCAGTCTAAAGGGTATTAATTGTTAATTACAATGTTTTCTTCTCCGAAGATTACAAACTCGTTATGCAGATGAGACTTTGAGAGAGAAACACAGCTGCTTAAGTTTAGAATGCATTCCGTACTATTATAAGTGATACGTTGGGGCCTGTGTAGTTCTCTAGCCTCAAGGCTAAACTCTATGACGTTTTATCACACTTACACGGTTTAAAATTTAAAAACCAGTCACGTTTCGTTTTACCCGTTATATACTCTATTAATCTCGAGAGCGTGAATTCAATGCTTGATTTCCTAAAAATAGTGCGCAGTCTTGTCGATATAAGCGTTATCAGAAACTATTTCTAATTCATTAACAGTTCTGAGAATTTTACCGTATACACACACTTTAAATTGCATTTAATTCAATTATTCATCCTACATTTCCAATTCGTTACGTTAATTAACCCTAACTAATCTAATTTAAGAAGAAAATAAAAATTAAAGAATTTTGGTAGCTATACATTACACGGGAATAATTCACGTGAAGAAATTACGAGAAACGAAAGTTCCTTCTTATTTTCACTGCAATTTTCGTAAAAATGTTAGGCAGATAAAAATTTAAGCGGGAATTTTCATGGAGGTAATAACAAATTGCTATAAAATTATAGGAAAAAAATTCGAAGAATTTCAAACAGGGTGTCTACTAATTACGTCTCACAAAATTCCCGGTCATTTCCCGGTTTTTGTTTCTATTTTTCCCGGTTTTTTCTCTTGTTAACTTAAAATTTATTTTAAGTATAAATAGACCTACAAATGGCTACAAAAATTAAAGATAACAGTTGATAATTGGAGCAAATAATTGAAATTCGAAGAAAAAAATTGAGAATTGAAGAATTAAATATTAAACTTGACAAAAAATAATAATTAAGAATTAAAAGAAACAATTAATAATGGAAAGAAATAATTAACAATGGAAAGAAATAATTCAACAATGACAAAGATATTTGACAATTAGAAACAAAATTTAAAAAAAAGTAAATATTAATCTACAATTGAACAATAGTTATTAAATTCAAAGAATATAATTGAAAATTGGTCAACTAGATAGAAAATCCAAAAAAATAATTCAAAATTTAAGTTAATAATTTAAAATTAAATTGGTTTAGTTTTGAATGGATTGATTAATTTTATATTTATTGTAATTTTTCTTATTGTGAGTACATCATTGTACGAAAGGGCTCTTTTCTTTTCTTTGTACTTGTCCGTTTATGTATAAATAAAAATAAAAAATAAAAAAAATTAAAGAAATAAATTGGAAATTAAATAATCAAATTGAAATCAGAAAAATACAGAATTATTGAATATTAAAAAAAAAACAATTGAAAATTGAGAAATAAAATTAAAATTTGAATACAATAATTGAGAATTAAAGAAAATTACTGAACAATTGGACTGAAAAAAGAAGAAAATAATTTATAATTAAAAAAAAAATGGAAAATGACAGAAATTATTTAACATTGAAGAAAACATTAAAAATTGAAGAATAGAATTGTTATTTACAGAAATTAATTGAGAATTGAAAAAAGTAATTGAACAATTAGATTGAAAATAGAAGAAAATTATTGAAAATTGAAGGAGGTTTTAAAACATGAAATAAATAACTGATAATTGAAAAAAAATTATTTAAAGAAATTAATTGAGAATTGAAAAAAGTAATTGAACAATTAAATTGAAAATAGAAGAAAATTATTGAAAATTGAAGGATGTTTTAAAACATGAAATAAATAACTGATAATTGAAAAAAAAATAATTGAAAAAAGAAATAAATAACTGATAATCGAAAAAAAAATAATTGAAAAAAGTCGAGATTACTGAATATTGAAACAAATAATCGAAAATTGAAGAAAATAATTAAAAATTGAAGAAAGTACTTAAAAATTAAATACAATATTTGGAAACAGCAGAAAAATTTATAAATCGACGGAAATAATTGCGAATTGATGAAAATAATTTAAAAATTCTCAATTTAAATAAAAATTGAAAGAAAAACATAATTTAAAAAAGCTGAGAATTGTTAAATATTGAAGAAAGTTGAGAAGAAATTGAAAATTGAAAGAAATTGCGAAACTGAAAGAAATATGAAAAAATAATTGGAAATTGAAGAAAATAATTGAAATTTAAGAAAAAAATTGGAATTTGAAGAAAATAATTGAGAATTTAAAAAAAATCATTGTAAAAAGCCTAGAGTTATTGAATATTAAAAAAAAAATTGAAAATTAAAGAATGGAATTGAATGTCGAAAATTATAATTGAGAATTAAAGAAAATAATTCAAGAATTAAACAATGGGATTGAAAGTAGAAGAAAATAAGTGATAATTGAATAAAAAAGAAATTCAACAACCCAGGAATTATAGAATTTGAAAAAGACAATAAAACTAGGTGAGAATTATGTCCATTTCATGGACATTTCGCTTCCAAGTAAGCAAAATAATTTGCTTCCTCATAGAGGAAGCAAGAAATTAATAATATACAAGTTAATTAGGGAAATTGTTAAAAAAAAAATGTTAATGCAAAAAAGTGTCAAAATATGAATTATTTTACGAATTCTTGATCAATTATAAAAGTAATATAGGTCAATCGATTCGTTTTGAGATGAGGAACATGATTTTTGTATTCTTTAAGTTGTATTTTTAGCATGAAAAAAATTTTTGTCAAAAAACGATTTTTTTCGATGAAAAAAGGTGCCCAAAAAAATTTGGTGGGGTATTTTCAAAAATCCCTGTGTCCAAATTTAGACATTCATAAGCTTAATATGTCATCCAAATTTTATTGGAATCCGTTTAAGCATTCTCAAGATATCTTGTACACAAAAAACGCTATACACACACACACACACACACACATACATCTGGACATTTGCTTAGGAATGAAAATTTTCGCTTTTTAGATGAAAATGAGTCGATTTGGACTATTTTTGGAAAATTGAAAATTTTAACGATCACAAAGCTTCCTCTATGAGGAAGCAAAATGAAGAATATAATTGTAATTTGAAGAAATTAATTAAAAATTGTAGAATACAATTTGAAATTGAAGAAAATGTGATTTTATGAAAATTGTTGAATAATAATTGATGAATTGAATTCAAGTTTCAAAAACATTATTGCTAATTGAAAAAAATATTGAAAAAAGCCGAGAATTATTGATTATAGAAGAAAATTATTAAAAAATGGAGGAGTTATTGAGATGTGAAATAAATAAATGATAATTGAAAAAAATAGTTGACAAAAGTCGAGAATTATTTAATGTTAAATTAAATAATTAAAAATTGAAGGAAATAGTTGAGATCTGAAGAAAATAATTAAAAATTGATGAAAAAAATTAAAAATTGAAGAAAATAATTGAAAATTGAATCAAATAATTGACAATTCAAAAAACATAATTTATAGTTGAAGAAAATAATTAAAAATTGATTAAAATAATTGAAAATCGTAGAAAATATTTCAGAATTAAATAAATTAATTAGAAATTGATCTAAATAATTGGAAATTAAAGAAAATAATTGGCAATTGAAGAAAATCGAAGAAAATGATTGAGAATTAAAGAAATAATTTTAAATTAATGAAAATAATTCCAACTGGAAGAAAATAATTGAGAATTGTAGAAAATAATTGGAAATTGAAGAAAAGAATTTATTATCCCAGAAACAAAATTCCCGTTTTGACGGAAAATTCCCGGTTTTCCCGGTTAGTAGACACCCTGTCAAAACAATTTTTACCGAATGTTCATGAAATATCTGTATAATTCTCGGGAAATAAAAAATGCATCTAGAATTTCTGGGAATGATAATTTCTTGTTTAAATTCCCGTAGAATATTAGTTAAAGGTTCAGGAAATACTAGTACATTTATCAAAAAATAAATGCCAACTCGAATGTCCAAAGAAATTTGGTAGAATTTAGGAGAAATTATCGTAAAATTCTTAAATTTTTCAGAAGATATGATTTTCTGATAGAATTGTCGTTGAATTTACAGAAAATACAAACATAATCTAGAATTATCATAAAATTTATTTTCCGCGGGAATCCATGCGGAATTTTTATAAAGAACTTAAATTTTTAAGCAGATTTCCATTTTAGATCGAATTTTTAGAAATTCCAATTTCAGCTGCAATTTCCTGAAAAAGTAATTTGAGCAGAAATTTATGTGTAATTTCTGAGAAATATTCTTAAAATTTTGCAGTTCACCCGGAAATTTTAACGTCAGAAAGAATTGCCGTTGAAATTCAAGAAAATAAGAACATTAGCAGGAATTTCCGGGAAATAGCCTTTTCAGCGGGAATTCATGAGGAAATTCGATGTAACTTTTTAATTTTCCTAGGTCTCACTATTTTAACTAGAATTTCTGGTGAATTCACAGAATTACAAATTTCGGTCGTAATTAACTAGAAATAGTAATTTAAGTTTGAGTTTCTAAAGATATTTCGTGAAATTCCTTCATTTTTAAAAAAATTTCCATTTATGCACGAATTTCAGCTGCAATATTCTGTAAATAATAATTTCTGGGAAAATTTATGTGAAGTTTTCGGAATTTTTTTTCAAATTTTTCAGCTCATCAGGAAATTTCAATATAAAAAAAATTGTCATTGAATTTTAAGAAAATAAGAACATTAGCAGGAAATTACGGGTAATAGCATTTTCAGCAGGAATTCACGAGGAAATTCGATGTAAGTTTTTATTTTCTTAATTCTCACTATTTTACCCAGAATTTTTTAAGAATTCACGGAATTAAAAACTTCCATTGTAATTTCCTGAAAATAGTAATTCTATTTTGAATTTCTAAATAATTTTCGTGAAATTCCTTAATTTTTTAGGAAATTTCCGATTTATATTAAATTTTTAGTATTTAAATTTTGCGCTGTAATTTTCTGAAAATAGTTATTTCAGCCGAAATTTATGTGAAGTTTTTGGAAATTTTTTTCAGAGTAATGCAGTTTATCAGAAAATTTTAATATAAAAAGAATTGTCAATAAATTTCAAGAAAATAAGAACATTAGCAGGAAATTCCGGGAAATAGCATTTTCAGCGGGAATTCACGAGGAAATTCGATGTACGTTTCTAATTTTACTACGTCTCACAATTTCACCTAGAATTTTTAGAGAATTCAGGGAATTACAAACTTAAGAAATAATTTCCTAGAAATAGTAATTCGAGTTTTAATTTCAATCGAGCTTTCAGGAAATTCCTTAATTTTTAAGGAGATTATCATTTAAGCTCCAATTTTCAGAAATGGAAACTTCACCTGTAATTTTCTGAAAATAGTAATTTCATCGGGAGTTTATGTGGAATTTCTGGGAAATTTTTTTAAAATTCTGCAGTTGATCAGAAAATTTCAATTTTAAACAAAATTGTCGTTAATAAACTTAAATAAAAATGGAACCTGAATTTCTGGGAAATTTAATTAAAATTCTGCAGTTCATCAGGAATTTCAATATCAGAAAGAATTGTCGTTCAATTTTAAGAAAATAAGTTTTTAATTTTACTAGGTCCCACTATTTTGCCAATAATTTCTGCAGAATGCACGGAATTAAAAACTTCAGAAATAATTTTCTAGAAATAGTAATTTGAGTTTGAATTTCAATAGGTCTTTCGTGAAATTTCTCAATTTTTAAGGAAATTTCTATTTCTGAACGAATTTTTTGAAATTAAAATTTTAGCTACAATTTTATGCAAATAGTAATTTCAGCGGGAATTTATGTGGAATTTCTGGAAAATTTTCTTAAAATTCTGCAGTTGACCAGAAGATTTCAATTTTTAAAAGAATTGTCTTTGAACTTTAAGAGAACAGGAACATTAGCAGGAATATCTGGAGAATAGCCTTTTCAGCGAGAATTCATCAGGAAATTCGATGTAAGTTTTTAGATTTCCTAGGTCTCACTATTTTACTTAGAATTCACGGAATTACAAACTTTGGTTAAAATTTCCTAAAAATAGTAATTTGAGTTTGAGTTTCTAAAGAATTTCTATGAAATTCCTTAATTTTTAAGGAAATTTCCGTTTCAGATCGAATGTTCAGAAAATTAAATTTCAGCTGCAATTTTGGTGAAAAAATCTATTTCTGCAGAAGTTATGTAGAATTTCCGGGAAATTGTTTTAAAATTCTGCAATTCATCAGGAATTTTCAATTTCAGAAAGAATTGTCGTTAAATTTTAAGAAAATCAGAACGTTAGCAGGAATTTCCGAGAAATAGCATTTTCAGCGGGAATTCACGAGGAAATTTGATGTAAGTTTTTAATTTTACTAGATGTCACTATTTTACCTAGAATTTCTGCAGAAATCAAGGAATTACAAACTTTGGTTGTAATTTCCTGAAAATAATAATTTGGGCTTCAATTTCCAAGAAGCTTTAGGAAAATACTTTAATTTTTCAGAATATTTCCGTTATAGCCAGAATTTAACAGAAATAACAAACTTTATTCGTAATTTACTGAAAATAGTAATTTCTAAGGGGATTTCTGTGGAAGTTATGTTTAATCTTTGAGAAATACTCCTGAAAAATAAATTTCAGACAGTCAGTGCGTACAATTTCAAAAAAATTATATTTGATCATTTGTAAAAGTTCAAGGGAATTTTTATTTCAACTGCAATTTCCAGGAAATAGAAATTCTAATACAAGAATTTACAATTACAATTCTAATTTAAGAATTTTCAATTTCAGATAAAAATTCCGTTTAATTTTCAGAAGATAGGAACATCCTAGAAATAGTATTTTTAGTGGGAGTTTACGTGAAATTTTCATGATAATTAATTAATTCCCCATGATATTTTTATTTTAGCTAAAATATCCGAAACTATAAAAGTCAGTTGAAATTTCCTTGAACTAGTAATTTTAACTTGAATTTCCCAGGAGAATCCTTAAAATTCTTTAATTCTCGAATAAATTTTCATTTTCGTTAGAATTTTTTAAAATAGAAACTTGCATAGGAATTTTCTGAAAACAGTAATCGCAGAGGGAATTTCTATTGAACTTTAACGAAACTTATTCGAAATTCACGAGAAACAGATTCCAGCCACTATTCTCGTAGGATGCTCGTAAGATTTTTATCGAACTTTCGGAAACTTTCCCAGCATACTTTTAATTCAGAGCTAATTCCCGTAGAATTTTTGGAAAGTAGAAATTGGTGAAATTTACAAAAATGTTTGGTATTTTCGATTCATTTTAAAATAAGTGGTCCCACTTTTCTGACCGCTAGTGTGCCTGTAAATTAATAACTACTTTCTAAATTAAAAATAAATCTACCGAACTTTTTATATCAACACATTCTTTTTTAATGGATATAATTTATTTGTGTTTGAAACAATTTAGATTAAAAAACTGTTTCGTTAAGTGGAATATAAGCTTTTCCTCTGTGAAATTAAATAACACAATTAATTTAATTTTATATATAAGTTCCTTAATTGTTATTAAAAAATTATATTAATTATATTGGTGATTTTAGTATATAAATAAATACTGATAAATTTAAAATTGCAGTTAAAAATCTTTTTCAAATTAATATTATTAATTTATCATACCGAATTCGAGGGAATCTTGTTAAAATATGCAAATGAAAGTAAAAGGACGAGAATATAAAATTTTTCATGTATGTACATATTTTAATATTTGTGTAAGAAAATCCCTTTTATGTATTTAATATAAAAACGAAAATTATTTAGTATAAAAACGAAGATTATTGAACAGTGTAGTTTCAAAAGATATAATTCAGTAAAATGTAGTATGTTCTAAAGCAACAAACGTAAACAGTTGATAGTATATAATTATTAGATGAGTTCATCACATGTCAGATAATATCAGAAGGTAGATAAAATGTTCTATCTTACTGATTGAGAAGTCAAATAAAAACAATTTGTTCAAACATTATTTAAAACAACTATTACATACTTTTATAACCAACTTTAATAGAACCTCAAAAATGTAAAGAATTCATAATTACCAATAAAAACAATTTGTTCAAATATTATTTAAAACTATTACATACTTATGTAACCAACTTTAATAGAACCTCAAAAATATAAAGAAGTCATAATTACCATATTTTACCAATTTTTTCAACAGCCAAAGAAATAACAAAATTCTCCTAAAGATAGAGTTCTTCATTTGTTAAAAAATGTTTCAAAACAAATAAAAGCTTTTAATCACAAATGTTATTTTAATTTCGACCATCAATGCGGTTCTCATCAGAGCTGTAATTTATTATTTTTTTTGTAATTACAAATAAAAGAAATATATAATTATTAGATCATGAATTTTCACAAATAAAACCGGAGTACTTACTCCAAAGAACAATAATAGACATGTGTGTCTTAATCCCCACAAATTTTTTTGGATTCCCCATTTTCGTCATTTTTTTAAATTATACAAACAAAACACTTTTTTCTCTTAATAACTTATTATTTTAGTGTCATACGTAAAATTCGTCATAGTTTATAAATATTTTTCTGTGTTTATCGTATGATTGTCAAAATATAACTGAAGCTCCGTTCTTAAATTTGTTTACAAATTTACTAAGTGATACAAGGAGAAATGAAATAAATAATAATAAATTCTACATTTTTAAATTAAATATTATCGAGTGATAGAAGCAAATTGATATATACAAGGTTTATATATTAATAATTATTAAAAATTGTAATGGTAGATTGGCCCTTTAAAAGAGGGGAAAAAAAAGTATCTACTTGTATGAAAAGGTAGCCACCTAGTTTCTAACCAGAATAAAGAGGTATATACATGAAAGAAAAAAAGTTGATCTGAGAGAGTAAAGAAAAAATGAAGAATCCACTCACCCTGGAGATGCGGAGGGGTTGATGCAGGTCATGACCGCCATGCATGCGGAAGCCCCAAGGGGAGCCGCCGAGTAGGGTGACTTCTCTGGCGCTCATTCTGTCCCTTGATCTCCAACCCCCCTCTCTCACGTTACACACTGCCACAGATTTGCCACAACACCCTTAATATTTTGATGGAACGGAGTAGTAAAATGCGTCACTGCACTGCAAACAATACTCACAACACGAGGACCGAGCTCCGCAGCGGCTCGCGCCATACTAGGCTCCAAATTCCCCCGCCGCCCCCGCAGGCAGAATCCCCCGCTTCCCCCAAGCCCCTTGCCCAGATGCACCATACAGTATAACCGAGTAACTCCCGCCAAACCCCTTCGATCCGACGACACGGGCAACCCCCAGCAATGCGATCAGCTGATCCTACGCAAGTCTCGTCAACTCGACACTATAGGATGATACTCTTCAGAGTCTACTGTCCATACTACTGCTGCCTTACGTAGCATTCACTTCCGCACTTCCTGAAAGTAAATTATTGAGTAGTAAACATCATTTACATTTTAAACTGTACTTTAGAATCCCGTGTAGAAAAGTTCCCAGTATTTTCCAGTTTATAAGTGGGCGCCAGTTGGGGCCAACCTGGGCTTCCCAGTTTTTTTAAATAAGTAAATTGTTACTAAATAATAGTTTCAATACTAAACTTATCGTCAACCTGGCTTTATTTATTGCAAATTCCCTTCATTTCAATTTAAAAATTCATGAAATTCGGTCAAAGCGCTCAAAGTTTCCCATGCAAAATGCATGGGAAAAAAAAAACTTTTCCATGGAATTGATATAAAATCCATAAAAATTAACATTTTTCGATCGGATAAAGCTGTTTCTCCTCAGAAAAGTTTAAAGAATAAGATCCAATAATTTATTTAACAAATTTTTTATTATTTACTATTTTTTAAAGGTCCATAAAAAATCTTCATAAACGAAAAAAACGTGTAAGATCCTTAAAAAATATTCATTACGACATTTTACACCATTTTTCATCAAACTTTCCTTTAATTACAGTACCGTCGGGAATTGTCAGTCCACCTATTTTTTAAGGTTTGAAAAACGTCTTTAAACGTACAAAGTATAATTTTTTAAATTTTTCTGTGTTTATTTCCTTAAAGTAGATGAAATTTTGAGGAAAATCAGGCCTGAGTGAAGTGAGTTAGTTATTTTTTAATTGAAATATGTTAAAAAATGTGGAATTTTTAATGTTTTACAAAAATTGAAATTATTCTTGAAATAATAAAGGTTTTTTAAAGTTCCTATGTTTGTTTTAAAGGGAATTTACTGGAGAATAACATTGTTGTTTAAGCATTAATGTGCAATTTTTTTCCTAGCATATGCAAGGCTCGGAAGTTAGACCAAAAAATTTATCAAATTTTGAAGACACTATTTTGACATAAAAATAATTTTTAAAATTCCAATATATATATTGTATTACTTCCTTCCGAAAGTTATTGACAATTATGACCTTGGTATATTTTATATAGCTGTATTTGATATCCAGATATAAACAATATTTTTTTTATATTTTTTGGTCCAACTTCCGAGCCTTGCATATGCTAGGAAAAAAATTGCACATTAATGCCTAAGCAACAGTATTATTTTCCAGAAAATTTTCTTTTAAACAAGCATAGAAACTTTAAAAAACCTATATTATTTCGAGAGTAATTTCAATTTTTGTAAAACATTAAAAATTCCACATTTTTTAATATATTTCAAAGAAAAATTGACTAACTCACTTCACTCAGACCTTATTTTCCTCAAAATTTTATCTACTTTAAGGAGATAAACACAGAAAAATTTTAATATTTGTACTTTGTACGTTTAAAGATGTTTTTCAAACCTTAAAAAATGGGTGGACTGACAATTTCCGACGGTACTGTACATACAAATTAGTTACTAACAATTGTTGCATGTATTTTTTAATTTGTTTAAACAAATTAATATTGTTTATTTGAAACTTTTCATCTAATAGAGTTAGAGACTTGTAACTTTTTTTTAATATTGCAACTATTTAAGTTGAGTAAATCCTAATATAAGAAAGAAAATTAAATATAAAATTATAAAAATTGTTTAAACAAATTAATATTGTTTATTTGCAACTTTTCATCTAATAGAGTTAGAAAGTTGTAAATTTTTCTTGAATTTGCAACTATTCAAGCCAACAAAAGATTAATATTAATAATAAACAAAAATCCACAATTACAAAAATTGTTTAAACAAATTAATATTGTTTATTTGCAATTTTTTATCTAATTGAGTTACAGAGTTGTAACTTTTTATTAATTTTGCAATTTTTCAATTCTAATGAAGCCCAGTATTAATTGTAAAGTAAAATCAGCAATTATAAAAATTGTTTAAACAAATTAGTATTGTTAATATTAATATTGTAATACAGTTCCCAAACTGTATTAGAGTTGTCAATAAACAATATTAATTTGTTTAAAAGAGTTTTATATTTATGAATTTTCGTTTACTATAAGTTTTGGGCGTTTATAGGCTTAAAAATTGCAAAATTAAGAGAAAGTTACAACTCTCTAGCTCAATTCGATGAATAATTGCAAATAAACAATATTAGTTTGTTTAAACAATTTTTATAATTGTTGATTTTCGTTTATTATTAATATTCAGCTTTTATATTCTTGAATAGTTGCAAAATTAAATAAAAGTTTTAACTCTAAAGCTCAATTAGATAAAAGGTTGCAAATAAACAATATTAATTTGTTTAAACATTTAGTGTAATTGTGAATTTTTGTTTATTATTAATATAAGGCTTTCATAGGTTTGAAAAGTTGCAAAATTAATAGAAAGTTTCAACTCTCTAGGTCAATTAGATGAAAAGCTGCAAATAAACAATATTAATTTGTTTAAACAATTTCCATAAATGTGGATTTTCGTTTATTATTAATATTAAACTTTCATCAGCTTGAAAAGTTGCAAAATTAGGAGAAAATTTCAACTCTGTAGCTCAATTAGATAATAAGTTACAAAGAAACAATATTAATTTGTTTAAACAATTTTTTATAATTGTGAATTTTTGTTTATTATTAATTTTAAGCCATCATAGGCTTAAAAAGTTGCAAAATTATTAAGAGAAAGTTTCAGCTCTCTAGCTTAATTAGATGAAAAGTTGCAAATAAACAATATTAATTTGTTTAAACAATTTCCATAAATGTGGATTTTCGTTTATTATTAATATTGAGCCTTCATAAGCTTGAAAAGTTGCAAATTTAAGAGAAAGTTTTAGCTCTCTATAGCTCAATTAGATGAAAAGTTGCAAATAAACAATATTAATTTGTTTAAACAATTTTGATAATTGTGGATTTTCGTTTATTATTAATATTAAGCTTTCATAAGCTTGAAAAGTTGCAAAATTAGGAAAAAATTTCAACTCTGTAGATCAATTAGATGATAAGTTACAAATAAACAATATTAATTTGTTTAAACAATTTTTATAATTGTGAATTTTCGTTTATTATTAATTTTAAGCTTTCATAGGCTTAAAAAGTTGCAAAATTATTAAGAGAAAGTTTCAGCTCTCTAGCTCAATTAGATGAAAAGTTGCAAATAAACAATATTAATTTGTTTAAACAATTTTTATAATTTTATATTTTATTTTTTTCTAATATTAGGCTTAGTTATTTTATATAGTTGCTAAATTAGAAAAAAGTTACAACTCTCTAGCTCTATTAGATGAAAAGTTTCAAATAAACAATATTAGTTTGTTTAGAAAAATTAAAAATTACATGCAACAATTGTTATTAACTAATTTTTATCTCATTAAAGAAAATTTTGATGGAAAATATTGTAAAAAGTTGTACTGAATATTTTTTAACGATCTTACATTTTTACGGATCTTCTTTAGTAAATTGGCACTAACAGGGTTGAGCATTACAAGCCCACTAATTTCCCAGTGGGAAGACCCAACTGGGGCCCACCTTAAATCTGGGAAACCCATATGGGGCCCAACTGGCGCCCACCCAACTTTTCTACACGGGATAATAAAGAAATATGTGATTAAGGGGTTAGTACCACATCTCAGTGACTTTTACTAAAAATTTTTTTTTAATACAGAATTTATTTTATTTACTTTAAACTTTTTTTACACTAAAGAAAAGGTTTTAGGCTATTAAAAAAAAAATGTCTTATTCCTGGTTTATTAACAATTATCTTACTGTCATGGCGGCCTGAAAATACTCCTATTTGTAATTGGCGGACACGATATCTTAAGTTTAGGTGAACTAAAAAATAAAAATCAAGTAGTTTCTTGAAAAGTAAGCTTGTCGCTATCGTGTGAACCTCGATAAAATTTTTTCGATGAAAAAAAAACAAAATGGCGGAGTTTTTTCATTTTTGACCTTGTTTTTCAATGTAAATTGTTTAAAAAGTAAATAAAATATTATAATTTTGATTCACACGATAGCCGTACATGTGTAGAATAAGCCATCAAAATTTTAGCCCGATCGGTGAAATAGTTTTTTTTCTAGGATGTTCGCCAGGTCAAGAAACGTTGTTTTAAGAAAAAGCAAATTTAAAAAAACACGTTCTCTTTCAAGAAAATACCCCTTACGCGTCGGAATATGCAATTTACTGTTTAAAAATGTCTATAGTTCACACGTTTTGACGAAATTTGTTAACTCTGATTCTGAAATACTCAGGATTAATTACTTTTTCGATTTTTGGCCATGATTTCGGTACTTGAAACCACTGTGGTACGCGAAACTCTTACATTTTGTATCTCGTTTTTCTATACGTTATCGGAGTTTCCAACCAAAATAATAGTTTTCACACCATTTCTACATATATATACTAGAAGAATCTGCAGTTTTTAGAAAATCGATTTTTTTTAAAAAAGATGTGGTACTAACCCCTTAAAGAACGCACTGGAAGATAATTTTTTTTATCTCATCAATGTTTTATGTACAATTGTCAGCGCAAGGCATAATTTCACAAAATAAATTGACTGATAATAAGGGTAACGGGTACAGTGACCGACCCCCTGAGCATAGTTTCAAATTTGAGTGAAGTTATAATTTTACCTATTATAGTTTTAGTTATGAAATAAACTGTAAATGACAGATTAAGGTTTTAATTTTATACTTATGTGTGTAAAATTATCGAAAGCATTATGAAAAATTAATAATAATAATTTTTTAATGCCTTGTACGAAAACAGTGAACGACATAGCATCGTTAATCTTCTTGATTACAAATGAAAAAATATAATATATTTATAGAGAAGACTTTTTCTTAAGGATGTTGCAAAGAGAGAATTAACATAACCTTAAAAATACATTCCCAGACAGCGTATAATTTCGACACTTAGCCAATTTTTTCAGAAATTAAAAATGTAATTAAAAATATGACCATGTGTCCAAAATTGAAATTTTTTGCAGATTCTAAAAAAATTTAACATTTTAGAAATAAAACAGAATAAATTTAAATTTAAGTAAATTAGTAATAATTAATTCATTCATTCATTTATATTTATTTAAATATAAATATTTTACACGCAGAAAAATAGTTGGATACCTGCACCTGTCTATTGGATGGGACAGCTATTTTTGTTGGACTTTCCAGCGCCATCCGATTAGATGTCAGGGAGAACTATTTTTGTTGGATGGATAAGAATTGGATGTGGCAGCCAATTTACAAAGGTCCACGAAACAATAAAATGGATATAATACCCATGGATACTTATTGTATAAGGGTACCTTTGAGTTGGTCAGCGTCACATGCTCCTTTACATATTTTTAGATTAGTTGTTAATAATTAACAGTAGCAAAAAAAATTGTCAATGATTCTAAATATTATGAAT
Source organism: Ganaspis brasiliensis (assembly GCA_037103525.1). NCBI lineage: Eukaryota > Metazoa > Arthropoda > Insecta > Hymenoptera > Figitidae > Ganaspis > Ganaspis brasiliensis. The sequence goes on from JAZKLR010000193.1 coordinate 1,468,867, forward strand.
TAATGGAAAATTCAAAACAATATATTATTTTGTTTAAAATAAAAAACCATGTATTGTTTTAAAGCCAAGTAAATATTCAAATTAAAATGTTGTCTTAACACAAATAAAATTCTATTTGCCAAGTAAAAAATATTAAAATATATACTTAAAAATTACACAATTAAAGTAACTCTCGTTTTTTTCTTTGGATATACAATTCGAAGAAATTATTTATACATTAATTAAACACACACACACGTACGATGTAAACTCTGTAAAACATACACAACTCAACTTATATATGGGGCAAATTTTCTCAAGTGTCCAGCGTCAGAATTAAAAGTTGTTAAATCGGACTAATATTTGCACAAACTTTAGTGCTATAAGTAAGTACTTTAACCACCTAATATTATGCAATTTAATTTAAAATTGTAGAGGGGGGAGGGGGTTGAAGATTTGGGTAAAGTAAGAACATTGAGTTTTTCAAAAAATCGTAGCCGCTAAATAACGAAATGAAAAAAATTTTCACCTATATGTTTTCGAAAGGTTCTTTTCTGCTCTTTCACATGATAAAAAAGTTTTTTTTTAAAAATCAAAATTTAACCCTTTTTTTTGCAAATTAAAAATTTTTTTGACTTTTTTTTCAAAATGGACCCTTTTTTTCTTTTTTTTTTTTTTGTCTTAAAAGAAAGCTCAAGTTGTGTACTTTAAACATACCAAAAGAACAAAATGACGTTTTTTGTTGTTTTCATTTTATAAAAAATGGAATAATTTACAAAAAAATTAAGTTACGGCAATTCTGAATACAACACTTTGAAGCTTATCAAAATGCTCATCCAACGAGCCCTATATAAAGTATTTTGGATAATTTTATGATTTATAAATAAATATTTATAAAAAATTAATTAACAAATAAATATCATCCATAAAAATAAAAGTAGAGTGCTAAATTTTTTTTTAATTGGAAGGTTTTACAATCCTGCATTAAATAATATCTAGCTAAAGTATTTCCAACCATTCAAAATTTAAATAAGACATTTTTATATAAAAATTCATAACACTACATTAAACCCGCACTAAAATTCAAACATCTATAAATTAAGTTTGGATGAAAAAATGTTAAATATTTTCTCCAAGAGGAAGCAGAAAGTAATTAAATCGAGTTTTAAAAATCATGCACATAATATTAAATATTAGAATCAAAAAATTTTAATTATTATTATAAAAAAATTTTAAATTTTGTAATTTTGAAAATGATATATATAAAATTAAATTATACAAATTATTATGAAAAAATATAATATTTAATTATTAAAAAATGAATAATAACTGTTCTGTAGAAAATGACATACAAAAATATTAGGCTCGGTGGTTACACAAGTAGCTTTAACGTAGTTGTGCAGCGCGACGCGGCGCACGCATAAAGATGTGGATGTAAAAATATCTTATTTAAATTTTCAATGGTTGGAAATACTTTAGCTAGATATTATTTAATGTAGGATTGTTAAACTTTCCAATTAAAAAAAATTTAGCACTCTACCTTTATTTTTATGGATGATATTTATTTGTTAATTAATTTTTTATAAATATTTATTTATAAATCATAAAATTGTCCAAAATATTTCATATAGGGCTCGTTGGATGCGCATTTTGATAAGCTTCAAAGTGTTCTATTCAGAATTGCCGAAACTTAATTTTTTTTGTAAAGTATTTCAATTTTTATAAATTTTTATTAATTAATTAATTAATAATTCGAAAACAACAAAAAACGTCATTTTGTTCTTTTGGTATGTTTAAAGTACATAACTTGAGCATTCTTATAAGACAAAAAAAAAGAAAAAAAGGGTCCGTTTTGAAAAAAAAGTCAAAAAAATTTTTAATTTGCAAAAAAAAGGGTTAAATTTTGATTTTTAAAAAAAAACTTTTTTATCATGTGAAAGAGCAGAAAAGAACCTTTCGAAAACATATAGGTGAAAATTTTTTTCATTTTGTTATTTAGCGGCTACGATTTTTTGAAAAACTCAATGTTCTTACTTTACCCAAATCTTCAACCCCCTCCCCCCTCTACAATTTTAAATTAAATTGCATAATATTTTGTGGTTAAAGTACTTACCCATAGCACTAAAGTTTGTGCAAATATTAGTCCGATTTAACAACTTTTAATTTTGACGCTGGACACTTGAGAAAATTTGCCCCATATACATACTAACCTCATCATTTCTTTACAACATGTGAGAAAGCAGAAAAACAGTTAAAACTTTTTTTATACAGTATTAATTTTTTAAGCAAAGGGTAAAAAATAATCTTTCTGAGACAGGTCTATTGAGTAAATCTTTATTTTCAAAATTCATTTTAAAATTAATTAAACTTCCAACATTTTTAACTTCAACTATCAAACTTCTAATAAAAAATCGAAAAATACCAGTTAAAAATATGAAATTAAAAAAAATAATTAAAAAAAAAGAAATAAAATAAAGTTAAAAGACAAAAAATGTTTCGAAAATAACAAAAAGAAAATACAAAAAAGATTAGAAAAGATTTACATCAAACAATTTGTTGAATAATGAATACTAACATTCATTTTAAAAAATATTAATAAATAAATTTTAGGAATTTTAAAAAAGCGAAACCATTTGTAAAAATTTTATACAGAGGAATTTGGTTTTTCGGTTAAAAAAGAAATTCGAAAATACATACACGTTTTTCATGTTTTAATAAAAAGATTTTGGTTGATACAATCTTATACATTTGATATAAAAGCAAGGTTTTTTGTAATTCGGTTCCAATTTATATAAAAATAAAGTAAAGGCAGCCAGCAGATGCCAAAAAAGTTAGGAAATATTTTTCGTTCAAGAAAAGTGTTGTCAGAAAATTGTCCTATTTCATGTTTGAAAAAAACTCTTTTTGGTCAAATGAATCTTGTGGATTTGATTTAAACGCCCGGTTTTTTGTAATTTGATTCAAATTCATAAACCATTAAAGAAAAAGCAGTCAGGTTGTGCCAAAAAAATTTAGAAATATTTTTCGTCTTTGAAAAGTTATGTCAGGAAATAGTTGTTTTTCATGTTTGATAAATACACTTTTTGGCCGATTAAATCTTCTAAATTTAATATAAAGGCCCGGTCTTTTTGTAATTGGTTGGAATTTATAAACAATTGAAGGAAAAGCAGTCAGGTTGTGCCAAAAAAATTTTTAAATATTTTTCGTTTTTGAAAAGTTATGTTAGAAAATAGTTGTTTTTCATGTTTGAATAACACCCTTTTTGGTTGATTAAATCTTCTAGATTTAATCTAAAGGCCCGGTTTTTTCTAATTTGGTTTGAATTCAGAAACAATTAAAGAAAAAACAGTCTGCATAAGTTAAAAAAATTTAGAAATATTTTTCGTCTACCAAAAGTGTTGTTAGAAACTAGTTGCTTTTTATGTTTGAAAAATATATACTTTTTGGCTGGTCAAATCTTCAAGATTCAATAAAAACGGCCGGTTTTTTTAAGTTTGTTTATAATTCATAAACAGTTAAAGAAAAAACAGTTAGTATAAGTTAAAATGTTTTAGAAATATTTTTCGTCTACCAAAAGTGTTGTTACAGACTCATCGTTTTTCATGCTGCAATAATTCCTTTTTTGTCTGACCACATCTGCTAGATTTGATATAAAGGCTAGTTTTTCGTAATTTAGTTTTTATTTGTGTTCGAAAAAGAGAAAGTAGTTAGGAGATGCCAAACAATTTTATAAATTGTTTTCGAAAAAAGTTTTGTTCAAAAATAGGCTGTTTACAGGGGCTAGAATAATGCAATTTTTCTTTGAGCATATCCTTGTAACTTTTGATATATCGAAGGCTGGTTTTTTTCTGTTTGGTTTGATTTGGTTGAGAAATAATAAAAAACAGGTGGAAGATGCTAAAAATTTTAAGAATGTGCACTTCATTTCAAATTTTATATTTGTTTTAATCGTATAAAATACTCATATTTATCATTTTAAAATTTAAATTTTATAATGTATGTAATATATTGCGTCAAAATCTAATTTTCAATAACAGTATAGTTTCCTAAAAAAATCATATAAGTAAATTTGCGTGTTTTGTATAATTTAACCTCAAACTTTTAAAAGAACAGCTTTGCGCAGGCGCAGACTGCTCGTAGGGCAGTCGCCAATTGAATCAGCTGTTTTGTCCAATACAATTGGAAGGCAGAACCAACTAAAGGGATGTAACAAACAATAGCTGGTATCATTTTTAAATTGTTGCTTTGCCCAACTGCGTTAGTTCAATTATCATTTTAGATAGTTGTTACAACAATTTTGATCTTACCCATTAAAAAGTGGATGCAGTAGCCAACCATTTTTCTGCGTGTACCCTTTAAAGTATAGTTTCAATAAATTTTGAAAATTGTTGGAGTTTTGTCACTTTGATTTATAAGTCTCTTGTTTTTTAAAATTCTTATATTTTAAAGGGTTTTTAAAGGGACGCACAGTGGGATAAAATGACAAAATTTGGTTCAAATGACTTCCAGACTGCAATTTTATTTTGAACCAATGTAAAAAATTCATCTTTCCTCTAACGCAGAACTAAATTCTACAGAGATCTGTGAGATTCGATATTTAAATTATTGTTTTATAAATTTTTAATGTTAATGCAAAAGTATAAAAAAATAATTTTTTACAATTTTCGATTCGTCTGCACAACAATTTTTTTTGCATATTTTTAATAATGTATATGTATTTAATGTTTGGGGGTGTTTCAGTAGTGAAAAAAAAGTTTTTGCGCTAAAACTTTTTGCGCAATTTTTATAAACAATTTATATAAACAATTACACTTAACGGGAAGTTCTGTCTAAAAAAAATTTTTTTTTTGCATACATTTAATTTAGATTATTTCGATTAAATTTTCTTCTTGTTAAACCTAACTTTTGCGATAATTTTTCTTAATTGTTTAAACAATTTTTATAAACAAATTATATAAACAATTACACTTTACGGTAAGTTTTGTCTAAAAAAAATTTCTTTTTACAAACTTGCTTTGGATTATAGCGATTAAACTCTCTTTTTGTTAAATCGAACTTTTACAATAATTTTTCTTAATTTTTAAAACAATTTTTATAAACAATTGCACTGTATGGAACTTTTTGGGCAAAAATGTATGAAATTTTTTACGAATTATGTTTTATGTAAGCCGCCCAGAGATTCTCTCTGAGTTAGAAAATGACTGTTTTGCAATTAATTGTATAATTTTTATAAACAAATTATATAAACAATTACACTTTACGGTAAGTTTTGTCTAAAAAAAAATTTCTTTTTACAAACTTGCTTTGGATTATAGCGAGTAAACTCTCTTTTTGTTAAAACGAACATTTACGATAATTTGTCTTAAAAGTTTAAACAATTTTTATAAACAATTATATTTATATTGCACTGTATGGAACTTTTTTGATAAAAATGTATCGAATTTTTTACGAATTATGATTAATGTAAGCCGCCCAGTGATTCTTCTTGCAAAATAGTCATTTTGAAATTAATTTTATAATTTTTATAAACAAATTATATAAACAATGACACTTTACTGTAAGTTTTGTCTAAAAAAAACATTCTTTTTTTACAAAGTAGCTTTAGATTATAGCGGTTAAACTCTCTTGTTGTTATACTGAACTTCTGCGATAATTTTTCTTAATTCATTAAACAATTTTTATAAACAAATGCAACGCATGGCCATTTTTGGGCAAAAATGTATCGAATTTTTTACGGATTATTTTTAATGTGAGCCGCCTAGAGATTCTCTTTGCGAAATATAGTCATTTTGCGTTTAATTTTATAAATTTCATAAACAAATTATATAAACAATTACACTTTACAGGAAGTTATGTCTAAAAAAAATTGGTTCTTTTTTATTATTTGCTTCAGATTATTTTGTTTAAACTTTCTTCCTGTTGAACCGAACTTTTACGATAGTTTTTCCTAATTGTTTAAACAATTTTGATAAACAATTGCACTGCATACAGATTTTTGAGCACAAATGTATTGAATTTTTTACGTATTATGTTTAATTTAAGTCGACCAAGCTTTTCCTTGTAAAACACTCATTTTTCAATTATTTTTATAATTTTTATAAACAAATTATGTGAACAATAACAGATTATAATTATTTTAATGAAAATATTAATATCCGTTTTGTAAATTACTATTGTATCAAACGCATAAACTTTATTCCATTAAAAACAATGTTTTGCTTTAATTTTTCTTATTTATATAAATAAATTTAACGTGACGAACGAATCGGGGTAAAATGAAATAGCGTTTTTACCCTTGTTTAAATAAATCTAACTAGAATTTTTCCTAAGGAGATAATCTTTATAATTAAGTTGACTATTTTTATAGATTCGATTCGTTTGTGCCAAAAAATGTGCATACAGTGCAATTGTTTATAAAAATCGTTTAAACAATTAAAAGACATTATCGCAAAAGTTTGGTTTAACAAACAGAAATTTTAATCGCTATAATCTATTTTAATTTAAAATTTTTAATTTTAATCTATTTTATTTGTAAAAAAAAAAATTATTTTTTAGATATAACTTCCCGTAAAGTGTAACTGTTTATTTAATTTGTTTATAAAAATTATAAAATTAAATGAAAAATGACTATATTTCGCAAAGAGAATCTCTAGGCGGCTCACATTAAAAATAATCCGTAAAAAATTCGATACATTTTTGCCCAAAAATGGCCATACGGTGCATTTATTTATAAAAATTGTTCATAACAATTTATTAGCGCAAAAACTTTTTTCTTACTACTAACACACCCCCAAACACTAAATGTATACATTATTTAGTATGCAAAAAATTTTTGGGCAAAAGAAATCAAAAATTGTACAAAATAATGTTTTTAATACTTTTTACATTAAAATTAAAAATTTATAAAACAATAATTAAAAAAAAAAAAGACTCTCACAGAACTCTTTAGAATTTAGTTCTGCGTAAGAGGAAAGAAGAATTTTTTAATTTGGTTCAACATTGCGAACTGAAAGTCAATTTGAACCAAATTTTGTCATTTTATCCCACTGTGCAATAAAATAATTATTTTTAACTATAATTCAGATTTAGAGAAAGATTGTAAAATTTTAGGTTATTCTTTCTAAAACATTTGATTTAAATAAAATTTATGAACAGTCTTATATAAACTATCAATTTTCATAAACAAAATATTTCTATAAACAAACCAAAATGCAATATTAAAGTTTAGATTCTTTTATTATTTAAATATACAAAAACTTATAATTGGAAACTAATTTTTTAAAAATCGAAAAAAAAAATAAATTTATTATAATTTATAAAAAATAGTGTTTCAACATTATTTCATATTTGCTTTTGTAAATTCAGAAAGAACATAATTTCTGCAATAATTAAATAAAATATTCTATCGGATTAAAACTTAATTAGTCTCACGTTCTATCAATTTTACGAAATTATAATTCTTTTGAATTTATATTTATTAAAATTTCAATATATCAAAGTATTATTATTCAACCTAAATGTCAATTAATCCAAGTTCTTATTAAAATTTTAAAACACCTACGTTTTTCACCAGTCCTAATTTTTTATCGTCAAGGAATTTATGATGAGTTTTTTGTTAAAATGAAATGAAATTCATCAGATTTTTAATTGATATAAATTTTAAATCAGTCCAATTTTAATTAAACTCAAATTAAATCCATAAAACTTCAGTTTATTAAAAATTTTGTTTATATCTAAATAGCTACTAATCGATTCAAACTTGAAATTATTCTAATTTTATTTTGTATAAAATTTAATTGGTTTCAAATGTTTCAAAATTCACTCTGTTGAATTTCTCATCTCTTCATGTTTTAAATTTATTGAATTTTCAATTTTCTCAAATCTTATTCGATTACAATTTCTAGTCTATCTAAATTTTAATTCAACTTTAAACAATCTACCTTTCAACTAACTAAATTAAACTTATTAAAATTTTTTTTTTAATCGGTTTTTAAAGCAGAATATATTTTTTTAAGTTTATCTATTTTATAAATTTAAAATTTAAAAGAATATTTATAATTTCGTGAGTTTATGCCTTTTGTTGAAATTTTCAGAAATATAACTAATTCTACTCAAGTAAATAATACAAAATTATTTTCCAGCAATTTACATATTATAAAAACTAAGTTTATAAAAAAAAAATCCATTTTCTAAATAGTAAATTTATTTTCTAAATTCAGCATCCAACGTGCAGTTTCAACATTCAACAAATTGAATTTTTGAAACTGACCTGGTCTTTCCAAAGCAATTTTGTAATTTTCTTTCCAAGAGTCGTCCATTGTAGAAAAAAAAATTAATTATTCTTGCACGTGTCAAAAATTTTATTAACAATTAGTGAGAATTATTATCAATTTAGGACAATTCTGATAATTGACTCCATTGATTAAGTGACTTCTTGCACTAATTATTAATTAAAACATGACAAAAAAGTATTAGCGTCCTTCCCTTCTTGGATTATTGTTTTCTATCTACAGATGACAATACCGGCGCATGCGTTTGCTATAATATACTCTCAGCGACATCTACACAATTTTACATAAAATTTTCATTGAATGTCGACAGTTCGCAAATTAATTATTTATCAACTATTGGTAAACTAATTATTCATCATTAAATAATAATTTTATCATTTACCGACTGCTGGTTATAAATTGAAAAGGATTAAGAAGTCGACAGTTTGCTCAGTAACCAAAACAGTTTTTTACCATCTGTAGATCAAGCTCTTTTTAAAGTTGAAAATAAAAGATGTTAAAATTTATTTATTTTATCAAAATATTCAAATACAGTTTTGTAGGTTTAAAATTCCCAATTTGAGAATCGCGATAACTCTTCATAATTCCATATTTTAGAAAAAATTTCTAAATTTAAGATATTTTAGTTACAGTCGGTAAATAGTTATCATCTTTTTTTTATCATGTATTATTACATGATGATAATTTCATTATTTACCGACTGTTGGTTTTAAACTTTTTACCTACTGGAAGTAAATCACTTCAGCTTCTTCTTGCTCTCTGCCAATTTAATAAAATTCTTAAATTATGAGTAAATGATAAATTTAACAAATTAAACATTAATTCACATAAACGAAATAAAATATTTCAAAGTTAACAAGAAATTATTTTCCAAACAAAGTTTATCGAATAAATCAGAATTCTTCATTTTTAAAAATATTTCGACATGATTAAATTTAGAACTTTAAAAAAACCAGATATTTTCAGAATTTACTTTTAATTTTTTAATTGAAAGTTTGAATATTTTTTATGAATTTGTTATGAATTACTGTTAAAAGGATAAGGAGTTGTGAATAAATAAGACATTACTTTGTTTACTTTTTTTTATTTCAAAAAGCATACAAAACTACACACACGTGACACTTGTAAAATAGCATGTTTATTCGAACATTTTATTTTTAAAACCCTACAAATAAGTTTTAAATCTACTCCCAGTTTACTGCTTTTGTGGAAAGTATCGTAAAAATCACATAACTTCTAAGGCACAAATGGTGAAACCAAACGTCACAAAAATTGTAATCAAACTATATTACGATCATCATTATATATCGCAAATAAAGTAAAATAATAATTAAACTTAATTAAGCTGAAGTTTCTAAAGCTAATAAATCTATCTGGAAATTTGTCTTACTTTTTTTTTGTACAAGAAAATTAACAATTTCATCAACTACTAACATTTTAAGAAATCCAAAATTTTACATATACCAAGATAAATTTCCAGTCAGATTAAATCCCTTAAAAATAATAATAGTTACATTCTAACAGTTTTGTAATATTGTCAATATTAACATGTTCAAAATCTAGTTTCCATATTCGATGCAACAAAACATTTCACAAACGAGATAATAAAAAAACCAGACAAAAAAAAATTTGTATAACAATTTTTTTGGGTTCAACGAGGTAAGAATGGTGAAAGTGCAACTTAACAAAAAACAGTCGTTGCTATAACAATTAAAAAGTTTAGAATAGGGTTTGTGGTTTATAGTTTATAACAACATGAAGCTTTCAAATTTCAAACAAAAACAGTACCCGCATCATTATACAGAATGAAACACAGTAGCACCATATTTTTTTTTTTTTTCATTTTTTGATATGATTTGCTCAAGCTTTTCAAACAAATTTACAACAATTTTTTAACAGTTTCGTAAACTTAACTTCGTACTTAAGACGACAAACTTTAGATCACTAATTAACACACAGAATGACAATGCTCAAAATGAAGAAAGAGTTGAAGTTTAAATCAACACTGAATCCGAACAATAACATGAGATTTCAGTCAAGTTAACTAACTTTACAACAATTGCACCAATTCAATAATATAAACACATTGTCCCAAATTTTTCAACTTACAAACAATTACCAGAAAAATGCGAATTGAACTAGTGCAATTGTCATTTTACAAATTTAACTCGCATAAATGGTACTAAAACGTAATAAAACGCAATAAGACGCAACAGAACGCAATAAAACGCAATAAAACGTAATAGAATGCAAAGTAACGTAAAGAGACCAAACTTAATACCGCAGAAATGAACGAGAAACGTGAACGTAAAACGTAAACGTAACATTTATGGAAACAAAAGTGTCAAACGAGTAACTTCAACTATTTAAAAAAGTGAATCAGATGCAAACGTAAACGGCTAACAATAACAATGCTTAACGTGAACTGAATAAATTTATTGTTCAACACAAAAAAGACAACACTCACAGAAATACAACCAGAAACGAATCAACAAACGTGAACGACAAAAAGCTTAACATCCAGTTATAAATTTTTTCCATCGCAAAAAAAAAAGTTAATCCAACCAATAACGAACATTAAACTGTAGATAAAAACAGTAAGCGTAATTTATCGGCCAAATTTTGGGGCCATTTTTCCAAATGAAAATTCAATTATAACAATTCAGTTAAACAATGAACGGCAAACCGAATACAAAAACGCAAGCACCTGAAAAAAAAGAGAAACGAAGTAAAAAATTAAAACAAAACTGTTAACAGGAAAAAAAAAACTTAATAAATTGTTACAACAACGACAAACTTGAATGGAAACTTAACAATTTCAACAAAACTTGAACCCAAACTTGAACTTTAAATGAGCTTTTTTACACTGTCGGCAAACCGCTAAACTACGATTTTTCGTCAGTGTAAAAAAACCCATGAGAAAATTTAACGGCAATGCAAATTAGAACCTGAAAAACCCAAAATCAACTAATAGTGAAAACGGAAAATAAAAATCAAAGTTATCGATATTTGTAATAAATTAAAAGAAACGATTTTTAACAAACAAACTAAAAACGGAAAACGAAACAAAAAGAGTAACTCAACCGAAGAATAAAATAAAAAACAAAAAGCGATCGAATAATCTAGAAACTTCAATTTTGGACACATTATACAGAAACTAAATCAATTTTTCGGTATTTGTTGTATTTCTCCAAACAAAACGATTACTTTCCACAATTGCTTTAAACCTAACACTAACTAAATTCCTATACGAAAAATCCTAAAATTAAACCTATACATCCAGAAAAAAATTCGAAATATTGTATAATTGGAAAACGGCGGATTTGTTCGAATACAAACTTTATATTCGAGAGAAACGAGTGGAAACTGAATAAAAAAAAAACACGAAAAAAATATGTGATTTGTTTGATTTATACACGTGGAAATCTATAACCTAAAAACTAACAATACACACACAAAATTATACTTGAGAAAAAAAACCCTAATGCTAATTCATTGGAATCTAATTCTACTGTAAAAGGCGACAGAAAAACTCGAAAACCTTATTAAACCTAACTAACCTAATTTTTATCCAATGTCTCCTCGACCAACTGGAACGAGCTTAGTTCTATTTTCTTTCACCGGGGTAATGTTCATCCACTTATTGTCTTTGCGACAGCATCAGAAAAATAAAGATAAAAAAAAGAACTTTAACCAAACTAAAATTAAAGACGAGGCGAGGAATCTTAACCAAGTCGTTTGTTCTCGACACTTTTTTCAATTGAACTCGTGATTTTTCTTATTGAGAACAAAAACTTTTGCTGCCCGCAGCACATTAATTATTTTAAATTCTTAAAACGATTTTTGTTTAGGAATTGGACAATTTTAAAAAGTGTCTCAATAATGTTCCCTTGATTAAGATTCGGTTTGAAACAAAATGGAAAAAAACAAGCCATTTTACAACTGCGACGACGCGTGGATTTCGGAAAATAAATAAATAAAATATTAAAAACACAAAAATTGGAAAATAAAAATAAACGACCTGATTGCGATCGACGACTTTTTGAAGCAGATGTGATTGAATCGTTCAAAAAGCTCCGGGAAGCGCGAGTCTTTCAAAAAGCGGAACATTTCTTAAAATAGTGGTTTTTTTTTTTTAGGAAAATAATTTTTGTCACAATTTCAAAAAATCGTGTTTCGATTATCTGTTTGAAAGACACGCGCACAAAATATTTTTCTATACAACTATATAACAATGACTTTTGCTAGAATAAGTCCAAAAACAACAACAGTCAATTTTGTAACAACCGGATATTGTTTCGATGATGGTGAATATATTTTACAAAATTGAGAAACTGAAAAGCATAAAAATTGCCGAAAAATGTAGCATTTTTTATGTTTTCCAATCTCTCGATTAGCAGAATTTACATAGAATATGTTTACACCGACAGGCTTAACGGAGGAACTTTTTTTTATCCCCCAGTGTAAACACATTCACATTCCGCCTGCATTTCGGAATTTTTTCCACTTTCTTCTTCTTCTTCTTCTTCTTTTTTTTTCAAATTTTCTAGTCAAATTGTTTTGAGGTAAAAAAATAAATCATAAAAAAATAAATCATCGAACTCAAATAACGAAACGTAATGAAAAAATATAAAATTTCGCGCTGAAACCGTTTAACGTATATTGTTTTTGAATTCGAAATATTGGAATTCACTGTTGTCTGCAGTAAAAAATGCCAAGTTGTTTTATAATTTGTAATGTACGGTTTTTTTTTGCAGATCAAAAGGGTGGAATTACGTTAACGGTATCAGGCGATTGACAATTTTCTTTTTAAAATAACGGATATAATTTACAGTTATTGGCACTATTTTTCATTTGGCAACTTTTCAGAATTATTTTCTTTTTTTTCAATAAGAGCATATCAATAATGAATTGGTTCCAATTATCTCGCAAGTTCAAATTATTAATTTGAATGTGCCAATAGCTGTAAATTTTATCCATTTGGCCGAGAGAACAAAAGTACACATTCAAAATTTTTACATAAATTTAAAAAAATTATTTTTCACAATTTCCGACAATACTTAAAAATTCTAAGAAGCCTTACTTTCTGAAAGTGTGAAATTTAAAAAAATTATTTTTTGTCATTCTAGTGAAAAAATGCTCTTTGCAAAATTTGTTTCTTTTTTCTTTTGTAAAGAGGAATGGTTGAGTTTAGTATAATCTGCTTCTCTCGGTTAGGTTAAAAAAAATCAATAAAAAGTAAACAAAATGGATAAAGCAAATAAAACATAAAGTAACTTATCAATAACATTAATTCTAAACAGCCGTTTTACAATTTGTGCTGCGCTTAAAATTTTACAATAATAAAAACGAGGGCCTTGATCGTGACTGCCGTATCGTCGAAAATTTTGAGATTACAGTGATAAATGGCATTTATTACTATTTTCTCTTATGAAGATACAAATAATCACTATGTGTCGTGTGTGACTGGTAAAATTAATATACGGCCTTCTCGTTACAAGTCCCCTATTGTAATTTTTGTAACAAGAAACAAAAATGGACATTTTGCTGATTTCTAAACAGTTCTAAAGTCATAAACATTATAACTTTACGATATTTATAATTTTATAATGTTTATGATTTATAATTAAACATGAATTTCTATTTGCTAATTTCTTCTCTGTCTAGTTCAGTTTCCGTAATATTCTGTAATTTTCAATAACTGTTTTTACACTGAAAAACATATTTCCGTGGAACTGCGATAATTATGGGCAGATTGGCAATATTTTATTGCTGTTTTGGGACAGTATTTTTTTCAGTGTAGAAATCTTATGCCCATTTGTGTTTCAAGATGAAAAAATATCTGACAATTTGTCAAATAGTTGAAATGCTTGTTGTTTCAGATAAATTAACAGATTGGCTGTGTGATTAAATAAATGAAAATAAATGAAACTGAAAATATTACGTTTTTGTGGCGAAGTTGTAATCCCACGACGGCGGCTGTCCTCGATGAGAGAAAGGTCCCATGGTGAATAAACATAAGAATGCCCAAGTAGTCGACTTCAAGTGCCGATTTTGCCAAAATCCGTTTCTCAGATCTTTGAGATGTCTTCTTATAAATTCCTCGTTTCTTCTCTTTAAAACTATCCTCGAAAATGGTCCAAACATCCAATTTTTGAATTCCGGTTCCAGTTTTCGAAAAAGTCTGCCTATACCATTGTCCGGGTTGTTTAATGATTCCTAAACCCAAGATGAAAACTGATTTTTATTCCAGAGTTGATAATTTGATTTTTGAACCAAAGATGGAGATTGTTTTGCAAACTAAAGATGGATATTGTTTTGTAAATCCAAGATGAATATTGTTTTGTGAACCAGAGATAGGTATCGATTTGTAGTTCCAAGGTGGATAGTGATTTTTCAACCAAAGATGCATTTGTACTTCCAAGATGGATACGAATTTTTAAACCAAGGATGTATATTGATTTGTACTTCTCAGATGGGTATTGAATTGTTACTTAAAGATGGATATTCTAAACCAAAGATGTATACTCATTTGTACTGTCAAGATGGATATTGATTTGTTAAGATGTTTATCAATTTGTACTCCCAAGATGAATATTGATTTGTACTTTTAAGATGGGTATTGGCTTTTAAACCAAAATAATTTGTACTTTCAAGATGGATATTGACTTGTAAACCCAAGATGGACATTGATTGTTAAACAGAAGATGCTTATTGATTTGTACATGGAAAATAAATACTGTTTTGTTAAACCAAGGATGGATTTGTATTTTTAAGACTGAAACGGATTTGTGTGTCGAAAATGAAAATTGGTTTGTACTCTAGAGATGGAAACGGGTTTGTAGTCCAAAAATGATCAAACTTTTTGTACACTTATGTGCGTGAAAAAATAGTGTTCCTTCTGCAAACCTGAACTGTCGGGTGATTTGCAAAAATGTAACTTGATATGTTAAACCAGAATAAAAAATTGAAGTTGTATCGAACAGGGTCCAAGTTTGTAGAGTCATTTTGAATCCTATAGTTGCTCACTTTTTGTTGCTTCATTGGCGAAACTTTCAGAGAATCTGATGTTGGATCGACGTGTAGGAAATTTGGAATCGTGTTCGCTTTCGGACGCTGGTGGTGTGATTCAAGTTTTGGTGCAAAAAGCAGAGCTGATAATTCGCTGCAAAAAAAAAGGATTATAGAGGTTTCTTCCGGGTCGATGGATTTCCGATGAGTCGAGAGTTTCCGAGTTGGAAATTTGGCTGATTCTGAAGCTTCTATTTCTCGTTGAACTGCCTTTGATCGTTGAATTTAAGAGGAAATGTAATTTGTTCCGAGTGTCGGAAAACAGCCTTGATGTAGTTGCCGAGAAGGAACTGGAGCTCCTTTGATTTATATTTTTAGTTGAGATTCAATTTCCGTTCGCTGCTCTCCATCGGGAAGAAGTGTTGACTATTTTTTTTTCTTTCTGCTGGAAACGATTCAGCGTGCAGGGTCTCTTCGTTCAAGTTGACTTCCGGTTTTGAGAGTTGGTGAACAGTGACGGAGAAAATTGTTTCTGACTCGCAGGAGATTGGCTGGCAGACCAACTTTGCTGCAACAGAGACTCGGTATCGTCACTCGTAGCAAAATTTTCTGTGATTCTGATGTGGCTCAAGAAACGAAAAGAGGCTTTCGACTGTAAATTAATAAAATACTGGTTTAGCTGTTTGTGCTGCTTCGAAGATTGCTTCGCACGATGAGCCGTTCGATAAACCAGGCGTTCCGAAAGTGAAGACATTCTGACAAGGGATCGATCCACTTTTTGAGGTGAAGCTGGTTTGGAAAATGGATTTGGAAAATTCTTTTCAATATTGCCTATTTTTGGAAAATGGTAACTATTGTTTAATGTTTGTGAATTGCTGGTTTTGGAAAATTGCTTTTAATGTCCGAGTTGGATAAGAATAACAGACTTGGATAAAGGTTAAATAACAGATTAAAGCTGCACAAGGAACGAGGAATTGAGGGACTTGTGTTTGAAATGAGTCTTGTTATTGTTTTAAGTCCTCTTTTGATGAAACTGTTTGGTACTGCCAGAAAGGTATTTTTTTTGCCGAGACGAGTGCAGAGATTAATGTTTATTATCCAGAGTGAACTTTCTTGAGGATTTTCTGGAAATTCGCCTCTTTGTAGATTGGTTTCAGAGTTGGCTTCTTTTCTTGTCCTTGGAGATGATTTGAAATGGTACTGATTGAATTTATGGTTTGTCTCCTTATGTCATTAGGGTCTGCAGGTTGCTTTCTTCTCGGAGTTAAAGTTGAGGAAAGGTTGTCCAATTGTTCCGTTTTACTATTGCCAGAAGAGGAGACGAACTTGCCTTCCTTTAAGATTTGTTTTCTGCAACAGAAAAATTAATGTTCACGTGTCGGTAATTTTTAGAGTGACAGAATTAATCAAATGATTGAAAAACCGTAAAAGAACTCATAAAATAGAGTTTTTTGAAATTATCTCAATAAATCTTCAAAATTTTGGAAATAATTTATTACAAAAATTGTAGACACTTTAAAAGTACACATTTTTTGCTGTATGCATTTTTTTCATATTTCTAATAGTTTTTGAGAAAATCGATTGTGAAGTTGTTGCAGTGCGAAGAGTGGCGAAGAGAAGGCAGGAATCCCACATTCTTTCTTTAGGTATCTTTTGGTAAAAGACTACTACAGGTAACAAAGAAACCCCCCTGTACGTACCCCATGTAAAAAGGAAGAAAAGAGAAACAGACTTTAAAAGTTTGATTATTAACATTTCTAAAAGCGGGTGCAGTTCTAAACTATTCGAGCAACTTCACTATCGATTTTCTCGAAAATAATTAGAGATATGAAAAAAATATATTCTTCATAAAATATGTATTTTAAGGAGCCCTACAATTCTTATAAACAACAATTTCCGAAATTTTAAATATTTATTGAGATAATTGCAAAAAACTGAATGCGCATTCTCTTCGCCACTCTTTGCGCTACATGAGCAACTTCACAACCGATTTGATCAAAAACTATTAGAAATATCAAAAAAATATATAACTTATAAAAAATGTATTTTAAGAAGAGCTACAACTTTTGTAGAAAACAATTTTCGAAGTTTTGAATATTTATTGAGATAATTGGAAAAAACTGAATGCGCATTCTCTTCACCGCTCTTCGCGCTACACGAGCATTTTTACAATCGATTATCTCGAAAACTAATAAAGCTGTATGGAAATGAATATAACATAAAATATGCATTTTAAGAAGATCTAAAACTTTTGCAAATAACAATTTTCGAAGTTTTGAATATTTATTGAGATAATTGCAAAAAACTGAACGCGCCTTCTCTTTGCTGCTTTTCGCGCTTTACGAGCAAAAGTAATTACAATTTTCTCGAAAACTATTAGATATCAAAAAACAAACAAAACCATATAATATGAATTTTATGAAGAGCTACAACTTTTCCAAAAAACAGTTTTCGAAGTTTTGAATATTAATTGAGATAATTGCAAAAAAACTAAAAGCATATTTTCTTCGCCGCTCTGCGCGTTGCACGATCAATTTTACTATCAATTAATTAAAAAACTATTGGAGATATAAAAAAATATACGCTACATAAAATATATATTTTGAGAAGATCTACAACTTTCGTAAATAACAAATTTCGAAATTTTAAATATTTATTAAGATCTTTGCAAAATAATGAAGGAGCCTTCTCTTCGCCGCTCTTCGCGCTTCACGAGAAAATTCAATAACGATTTTCTCGAAAACTATTAGAGATATTAAAAGAATATATATAACATAAAGTATGTGTTTTCAGAGGACCTTTAACTTTTCCAAATAATAAATATCAAAATTTTTCATATTTATTGAGAGAATTGCAAAAAACTGAATGGTCCGTTCTTCCTTTGCCGCTCTTCGACGCTCCTCGAGCAAATTGAGTAACGATTTTCTTGGAAACTATTAGAGATATTAAAAAATATATATAACATAAAGTATGTGTTTTTAGAGGATCTTTAACTTTTCCAAAAAACAAACATTGAAAATTTTAATATTTATTGACAGAATTGCAAAAAACTGAATGCTCTTTCTTTCTCTTCGCCGCTCTTCGGCGCTCCACGAGCAAATTGAATAACGATTTTTTCGGAAACTATTAGAGATAATAAAAAATATATATAACATAAAGTACGTGTTTTAAGAAGACGTTTAACTTTTCCAAAAGACAAACATCGAAATTTTTAATATTTATTGAGAGAATTGCAAAAAACTGAATGCTTCTTTCTTCTCTTAACCGCTCTTCGGCGCTTCACGATCAATTTGAATAACGTTTTTCTCGGGAACTATGAGAGATATTGAAAAATATTTAAAACATAAAGTACGTGTTTTAAGAGGACCTTTAACTTTTCCAAATGACAAATATCGAAATTTTTAATATTTATCGAGCAAATTGTAAAAAACTGAATACTCCTTCTTTCTCTTCGCCGCTCATCGGCTTTGCACGAGCAACTTCACGATCGGTTTTCTCGAAAACTATTAGAAATATAAAAAAAATATATTTTTCATAAAATATGTATTTTAATGAGCCCTACATCTCTTGCAAACAACAATTTCCGAAATTTTTAATATTTATTGAGATAATTGCAAAAAACTGAATTAATCTAAATTTTAACCGAAACAGGCTGACGACTAATTTTGTTCAATTGAATTAAAATAAAGAATCTTTTCATTTACTTTTCTAGTTACTGAACAAAGGATAAAGAATAAAAGAAAAACTTACAATTCCAGAAATCTGGTAAGATTTGAAATGAGTAAGTCAGCTGCACTCGTTGATTGTTGTTTCTTCATCTGGTTGATGACTCCCCCTGATTCTCCGCTCCTTGCGTATTTGGGGCTGGATGTGGGTTGTCCGAATGCCAAGACCTAAAAGGGTGTGAGTGTCAGCTACGAAGCAATACTAACAGAGTAAAGAGGGGAAAGTTAACGGAAGTGCATGAAGTGCAGTATAGGAAGGTGAGAAGTTCTTAGTCTAGAAAAATATGGTGAAAAAAAAAATAAAGAAAGAAAGAGAGAACAGAAAGAATGAGAAAACGTCACACGTAAAACTGGTATTGTGCTGTTCTATTCAACTAGGGTGCTTGCGAATCATTGAATTACTTGGCTCTGCACATGAAAAGAAGGGGAAAATCAAGAGGGGCCGAAACTCTTAAGAAAATGACTTCCAAGGGTGAGGGTTCTTTGTTGTTTCTTTAAATTTCCGAGGGCTCAAATGGTCACCGGTTACCTTCGAGTCTTTGTTAGTCGAGAGTCAGGTTCTTTTTGTGGCGTGGCTTTGTACATCCGGTCCTTTTGATCGTAAGCTTGCTGACTTTGCATATGTGAGTACGAGTCGAGGGTAATTTGAATATGCTTTTAATATATGTTTCGTCATACAAGTGATTAGCGTTTGATTTAAATTGCGACTTATTTTTTCATCTATATTGCTTTTGTTTGAACACGATTGACAGTACTATTCTTTATAATTTTCGATTCAATTGTTTGACCGAGTTTTAATTAATCCTATAAGTTCCAATCAGAGACATGAATTTTATTCAACAAGTCCATCAAATGGGTTTTGATGAAAGATGCTTTGTTTGTCCTCAGACGAAAGAAATTTTGTGAATTGATTTCAAACAAAGGAACTTGATTCAATACTGATGATTATTTTTTAAAATGAAGTTTGTTGGGGATATTTTCAATCAATTATTTATTATTTTCTATCTGTGGCAAATGACAATCGAAATGGTATTTTAATAATGGTTTTGTTGAAATTAATAGAGAAATGATCTTTTCTTGCTTTGTGGTCTGAAGAAAATTTTGCTCTTATTCAGCTTTGAATTGGTTTTCTTTGGGAATTCGCTTTCGTTTGCAGTTTCGGTTTTCTTTTGAGGTTGTCGTCTATTTATGCAGGTTCTATTTTTGTTAAATCTGCAGGTTAGATCTGGTAAGGTGCAGTGAGTCCTTTTAACTGGTAGAAGCAGGTATACGAGTAGAGAAAAGATTTTAGATAACGATATGTTCCTACCTTTAAAATTTAAACCCTATTTTAACCGTAAAAGTATCTCGAGCAAAATTTTAAGCGGATACATTGCTTTTCAAGTTTTGGAATGTTGGGTCTGAGTATAAGATTATGTTTCATGATTTTTTTCACAAGATTTCTAATTTAGCCGGAAAATCCTCTGTGCCTTGTTCTTTTCTTTTTTAAATTTTTTTTTGTATTATTATCATTTTTTTTCTTTTTTTTTTTTCTATTTGAAGAACTGTATGTCGAGTATGTTGAGTCAGTGTATTAACCTTTTGTGTCACAAATTTTCGTAATTACATTTTTTTTGTTCCGATACTTTTTGGATTCATTTTAAAATTTATAAATTTATAAATTCCAAACCTTATTTACAAAATTTCGTGTGTTTAAATTTATATTAAAATCATTTTTGCCAGTAAAATGTTTAAATCTGAATATTTTTGTTTTCTTAGTTTTTGAATTTTGTTTTCTTTTTATCTTTGGATCATAGTGTCTATTAATGACGGAAAATTACTTTTTCATGAATTACAAAAATCTGTGATGCAGAAGGTTAGATAACCAAAAAATATTTCCTTCAATTTGAATATTTTTATAAAATAAATATTATCGGAAAATTTCAGATTGTTGTGAAAATTTCTTTCCAGTTTAAATTTTTAGAAATAAAATTTATTGTTTGGAGTTTTTTGCATTGTTATTGAATTTTGTTGTTCTTTGAAATTTCATTGGTAAAAAAAAGTCGAATTTGAGTTTTTTGAAAAAATGCATTCTGTAAACTCTATAGATCGTTTTTCGAGATTTATAATCTATTTTGAAATTTGTATATTTTAAAAATTTTTCAAAAATGCTATTTTTTAGTTCGGAAATTATTTTTCAATCAAGTCCAGGAGTGAAATTTCTGATTTTTGTAAACATTGTTTTTTTGAAAAGTCTAATTTTGCCGAGTTTTTTGAATACATAAAGTTTTTGCAATTTTGGAAAATTATTTTTTTGGATTTTTTTTTGTGATAGTGGTTTATTTAAAAAAGAACAATTTTCAAATCTGGTTTTTGAGTAATTTAAAAACTTTTTTCAAAATTTATTAATTTTGTTGAAATTTTTGTAAAACATTTTCCCAAAGTAATATTTCTCAGAAATAAACGATTATTTTGTCTGTAAATTATTAGTGGATCAAAAAGTGCTAAAATCCTGGAATGAAATTTATGATTTTTATAAACACTGCCAAATCATGATTTTTGAAAAGACAATTTTTATGGAGGTTTTTGAATAAATTAATTTGTTATTGCAATTTCTGAGAAATATTTCTTTGCAAGTTTAAAATTTTGATCCAAATGGGCCCAAAAATAACAAAAGTTTTCGAATCTCAGATTTTGAAAATGCATTTTTCCAATTAAAAACTGTTTTTTTTTTAGATTTTTTTACTTTTTTTTTGAATTTTTACTTTTTTTTGTAATTTTTTGTTTTCAGGTAATTTTTTCACAAATAAAAATGTTTGCAAAATAAACTAATTTTTGCCGGAAAATATTATTTTTCATGCGATTATGAAGTGGTAAGGTACTGGCGTAAAATTGATGATTTATAAATTTTTTCATTTTTTTAAACATTGTCTAATCGTGATTTTTGAAGCATTAGATTTGAAAGTGTTTTTTGAAAGTATCTTCTGTAAATTAAAGACCGTTTTTTCTACATTTACATTTTTATTTTTTAGGTTGTGCTTAAAAGTAATCTTGTAAAAACCAATTTTTCAGAAACACAATATATTTTTGGTCTGTAAATTATTTTTGGATAATAAATGTTTGAGTCCAAGAGTGAATTTTCTAATTCATGAATATTTTGATTTTCCTTAATTTTTTAGCCTGGTATAATCGCGATTTTTCAAATTTTTGTTTATGTGGACTTTTTCAAATAAATCAATTTGTATTTTCTGAAAAATGATTCTTTTTGTAATTTTAAAATTTTACGAATGTGACTCATTTCAAAAACGGACAAAATTTTCACTATTTTAATGCAGGATAAATTTTTTGGATTCTGTATGTTTCTGGTTCAGTTTTATTTTTCAGTTAGGCGATTTGGAATTTGTTTTTTCTAAAATCAGAAAAGTGCAGCCAAATGAAAACAAAATTTATTTTTTTATTGATTGTATATTCCCAATATTTACTGTTTTTCTAAATTTTTTGTTTTTTTTTTGTTTTTTTTTGTTTTATAGAATTTTTTGATTTTTATAATATTTTTTTGTTATAATTGAAAAAACGAGCTTTAGCCAAATGTGAGAAATAAATGTAAAAAATGTTTGTAAGTTGTCTTTTTTTTTCTGTTTGTATTCAGTCCCAGATTTGTCATTAGTTTCAAAACGCTTGTATTTTAAATTTGGTATTTTTATAAAAAGTTACAATAATAAATTTTGAAATGAATGTAAGATCTAGACAAAAGTTTTTATTTTTTCAAAGTGAATTTCAAGGTATAAATTTCGTGTATACATGTCAAAAACTGTCAAAACAAAATTTGTCCCTTTTTCCAAATATTTAAAATCAGTTTTGCATTTAAATCCATAAATCTTATATTCCTATCAAATTAATTTTCTCAAATTTTTTAAATTATCTGAAAATTTATAATCATTGAATTTAGAATTTTGTAATTATGTTAGAAATTTCAAACACATTCAATTTTATCAAAAATAGAAAGTTGAAATAGTAAAATTTTGCAAAAGTCGAAAAAATAAGTTGAGACATAAATTGTCAGATGAACTGTGATTGGATTAATTTTGAGAGAAAATTTGGAAGTAAAAAAAAATTATTATCTGAATGCAATTTGTGACTTGTTGCTTCGTGAAACTTGACAGGTTGGTTTTTAGAGTGAGTAAACGAGGGGTGCATAAATTGCCACCCAGTTTTCATGAGAATAAAAGTTGAGGGGTGGGTATTTCCGGTATAAGCGTTCTCGTTGAAAATGCACTTGTTATGCTCTTGAAAGGCCGATTATTCAGCGGAAGTGACTAGAACCTTTTAATTCATCGTGATTTTAAAATTAAAAACCATTAAATGTCTGCTCTTCCTAAAAACTTAATTTCAGGATGTCCGGTTATTGTCATTATCCAAATTCTCTTCTCTAATTTAAGTCTCGACTCATTCTAATCAAACCGATAGGATTTTAATATTAAATTGTAAATTTAACCAAACTTTTACTACTCTCGGATACATTTCGTAAACTTTCAATTAATTTTGAATCAGATTGGCAGATGGCAATTTTCTATTTCCGGTATAAAGGACCCACTGTGAGGTTGACGTAAAACCAATACATTCTCATTTTTCGAGTAAGTGTAGCAAAATGAAAAAAAAAAAAAAATCTCGCTAAATATAGAAAGAAACGATTAAAACGTGAGAGAGCCAAACTTTCAATTGAAAGAACTCCAAAGACTCGATAAAAGTTATTTTCTCTCAAAATTGATTGCAAACTGTCAATAATTTTCAACTGGTAATGTCAAACAATAATTAATCGTAAATCTGTAAATTATTTTCTATCTTATTATATATCGTTAAAAAAAATTGGTGTTAGGCAATTTTTTAATTTCACCGATTTTTGGAGTTCTTTTACTAAACACTAATTTATTTCAGTCTCAAAAAAACATGCATAATCGATCGTGAATTTTGAATTTATCGAAATATTTCTTGAAATATGCTGATAAAGACTCTTCTCTGTGACTTTAAGAATTTTTATTGAAAACAAAAATTCAAAGTCCAGGATTTGATGGAATTTTGAATTTCAAGTGCTACATTTTTGTGAAATCAAGTACTAATGGTCGTGCAAATTACACGATCAGCTTTTATGCAATTCTATTACTACTTCTATAGTGTGATATCTATAAAGGCAAAATATCAACACAAACTACTATAGTCTAATTATATCACTAAATACAATATCAATCACAACCAGTCGAATTATTTTGTATTTATTGTTTTGTTTTACTTTAAACAGTCCTACTTGCAAACAAAGGATGGTTCTGAGAACAATCAATGCATCATGAAAAAAATATTTTTTAAAAGCAAATTCAGACTGAAATTTTATTAATTTGGTATTCTTAAATCTCAGCGTAATATCCAGTTCTCAAATAAATTTCAGTTTCGAATTAATTTTTAGTTTCCAAGTAATTTCCGGTTTCAAACTAATTTTCAGTTTTGAAGTGATTTTTAATTTTCAAAGAAATTTCCAGTTTTGAAGTGACTTTCAGTTTGAAAATAATTTTCAGTTCTGAAGTAGTTTTTAGTTTCAAAGGTTTTCTGGGTTCGAAAGTATTTTTAAGTTTTAGAGTAACTTTTTGGACCAAAGTAATTTTTAATTTCGAGCAATTTTTATTTCAGAATGAATTTTTAATGTCGAAGTAAATTTTAGTTTCACAATCATTGTCAGTTTCAAAATAATTATCAGTTATGTAGTAATTTTCAATATTGTCAACAAAATTTGCAGTTTGGAAGCAATTTTTAATTTCAAAGCAATTTTTAATTTCAAAGCAATTTTTATTTCAGAATTAATTTTCAGTTTCAATGGAATTTTCAGTTTTTAAGTAACTTTTAGTTTAAAAGTAATTTTTATTTCAGAATTAATTTTCGGATTCAATGGAATTTTCAGGTTCAAAATAAATTTTAGTTTCAAGCAATTTTTATTTCAGAATGAATTTTCAATTTCGAAGTAAATTTTAGTTTCACAGTCATTGTCAGTTTCAAAATAATTATCAGTTATGTAGTAATTTTCAATATTGTCAACAAAATTTGCAGTTTGGAAGCAATTTTTTATTTTAAAGCAATTTTTATTTCAGAATTAATTTTCAGTTTCAATTGAATTTTCAGTTTTTAAGTAACTTTTAGTTTAAAAGTAATTTTTATTTCAGAATTAATTTTCGGATTCAATGGAATTTTCAGGTTCAAAATAAATTTTAGTTTCAAGCAATTTTTATTTCAGAATGAATTTTCAATTTCGAAGTAAATTTTAGTTTCACAGTCATTGTCAGTTACAAAATAATTATCAGTTACGTAGTAATTTTCAATTGTCAAAGAAATTTCCAGTTTGGAAGAAATTTTTAATTTCAAAGCAATTTTTATTTCAGATTTTCAGGTAGTAATTTTCAGTTTCAAAGTAATGTTTATTTCAAAATTAATTTTCAGTTTCAAAGTAATCTTTATTTTAAAATTAATTTTCGGATTCAATGGAATTTTCAGTTTCAAAGTAATTTTTAGTTTCAAACAATTTTTATTTCAGAATGAATTTTCAATTTCAAAGTATAGTTTTGTTTCACATTCATTGTCAGTTTCAAAATAATTTTCAGTTATGATGTAATTTTCAATTGTCAAAGAAATTTCCAATTTGGAAGAATTTTTTAATTTCAAAGCAATTTTTATTTCAGAATTAGTTTTCAGTTTCAATGGAATTGTCAGTTTCGAAGTAATTTTTGTTTTATAACAATTTTAATTTCAGATTTAATTTTCAGATTCAACGGAATTTTCAGTTTCAAAGTAATTTTTAGTGTCAAAGTAATTTTCTGTTTCAAACTAATTACCAGTATTTAAGTAATTTTTAATTTTGAAAGAAATTTCAAGATTGAAAGTGACTTTTATTTTAAAAATAATTTTGAGTTTCAAAGTAATTCGAATTTATTTCAGTAGGTATTAATTTTCAGTTTTAATGGAATTTTCTGTTTCAAACTAATTTTCAGTTATCAAGTAATTTTCAAGTGTCAACGAAATTTTCAGTTTGGAAGAAATTTTTAATTTCTAAACAATTTTTATTTCAGAATTAATTTTCAGTTTTAATGAAATTTGCAGTTTTTAAATAATTTTTAGTTTTGAAGCAATTTTTTTCTGAATTAATTTTTGGATTCAACGGAATTTACAGTTTCAAAGTAGTTTTTAGTTTCAAATTAATTTTCAGTTATGAAGTAATTTTTATTTCAGAATTAATTTTTATTTTCAAAAGAATTTTCAATTTTGAAGTAATTTTTAGTTTCAAAGCAATTTAAATTCCAGAAATAAATTTCAGTTTTAACGGAACTTACAGTTTCAAAGTAGTTTTTAGTTTCAAAGTAATTTGCAGTTATGAAGTAATTTTCAAATGTCAAGAAATTTCCAGTTTCAATGCAATTTTCAGTTTCGAAGTAATTTTCAGTTTCAGTTATTCTATGTTCAAAAGAATTTTTGAGTTTTAAAGTAACTTTCTGAACTAAAGTAATTTTTAGTTTCAAAATAATTCGCGTTACAAATCAATTTTTATTTCAGAATGAATGTTCAGTTTCAAAAGAATTTTCAGTTACGAAGTAATTTTCAGTTTTAAAGCAGTTTTTGTTTCAGAATCAATGTTTAGTTTCAAAGACTTTTTTCCGTTTTGTAGTAATTTTCAGTTTCAAAGTAATGTTTATTTCAGAATAAATTTTTGGTTTCGAAGTCAGTTTTTGTTTCAAAGGTATTCTGAGTTCAAAAGTAATTTTGAGTTTAAGAGTAACTGTTTGGACCAAAGTAATTTTTTTCCAAAGCAATTTTTATTTCAGAATTAATTTTCAGTTTCAAAGCAATTTTTATGTCAGAATTAATTTTCATTTTTAACAGAATTTACAGTGCCAAAGTAATATTTAGTTTTAAAGTAATTTTCAGATTCAAATTAATTTTCATTTATGAAGTAATTTTTAAATTTCAAGGAAATTTCCAGTTTCAAAGTATTTTTCAGTTTCAAGCAATTTTAGTTCAGAATTAATTTTGAGTTCCGATGTAATTTTTGTGTCAAAGTTATTTTGAGTTCAAAAGTATTTTTGAGTTTTACAGTAACTTTTGGATTAAAGTAAGTTTTAGATTCAATGCAATTTTCTTTTAGAATTAATATTTAATTTCAAAGGAATATTCAGTTTCATAGCAATTTTTATTCCAGAATTAATTTTCAGTTTCAAAGTAATTTTTAGTTTCAAAGTAATTTTCAGATTCAAATTAATTTTCACTTATGAAGTAATTTTCAAATCTCAAAGAAATGTCCAGTTTCAAAGTAATTTTCAGGTTCAAGCAATTTTATTTCAGAATTAATTTTGAGTTTCGATGTAATTTTTAGTTTTAAAGTTATTCTGCGTTCAAAAGTATTTTTGCGTTTTAGAGTTACTTTTGGGACCAAAGTAATTTTGAGTTTCAAAGCAATTTTTATTTCAGAATTAATTTTCAGTTTTAAAGGAATTTTCAGTTCCAAAGTAATTTTTAGTTTCAATTTCAGAATTAATTTTCAGTTCCAGAACAGTTTTTTCAGACTTAATTTTTGGTTTCCAAGGAATTTTCACTTTCAAAGCAATTTCTATTTCCGAATTAATTTTCAGTTTCGAAGTAATTTTTGGTTTCAAAGCAATTTTTATTTCAGAATTAATTTTCAGTTTTGATGTAATTTTTAGTTTTAAAGTTATTCTGCGTTCAAAAGTATTTTTGCGTTTTAGAGTTACTTTTGGGACCAAAGTAATTTTGAGTTTCAAAGCAATTTTTATTTCAGAATTAATTTTCAGTTTTAAAGGAATTTTCAGTTCCAAAGTAATTTTTAGTTTCAATATTAGAATTAATTTTCAGTTTCAAAACAGTTTTTCTTCAGAATTAATTTTTGGTTTCCAAGGAATTTTCACTTTTAAAGCAATTTTTATTTCCGAATTAATTTTCAGTTTCGAAGTAATTTTTGGTTTCAAAGCAATTTTTATTTCAGAATTAATTTTCAGATTCATCGGAATTTACAGTTTTTTATTTTAGTTCAGAACTAATTTTCAGTTTCGATGCAATTTTGAGTCTCAAATTAATTTTTAGTTTTAGTTATTCTATGTTCAAAAGTATTTTTGAGTTCTTGAGTAACTTTTTGGACCAAAGTATTTTTGAGTTTCAAAACCAATTTTAGTTCTAAACTATGTGATTTTAAATTTCAAACTGATTTTGAGTTTTAAAACGTGTAATTTTTAGTTCTAAGGATATTTTCAGTTCAGAATTAAATTAAGTTTCAAAACATGTAATTTTCAGTTCCAAAGTAATTTTTAGTTCCGAGTTATGAAATTTTCAATTTTAACTTTGGTCCAGGAAATTTTGAGTTTTTTGCAACAAGCTGAATTTGATTTTAGAAAATAAGAATTTTCAACACAAAAGGAGAGTGCAGTGCAACAACAACAAAAATGTAATTTTTACAGGTATGTTTCTGAGAAAGTAACTAATTTTCAGAAATTTGTAACTACGATTTTCACACATTTTTTTTAACTACAGTGCTTACTTAATTTGTAACTACAGGTTTTAAACTATTTGTAACTAATTTTGATTAGATTTTTAAATAGAGTTTTATTAATTAACTACTTTTGGATTCTATTGGTAACTAATAATCATCCAATTTGGAATTGCAGCTTTAATTCTATTTGTAATTCTACTTTTATTTCAGTTTGTAAAATCGATTTCAGTTTAATTTGCAACTGAATTTTTATTTCTATTTACAACTAAATTTGTTTTGATTACAATAAATTTTTCTTTCACTTTTTCAACAGAACGTTAACTTTGATAGTTTACTATATTTTGATTTCAGTGTATAACAAAATTTATCTTTTAAATAACAGAATTTTGATTTCATCATATAAAATTTTGACTTCAATTTATAACAAAATTTTCCTCACAGTTGATAAAATTTTCATTTTAGCGTATAACAAAATAGTCTATAATAAAATTTTGATTTCATTTTATAACAAATTCTTGTTTCAACGTGTAACGAAAATTGTTTCTAAATGACAATTTTTGAATAAAAATTTCGAATAGTTCTAATAGAATCGAATTTTCCTAACAAAATTAATTAATTAGTTAAGAATGTGAAAACTAATTAATTAGTTAACTTTCAAATTTAGTCCTAATAGAACACAATTTTTAAAAATAAAATCTCCAAAAAAAGTGAGTATTTTTGAATTTTTTATCGGGTCTTAGTGCCTGGATAGAGTAGTGCCTAATTCGTAAAATTTGAATTCAAGTTTAGCGTCTTCGACTACGACCTTTTGCCTCGAGTGTTGTTTTCTTTTAAACAAAAATGACTTTGCTGACTTTCGATTCTCGTGCTATTAAAATTTCGATCTTGGATTTTTGCTTTGTGTGTTTGTGGTTATTTTTAGTGCCAGACCGATTTGCGAATAATCCAGTCAAAAAATCTGCAACGAACCGTTTGAACGACAAATAAGAGAATTCTTATTCCTTTTGAATAAACAACTCTAATGCTCCAAAGATTCAGAAAAATACTTATATTTTTGCAATACTTTTGTTACATTTTGTCAATCAATATATAATCTCGAATAAATTCAGTTCTTTATACAGTTTTTCAATTTTCAGTGAAAATTCAGAAAACATTGTTTAATTATTATCATCGGCTATTGTGTTATAATGAATTGACTGGAAATTCTTAGAATCGGCTCGAAATAATGTGAATTAAATCAAAATCTGATCGAAATGTTTACACAGAATTGCCAAACTGATGACACGTCAAATCGATTTCAGAATTTTGTTTCCAAATTGTTTATTCGATGATTTATTATGTCAATTGAAATCCGGACAATGTTAGAATAATGAGACTGTTTCATTCAATGGCTAGAATAATTTATGGGATATTTTCTGAACATTGTTTCTTTGATGATTATTTTCAATTATTAACATTGATGAAGTAATTTGATTCTGTTGCGATATTGTCAATTTGTCTTTGATTCTATTTTGAACGGTTTTGAAGCAAATTGAAAATTTAGATTATAATTAAATGTCAAAAGAAACTTTTACCGATGGTACGAGTAGGCAGACCAGCTTTAAGTAAAAAAAAAAAAAAGTTTGACGAAATACCGGGGGTTGTGATTTTCTGAAGAATCGGAAATGACGCGGTTCTGAGATGGAATTTTGGTGGCCAACAGTGGATGACACTCGGGACAAAATTTCACGGTTGAAGGTGTTATCGCCGTAAAAAGGGTATTGGCAATTGGTTGGATTTTTGAGTAGTCTATCGAAGCACCAAAACCGGGTTTTTTTTTTGTTCGAGAATGAAAGCCGAAATGGAACTCACCGCTTTCTCACATGATGGCCATCGTTTGCCTCGATCTGCGACAGAAAAGATTGGAGCACTTCCGATTAGAACACTGAACGTCGCGGATGATTGTTGTTTTAGTTTGGTCGACTCGGACGATCATCGGCGAAATTGAGAGAAGAGTTGGAGCGGCCCGAGCCGGGCCAGCCGGTCGGGAGCCGCTCTGATGATGTTCGTTCGTCGACGATCGAGGAGAACTGTGCAATAGTCGAAGGGTGAAGCCCTTATATACAGAAGGGACCCTACCAACTAGGACCCCTTGAGCAACAGGAGACCCTGGGAAAATATCAGGCACAATAGACAGTGTCGAGGGGAGGATTCTCGGCCAATGGGAAGCCAGAGTTGATGGCAAGATTTTGTGTAGATTTGTCCCTTACCTGTTTCATCCTCTTCCTTCCTGTCTCTATCTGCTCTCTTGTCTATTATGATAACCGCGAAACGGATTTTTTCGGCGGCATCATCCATGGGAATTCCGTCCAGGTGCCCTTCTTCTTCTTTATCATCAATTTTATTTATATTGATATTTTATGCAGAGCGAGAGTCGTTACGATTTTTGAAACCATTTGCGCGTGGCTGAGTACTCACATACACAAAAGCACGTGTCCTTCTGCCTGCTAAGGATACCCTTTCCTCAAGAGGCCGGATAGATTGCATCCCAAAGCCACATGCTGCGAGGACACGCGCTTTTTCTTTCTTTTTTCCAAGATACAATATTTTTTATGACTCTATCAATTTTGCTTGGCCCCGTCTTTTTGGGGGAAATGACAGCTATTTTTGACTTTTTAAGTGGATTGATAAATAATAGGGGAAAGATGGGATTTTTCATTTTGTACTGAATTGTTGACTTTTTGTGTTTTGAACGATTTTTCCGTGGGTGTTTGTAGTCGAGGTTTGTATTGTTATTTTTTGGAATTTTTCTTGGAGATTTAAAAATTAGGTGTTGTAGTTGTTTTTAGGTTGTGACTATTCGTACAGAAAATTTTTGTTTTGGCTGTGAAGAAACGTGGTAAAATTGTTTGACGAAATACCGGGGGGTTGAAGTTATTTTTTAATTCTTACTACTTTTATTGCAATTCCAATTTGGAAGAAATAAAACTTTTTAAACAAAACTACAGTGAAACACATTTCTATGTTAAAATACCCGCTTATATCGGACCCAGTTATATCAGAAACTCGCTTACATCGAACTCGACATCGAATGAATTTTAAAGTCCCTTAAGCTAAATTATTCCCATAAATATCGGATCTTGAAATTTTTGTATAAAATTCAGATAAAATTTATAATCAGTTTTTGACAATTTATTCAATAAATATAAATAAATTGTTTAAACAAGTAAAAAATAAATAAGAAAGTGCATGTATGTATATTATTGTGTTTATTGATAAGATCGTAAGATTAGATTAGAATTTTATGATTTATAAGTAACTTTTTATATATATAAATAAAATATCATTTATAAATTAAAATAACTTTTGAAAATAAATATAGGGGAGTGGGCCCCAAGATGGACATTTCGTATAAAATTTTTGTTTAAGGTGGCAGTGCCTTATGCTTTTTGTCATTTTTGTTGTTTGTCTAGACGAAGATTTTGATGCACATTTGAAGAAAAAAAACCAGTTGTTTTTTCTTCTATACATGCCACATAATTTTCGGTCTAAAAAAGTTTTGTAACAGTTTTTTCTTAAGTTGGTAAAGTTAATTAAATTTATGATTTAGAATGAGTACTTAACGTTATAATATTCTTTATTTATCGTATAATAATATCCTAAGATAATTTTACTAATTCAGTGTTCGTATATATTTTTTTACTGGGGATTAAAAAATGGTGTCATGTACCCTAAGATGGACAGGCCTCAAATCTCAATGTATTTATTTGAATATTTTTGATTTTACACTTTTTTTAATAATTTTTTGAGACAATTAATTAAAATTTTTTATTTTCCACCATAAAATGTGATGTTATCGTTAGAGAATTTGATATATCTATATTTTTCGATATTTTATTACTTGTTACTGTTAAGCTATTAGATTGAAGTTTTAAGAAATGTTATTTCCTGATAAATTCCGTAAAATGATTAAAAATTAGTTTAAGAATTGTTACAGTATGTTAATTTCTTATTTACTACAATTTTCAGAGACTTTTAAGAAGGTGTCCATCTTGGGGCCACTTTTTTTTAGACCGAAAATTTTAACAATTAGAAAAAACGCTTTAAAAAATGTTTATGTTCAAAATAAAATTTTATCTCTGTTGCCATACGTTACCTTATAAATTGTACTTTCACCGGTATAAAATATTTTAATATATTTTATTTGGTTTGGATTCTACAGCAATAAGACGAAAAGGTGTTCAACTTGGGGCCCTCTCCCCTATCAAATAACTTTATAAAAAACGAACATTAAAATATTTGAAACAAATCTCAGGATGGCCACTTGACCGGGAAACAGGAAAAAACCGGGAATTAAAAAATTGACCGGGAATTTTGTTACTAAACCGCGAATTTCATCGTGGATCTAAAAGTTCTGAGAAATGTTATCGAAAATAATTTTTTTCCATATATCACAAATCTATAATAATAATAATAATAATCTGCAAGTTCTATCATTCCTTCATTCATTTTTTGTCTGTTCACACATGAAGTTAAACATATAGATATTTTTAAAAAATGCATTTAAATTGTTTGAAATTTAAATTTATAAATATCAGTTAAAATAATTTGAATTTCGTTAATAAATAAATCTATAATTTTTATATAATTTTCAACAGTTTTCAATATACAATTATTCTCTTTGGATTTTATAATTATTGCTTAATTTTTTAAAATTAGTTTGTTTTGTTGTCAATTATTCTTGCTAGTTTTCCAATTTTTCTTTCGATTGTCATTTATTTTCCTCATTTCTCAATTATTTTCTTTAATATTTAATTATTTAAGTCATTTTGTAATTTTTCTTTCAATTATCAACTATTTTCTTAATGTTTCAATTTATTTCTTTAATCTTCAATTTATAACTTAATTTTAAATTATTTTCTTCAATTCTAAATATTTTTTTTTAATATTCAATATTGCATTCTTTGTTTTTTAATTATTTTATTCAATATTCAATAATTCTCGCATTTTCGTCATTATTCTTACCATTCTTCGAATTTTTTTTCAATTGTTAATTTTTTTTTTTAAAAGTTAATTATATTCTTCAATATTTAATTATTTTCTTCAATTCTCAAATTTTTACTTTAATTTCCAATTATTCTAATCGATTTTCAAGTAATTCTTCAAATTTCAATAATCGTCGGATTTTTTCAATTATTTTTTTCATGCATAAAAATTGTTTTAAATTTTCAATTCAATTCTTCAATTCTCAGTTACTTTTTTCCCCTTTAAACTCCACTTTTAATTTTTAATTATTTTCTTTAAGGGCATGTGATGGAGTATGACGTCACTGGGATAGGCAAAATTTGTCCGTAACTTTTCTCTTAAAATATTGAATATTTTGTCACGAATTTTGGTATAATTACTTAAAATGTCATTAGGAAGGTCTCTCAGACCCGAATTTGTTTAAATTTTGCCCCAAAATTAATTTTGGGAAATTTTCGAAAAAATGCAAACTTTTATAAAAACCAACTTTGAGACAAAATTTAAACAAAATCGGGTCTGAGAGACCTTCCTAATGACATTTTAAGTAATTCTACCAAGTTTCAAAAAAAAAAATATTCAATATTTTAAGATAAAAGTTATTGATAAATTTTGCCTATACCAGTGACATCATAATCTATCACATGCCCTTAATATTAAAATATAATTGCCTTTTTTCTATTATTTCTTTAAACATCAATTCCATTCTTCAATTTCTAATTTCTTTCTTCAATTTTCCATTATTTTTTTCAATTTAAATTATTTTTTTCGATTTTCAGTATTTTTAACAATTTTTTCTATAATTTTCTTAATTTTTCTAATTGCAATTATTTTTTTTAAATGTAAAATTTCTTGTTTATTTTTTTTATTTATTTTTTTCAGTTGTCTATTTTTCGAATTTTGTTTTCAATTGACAATTATTTTCGTCTTTTTTCACATGTTTTCTTTAATTTTTAATTATTCTCGTCATCTTTCAACTGTTTCCTTCTATTATTAATTATTTCCTACAATTTTTTTTCAGCTTTCAATTTTTAATTTATTATCTTAAAATTTTATAAAAATTCTTTGATTTTTTAAATTATTTTGTTAGGTTGTGTATTAGACTAGCTATTTTTTAAATTTTGTTTTCAATTTTCAATTATTTTTGTTATTTCCTTTTTTTTTCCAATTATCAATTATTTTTTTAAATTTTAATTTAATTCTTAAGTTTTCAATTTATTTTCTCAATATTTTATTATTTTCTTTAACTTCAAATATTTTTTATCGATTTTCACCATCTCAATTAGATAAAAACTGGTCACTATGAAATAGTAGAAAAAATAAATAATTAAAAAATTTCTAATTTTTCCAATTTTTTAAAAACTTGCATATATCTTGTTTTGTTAAACATTTTTAAATTCAAAAAGTTTATTAACCTGTTTTCAGTGAGCACCTAATGCACCACCAAGTTTCGTTTAAATTGTTTCAGTAGTTTAAATGTGATTGGCGTACAAAGATTTGTAACAGACAGACAGATAGACAGACAGACATGCAAAGTTTTTTGGTTATTTTTGGATTTCTTGAAATTTAGAACAAAAATATATGTTAAAAATTTAATGATCTAAACAATTTATGTAATGTATGTATGTATGTGTGTGTGTATCTTTTTTTGTCCCCAGAAATGCAATGTTTATAATTTATCAAAAATTCGTAAAATCGTACTTGTCTCTTCTGCAATCTATTTTGTTTTTTTTTCTTTATCATTTTGATTTTTTAAAATTTAATCATGAGACTATACTTTTATTACTTTAAATTATGCTAAAATTTTAGCTCAATAAGTAAAATGTTGAATGTAAATTTTAACGTCGCAAAAGCTGGCAGTAGTGCCTATAGATTTTTTGTTTTGTTTTACTATTCGGAATATTCACCGTACCCTTCAGTGGTCAGATCCTGTTTCTTAAGACTCAGCAGCCGTTAAGCATATATTTCTCATGGACCACTTTTTTTTTTTGCTTTTTTCCCTGTCCTATGTGTGGAAGGTTCATGCAATCTGCGTGTTTACGTCATACATCTGAAGACACGTGCTCACTAACCGAATCATCCTGTCCTTGAAATCTGCATCAAAGGGACCACTTCCATTCTTACCGTTAGTTCCACTCCATTTCCTCGTTTCCAAACAGTTTCGTATAAAATCCTTTAGATACTTGTGTATTTCTCATATTCAGCGTCATTAATAAAAATAAAACAATAAAAATAAATATAGTGATGTATTCAAAAATTTTGGTTTTTTTATAAAAGAAATTTACTAAAAACTGAGGGGCTGATAGGAAAAACGGAATATAAAAATGGTGGGAGCAAAAATGGGTTAATTATGTTTCAGCGTAAAAACAAATTATCATCAATTGCGAAGAAAAATGGATCGCTTGAAGTTAAGGGCAAAAACGGGATATCCTTCTATTCCGTTTTTGCTTTTAGTCAAAATTTGTTTCGTTTTTACGATTACTTTTAATTTTTTTTATTTTATTCGAAGATATTAATTAAAAATATATGAGCCGACATTCTTCAAACATACTTTCCTTAGCACTAAATGTTTTTTTATTGAGTATCTCTGCGCGTTAACATAATTTCTTTCAGAAAACTTTTAATATTGAAAATATTATTATACAATGTCTTCAAGGACTTCTTTCTTAGAATCTAAATTTAATATTTGATAAAACTTATTAAAAAAGAATTTTTTAAAGAAACCTACCACAAACAAGTTTCTCTGTCAATAGGTGTCTCTTAAATCAAATGTTTAATATATGTAAATAAGAATTAGCGAAATTTTTATGCTAATTTTAAAACTCAATGTTGTTGTTTAACATTCGGTTTGAAAATTATTATAAAAGGGTCAAACCATTGACTTTTGTCTGAGAACAGCCGCGGACATACCTATTAAAAAAAAGTTTTTAGAAATATAAAACTTCAAAATTTTATGAATTTAATAACTGTATCATTAGGGAGTAAATTTATTTTCTTTGGCGGTGTTATCAATCAAAAGTATGAGGTCCCGAGTAAGGTCCATGATGTTATTTCGTAACCTTAAATGTGGCACTTTTATTCAACACGTTATAATTAAAAAATTATTTTACTTTAAAAATCAAAACTCATCAGAAATATAAATCCCATTATTTTAATCCTAGAAATAAGGGAAATTATATTGGAAAATTATTTCTTTAAAATAATAAAATAATTTACAAAATTTCTACTTGGAAAAATGTTGATGGTTTTTTTAATATAACTTTTTTTTAAAGCTCCTAAAAATTTGAGGTTTTGAATATATTTTAAAATTAGTATAACTTTCTTATTGCTATTAAAATTTAAGGAAAGTGTTTTGCTTCGTTTAGAAATTATTAAATTTAAAATATTTCTATTTAAAAAGGCAATGTGAAATTGTTTTGTTTTCATCAAGTGCCAGAATTAGCCTTTTTTAATAGAAAACTTTTAAATTTCATCTTTTCCTACTAACGAAGCGAAATGTTTTCCCTAAAGCTTAGGAGTTCCCAAAAAAAGTTACAGGCTTAAAAAAAGCATGAAAGTTTTTATGTACAAGTAAAAATTTGTCAAATTATATAATTATTTTAAAGTAATTATATTTTAATATAATTTTAATTATTTCTAAGATTAAAAATGTGAAATAATGGAATTTATATTCAGGGGCGGCGACTTGTGTATGGTATGTCTAAATTCTATAGAGCAAAAAAGTCGCCCTGTGGAATTCCATATGCCAAAATTATAGACAAAAAATAAATTTCTTAATAAGAATGTGGATAAAAAAACTTTTTATCGAAGAAAAAGATTAAAATTTAAAAACAAAAATCATATTTTGTAAAAATAATTGAAAAATGACGAAAGAAATTGAAAATGAATTAATAAATAATTAAACTAATTTGATACTAAAGGAAATAATTATAATTGAAAAAGTTGTATCTAAAAAAATTAAAGAAAAAAATTGAAACTTACGAAAATTGAATTAAAAAATTAGGGGAAAAATTGAAAAATTATGAACATAATTAGAAATTAAAGAAAATTTTTTAAAAATGATAAAAATAGTTAAAAATTGTAGCAAATAATTAAAATCATAAAAAAAAAAATTGCGAAAAATTGAAGAAATTTTTAAATAATTTAAAATTTATCTTATTATCAAAGAGTGGATTAATTAAAATTTTAATCAATGAAATCTAAAATTAACTAACGTTTGAAGAATTATAATAAATAATTGTAATTGTAGTCTTGTTCATCTCAAATATAGTCTCTAATTTTTTCAATTATTTTTTACAAATTTATATTATTTTCTTCAATTTACAATTATTTATATCAATTATTTTTTTATTAGATATATTTTTCAATTGATTTTTAATTGCTTTTTGTCATTTACAATTATTTTTTTATTAATTCTCTAATCTTTGCTTCCTTATGGAGGAAGCTTTGTGATCGTTAAAATTTTTGATTTTACAAAAAAAAGCCTAAATCGTCTCATTTTCATCTAAAAAGCGTAAATTTTCATTTTTAAGCAAATGTCCAGATAACTGCATGTATTTGTGTGTGTGTGTGTGTGTGTGTATGTATGCATGTATGTATATGAGTGTATGTGTGAGTGTTGCATTTTTTGTGTACAGGTTATCTTGAGAATGCTTAAACGGATTCCAATGAAATTTGGATGACTTATTAAGCTCATGAATATCTAAATTTGGACACAGGGATTTTTGAAAAAATCCAAACAATTTTTGTTGAGCACATTTTACCAACGAAAAAAAATCGTTTTTTGCCAAAAAATTTTTTCATGGTAAAAATAAAACTTAAGGAATACAAAAAGCATATCCCTTGTCTCAAAACGAATCGATTGACCTATAAAACTTTTAAATATGATCAAAAATTAGTAAAATAATTAATGTTTTCTCATTTTTTTGCATTTAATATATTTTTATTTAATAACTTCTCCGATTAACTTTTATATTATTAAACTATTGCTTCCTCTATGAGGAAGCAAATTATTTGGCTTACTTGGAAGCGAAATGTTCATGAAATGGACATTATTTTCAACTAGTTTATTATTTATCTCAAATCTAGATATTTTTTCAATTTACAATTATTTTAATTTTTCTGCAATTATTTTCTTATGTTACAAATATATGTTGAAAATTTTTAAACTATTTTTCACAAACTAAAATTTTTTTCTTTAAATTTTAATTATTTTTATTACTTTGCAAATATTTCCTTGATTTTTTTATTAATTTTATTACACTTCAATTAATTTCCTAAATTTTAAAATGTTCTCCTCAAATTTTAACAATTTTCTTCAACTTTCAATTTTTATTCTTATTATTTAGCTAAAAATTTCTTCAATTTTAAATAATACTCACTATTATTATCATTAAATCATAATTAAATTCGTAAATTTTCAATTAATTATCTTATTTATCAAATATTTCGGTCAATTTTCATTTTCTTTTATCTTTTTGCAATTATTTAATCCACCTTTTTAAGTAGATATATTAATTATTTTTCAATTAATTTCCTAAATTTTTATTAAGGGCATGTGATGGAGTATGACGTCACTTATATAGGCAAAATTTGTCCGTAACTTTTCTCTTTAAGTATTGAATATTTTGTCATGAAACTTGGTAGAGTAACTTAAAATGTCATTAAGAAGGTCTCTCAGACCCGAGTTTGTTTAAATTTCAGCTCAAAATTGATTTTTAAAAAATATTGCAATTTTTCGAAAAGTTCCCAAAATTAATTTTGGGCCAAAATTTAAACAAATTTGGGTCTGAGAGACCTTCCTAATGTCATTTTAAGTAATTCTACCAAGTTTCATGACAAAATATTTAATATTTTAAGAGAAAAGTTACGGAAAAATTTTGCCTATACCAGTGACGTATAATAACGTGACGTTTTTTAATAAGTTATTTTAATCCGATTATTTAAAATAAGAATTTATAACAGGAATATAATATAAGTAAAGAAATAAACTGTTCGTAATTAAAGCGGAATCAAAAGTGAATTCAAATATTAGTTCGAGCAAAAACGGGACAAAATTCTAACTCGTTTTTGCGCCCAGTGAAATCTAATTCCGTTTTTACTCTGACAACTTTTTGTTTCGTTTTTACTCGTAGTGCGTAATTTGTTTCATTTTTCCAAATAGATAATACTTTAACTTCGTTTTGCTCCCGATAATTTTTTAACTTGTTTTTACTATCAGCCCCTCAACTATCAATTGATTTTAAAAAACACAGACACACAAAAAAAAACTTTTTTGGCCGAGACATTACACTAGTGTACTACTACGTACTTTCTACTACTAAATTCGAATCTGAAATCAAAACTGCTAGATTGGCATACAATTTTGAGATAATTTCAAAACAACCTCAAAAATCCGAAAAAACAAAAAAAAAAATTTTT
Organism: Ganaspis brasiliensis; assembly: GCA_037103525.1. NCBI lineage: Eukaryota > Metazoa > Arthropoda > Insecta > Hymenoptera > Figitidae > Ganaspis > Ganaspis brasiliensis. The sequence continues at coordinate 1,508,805 of JAZKLR010000193.1, forward strand.
GTCCGGGACAATATGCTAGTCTATTTCTACGTATTTTTCTGCACTGAATCCGAATCTAAAGTCAAAACTGCTAAACTGGCTAATTTTTTTTAAAAAACCTAAAAAAATTGCTCAAAACCACGAAAATACCGTAAATAATAATTTTTTTTTTTCAGGATAATAATCCGAAGTCCAAATTGCTAGATTGGCTATATTTTTTAAGATAATCTTAAAAAATTGCTCAAAAACCCTAAAAAACCAACAAAATAAAATTTTGTCCGTGACAGTGTACTATGTCTATTCCTACTTCTTTTTCTGCGCTGAATCCAAATCTAAAGTCAATATTGCTAGATGTGCTAAATTTTTTGTAATAACCTCAAAAAACTGCTCTAAAACCCGAAAGAAACCCAAAAAAAAAATTTTTTTGTCCTGCCCAATATGCTAGTCTATTACTACGTATTTGTCTCTGCTTAAATCTAATCCAAAATCAAAATTCCTAGATTGGCTAAGATTTTTGAGATAATTTCAAAATACTGTTCAAAAACACGATATGACCAAAAAAATTTTTTTGTTTGGGACAATATGCGTATTTCTTCGTATTTTTCTCCGCTGAATCCGAATTTAAAGTCAAAATCTCTAAATTGGCTAAAATTTTTGAGATAACCTCAAAAAATTGTTCAAAAACACGAAAAAGACCCAAAAAATAATTTTTTATCCGGAACAATATGCTAGTGTATTCCTACGTATTTTTCTCCAATGAATCCAAACTTAAAGTCAAAATAATTGCTCGATTGGCTAAATTTTTTAGACAACCTCAAAAAATTGTTCAAAAACCCGAAAAAAACAAAAAAAAATTTTGTTCGTGACAGTATAGTAATTTATTTTTACGTCTTTTTCTGCGCTAAATCCAAATCTAAAGTCAATACTGCTTGGTGTGCTAAATTTTTTTTTAATACCTCAAAAAACTACTCAAAAACCCGAAAAAACAGAAAAAAAAAAAAAATTCCAGGATAAAATGCTAGTGTATTGCTACGTATTTTTCTCCACTGAATCCTAATCTGAAGCTAAAATTGCTAGATTGGCTAAATTTTTTTATGTAACCTAAAAAAATTGGTCAAAAACCTGAAAGAAACCTAAAAAAATTTTTTTTTTCCTGGACAATATGCTAGTCAATTCCTACGTATTTGTCTCTGCTTAAATCTAATCCGAAGTCAAAATTGCTGGATTGGTTAAAATTTTTGAGATAACCTCAAAAAAATGCTAAAAAACCCGAAATAAAAAAAAAAGATTTTTTATCCGGGACAATATGGTAGTGTATTTTTCTCCGATGAATCCGAATCTAAGGTCAGAATTGCTAGATTGACTAAAGTTTTTGAGATAACCTCAAAAAATCGATTCTTTGTGTTTTTTAACATTTTTTTGAAATACTCTAAAGAAATTTAGCTTGTTTAGTTATTTTGACTTCAGATTCGAATTCAGCTAAAATTTAACCAATATAGCAATTCTGACTTTGGATTGAGATTTCAATCTGTATAATTTTGGTTTTTTAAAATTCGTCTAACATTTTGTTTTGCTTAAGGGCATGTGATCGAATATGACGTCACTGTTATAGGCAAAATTTGTCCGTAACTTTTCTCTCAAAATATTGAATATTTTTTCCCCAAACTTGGTAGAGTTACTTAAAATGTCATTAGGAAGGTCTCTCAGACCCGAAATTGTTTAAATTTTGGCCCAAAATTAATTTTGGGAAATTTTCGAAAAATTGCAATTCTTGAAATTGACATTAAACATTTATTGAATTTTTATTGATTAATTGTAAAATGATAAAACAAATTTTTAAAACGATAAATAATATACTTACAACTATTTTTACTATGCAATATGTCCTTCGAAACTATTCTTTAGCATCTATTATTCATATGCATATAAAAGGAAAATAAAAAATAAAATTATGTTAATAAAAATATCAATAGCAATAAAATGCTAACAATAGAATTCCCTTTTTTAAAACAACTGTGTGTTTCACTGCACGTAGAGACGTGTGCATAAAAACATTGTCCTGAATAGATACAAAATCCAACTCAATTTTTGCGTTTTTTTTAGGTTATGTTAAAATTTTTATGTTATAGGGTTGAATAAACTTCAGATTCGGCTTTAGCGACGTCAAACTAATAAAGCAGTTACAGTTAGACTTAAAAATCAGAATTTTACTGGATATCAAAATTACGGGGTCAAATTTTTGTTCATTGAGGTTATGTTAAAATTTTGACGTGATCGGGTTAAATGTACTTAAGATTCGGCTTTAGCGATCTAAAACACATAAACCAGTCCCAGTGAATCTTAAAAATCAGAATTTTACTGGATAAAATTCTGAGGTCAAATTTTTGCTTTTTTTCAGGTTATGTTTTATTTTAAATGTAATGAGTGAAATAGCCTGCAGATTCAGCTTCGCAACGAACCAAAACACGTAAAGCAGGCGTAGTGAGGCTAATAGATTAGAATTTTTCTAAATTTTAAAATTTTTGTGTCAATTTGTACGTTTTTTTGAGGTTATGTTAAAATTTCGACGTGATTGGGTTAAATGTACTTAAGGTTCAGCTTTAGCGATCCAAAACACATAAACCAGTTATATTGAGACTTAAAAATCAGAATTTTACTGTATTTCTAAATTACGAGGTCAAATATTGTGTTTCTTGAGGTTATGTTAAAATTTTGACGTAATAGGGTTTAATATACTGCAAATTCGTCTGCAGGTACCCCAAACAAATAAAGCAGTCATAGTGAGACTGAAAAATCAGAATTTTACTGAATTTAAAATTTTGGGGTCAAATTGCGCCTTTTTTTAGGTTATGTTAAAATTTGGACGTGATAGGATTAAATAGACTTTAGATTCAGCTTCAGCGATCCCAAACACATAAAGCAGTCGTAGTGAGGCTAAAAAATCAGAATTTCTCTAGATTTCAAAATTTTGGTGTCAAATTGTACGTTTTTTTTTTTGAGGTTATGTTAAAATTTCGACCTGATTGGGTTAAATGTACTTAAAGGTTCAACTTTAGAGACCCAAAACACTTAAACCAGTTATATTGAGACTTAAAAATCAGAATTTTACTAGATATGTAAAAATTTTGGGTTTTTTTTAAGGTTATGTCAAAAATATGACTTGTTAGGGTTAAGTAGACTTTAGATTCGTCTTCAGCGATCCCAAACGAATAAAGCAGTTATAGTGAGACTTGAAAATAAGAATTTTACTGGATTTCAAAATTTTTGGTTTTTTTTAGGTTATGTTAAAATTTTTATGTAATAGGGTTGAATAGACTTTAGATTTGGCTGCAGAGACCCAAAACAAATAAAACAATTATAATGAGACTTAAAAGTCAGAATTATCTGGACTTCAAAATTTTGGGGTAAAATTTTAGGTTTTTTTTAGGGTTATATGTTAACATTTTTTGCCATAGCTATTTTAATTATTATTTTTTTAATTTTTTCATTAATAAATGCTTTTAATAACTATCTCACTTTAATTTTAAATGTTGATTGCGTGATACAGTTAGTATATTTAAAAACTACCATTAGATAATATTTTTTTTATTCTAAACTTCTTTTAGCCGAACTTACCCGACTCTTCCCTATATGAGGGGATAAGTTGTTTCCATTGAAAATCGTTACCACATTTTGCGATTTAGGTATAGTTCTACTTTAGGATCCACGACCTTTCTTTGCCAAAAATTTGCTCTACTTTTGAATTTGTCTCCCCCAAAATCTTTGACACTTGAAATCCTCAGACATTGTCAAAGACTCAACAGTGTTCCGGAAAAATCGAAGGACTACGGAAACATAAAAAGAACCTTAAACTCTCCCTCTGGCTTAAAGTTGGTATCCTTTGTCGGAACAAAAGACATTATTCTGTCATTGCGTCTACAGTTCTGAACAACCTTTTGCTAAATCTTGACAGCTGGCCAAAAATAGACAAAGTACATGTTATTTAGTTTTTAAATTCTTTTTTTAATTATATATTTATTTTTTTATTGTCAGAGAATAATCGTGTTTTATTATTCAATTGAAACAATCATGTTTTGTATTTTTGCTTATACTACAGGAAACCTAACTTCTGTTCATGTCTTTTTTCACTGTAGAGCAATTGACTCAAACCTGTAGCAAAAATAAAAATAATTTTTTTGTTAAAACTTTGTTAAGTAATTTAATTTTTGTCGTGACTATTCATACAGAAAATCAGTAAGAATAGCTTTTGTTTTGGTTTTGAAAAAACATAATAAAATTGTTTGACGAAATACCGGGGGGTTGTGGTATCACATACATATTATCTGAAGAAAGTTACATAAACATATTTTTTATTAAATTTCAGTGTCTGAAAAGAAAGAAAAAACCATCAGAATGGTTCAATAAAAAGAAATTTTTTTTTTTTGAAAAGATACGATCATAGTAAAAATCTTTATTTTTTAGAGATTGAAGAAAATTTTTTTTCTCGAAAGTATTTTAAAAAACAAATACAAATTGAGTATGAGACTAAAGGAAAACAAACACTTGGTTCAATTTTATCATATATTCATAAATAAGAATTGAATTTATTTTACAAATGTTTACAGTCGTAAACACATTGATACTAACGGTTTTAAAGTACGGTTAGTTCTTAGAGTAAATCTTACAGCACAAAAGGAACTTGATTTAGGGTGCATATTATTTCCTCCTTTTATTGCCCTTCACCAAAATCTCCTGTTCTTGATAGATTTAAAAATCATAAAAATGAAGAATTATTATCATTTATCTTGTGGCGTATATCTCTAATATAATAAGAAAATATTAAGTTTCTATAAAACATGTACAATGTTTTTTTAAATATATGGTTTACTAGCTAACTACATTTATAAATAAGTGCACATTCGTGTGCTATCATTCAACGTCGAATTTCGAGGATTTGCATCATATTGGTACACAAACCAGTTTTAAAGTTACATAAGAAAGGTTTTGTTTTTTTTTCGTCCTTCAGCCACTATTTTCTTGCAGATGAAAGAAACAGGATTAGTGCAGTCCTACCTGGAATGGGAACCGTCTGCAAAAAGGAAAATTCGATAAGATACGCATCTAAATAGATGACCAGTAAATTCTTTAGTATGAGAGGTTAAAAAAATATATAGCAAAAAAATGGTAGGTTATGTTCAGTTACAGTTTTACCTTGATAAAAAGTTAATTTTTAATTATCTAGCATTAAAAATAGTTTTTATTGAATATTTTGGATGAAATGAAGACTGATACATTAATAGTTTGTATTTAGAGTTGATCTTTTTTGTGTATTTTCACTTGAAAAATAATGAACATAACCTACAATTTTTTGCTGCTTCCCTTTCTTCATATCGCGTTCAGGGCCGAATCAAAGCTGTCACGTGCCTGAGGCACAAAAAAATTTCAGGGCCCTCCTAAAAAAAAACAAAAGTTTCTGCATTTTTATCTTATCAGAGTGTCTTAACGAATAATTACACAAGCCTGCAAAAAAAAAATTTTTTCTGTTGTTTGAGATCGGTAAGTCATTTCCCGTAGTTTTTGATGCGCTGAATTCAAATCTGGTAACGAAAACCTCCCATCACGTCAGGATTTTGAGAAAAGTGGGGGTAAAACTCCCAAAAATCACGTTTTTGTCACTTTTTGAAAATTTGTAACAAGCAATTCCGACGTGCTAGAGACTTGTCATGAAGGTTATATTAAAGCTTGAACCCTATACTTTACGATGATATAATGATATTGGCAACAACATGCTAAATTAACTGTCAAACATGGTTTTTTTTGACAGTTGTCAAGCATGTCTTTCACTGTCCGTAAATACAACTATTTTAAAAATTGATTGGATTCGCTTGATACTTGTTACTCGGGGGTTTTTGGGGTCACTGAATACGAATATGTAATCAGATTTCAAAAATTCAAAATGGCGGATACAATATGGCGGTTCTAAACGAAACCAATCAATTTTTAACAAAATCGTCCGCCATATTGGATCCGCCATTTTGAATTTTTGAAATCTGATTACATATTCGTATTCAGCGACCCCAAAAATCCCCAAGTAACAAGTATCAAGCGAATCCAATCAATTTTTAAAATAGTTGTATTTACCGACAGTGAAAGACATTTTTTATGCTTGACAACTGTCAAAAAAACCATGTTTGACAGTTAATTTAGCATGTTGTTGCCAATATCATTATATCATCGTAAAGTATAGGGTTCAAGCTTTAATTTAACCTCTATGACAAGTCTCTAGCACGTCGGAATTGCTCGGTACAAATTTCCAAAAAGTGCCAAAAACGTGATTTTTGGGAGTTTTACCCCTACTTTTCTCAAAATCCTGACGTGATGGGAGGTTTTCCTTACCAGATTTGAATTCAGCGCATCAAAAACTACGGGAAATGACTTACCGATCTCAAACAACAGAAAAAAATTTTTTTTTGCAGGCTTGTGTTATTTAAACGATGGAGAAATTTTTCAAAGAATCTTAACAAAATGTAACAAAATAAAATTTTACATAAATTACTAAAATTACAAAATTTTATTAAAACCAGTATTATGAATGAACAGATAAGAAATTATCAATTTATATTAATATGAGAAAATTAAAGCAAAAAGATGTAAAAAATGTACTAATTGAAAAACCTGCAAAAAAAATAAATTCTTCAAAAATAAAAAAGGTTAAAAAATCAATGAAAGTAAAAGAAAGAAAATAAAGAAATATGGTAATAATGCGTTATGAAATATTAAATAGTTTAGGGAAGATTGATTAAATTGCTTTTTAAAAATCAAAATACTACGCAATAAACAGTAAAAGGTTTTAAAACAAAAAATTGAAATTACAAAAGAGAGGAAAAAATTATTTTCAAAAGTAAAAATATTTGCGGACCTGTTTTTTTAAATTAAGAAAATAAATAAGATAATCAGTAAAAAAAAGGAAAAATGTTACTAAACATAAAAAAAATACTTTAAAAACTTGTTTTCAAAATCAAGCAATGGGCAATAACTTTTTTAAAATGAAGAATTAAGTAAAAACAATTAAAAAATTTTAAGAAAAAAACTAATTTTTTTAAGAAATAGAGAAATTTTAATCAAATGAGAAAATTTTTATAAGATTAAATTGACGAAAAATTAAATAAAAGAAGAAGTCTTTAAAAATTATAAAAATTAATAAGTTATGACAAATGACAAAAAACCAAAATAAAAATTTAAAAATCATAAAATTGAAAAAAATTATAATTTACAACTTCTAAATTATAATAATAAATAAAATTAATCACTGGAAAAGTAAACAAATTTTTATAAATATTGTTAAAATCAAACTGTTAAAAATTACCTGAAGTAATTTTTGTAAAAAGAATAAAATTAAAAAAAATCTAAAAAATAAAAAAGTATTATTAAACGCATAAAAAAAGAAAAAATTTTAAAGTTACCTAAGTAATTTTATAAAAATACAGAAAAGCAATATAATACATAACCTACCAAAAAAATTGTTTGAAAAAGCAAAAATTGCAAGAAAAAATAATTAAATGTTTCAAGAAAGTAATATAAATTAGTGTGTAAATAAGTATACACTTTTTTCTATAATTTTCAACTGTTTTCAATTTACAATTATTCTTTAACTTTTTTAATTATTTTGTTCTGTTGTAGATTATTCTCGACAGTTTTCGAATTTCTTTTTCAACTGTAAATTATTTTGCTCATTTTTTAATTATTTTCTTTAATATTAAATTATTCTCGTCATTTTGTAAGTTTCTTTAAGTTATGAATTATTTTCTAAAGTCAATTTCATTCTACAATTTTCAATTAAGTTTAATCAATATTCCAAAAAACTTGACTTTTTTCAATTATAAACCATTATTTTAAATTACAATTTATTTCTTCAATTTTTGATTATTTACTTCAAATTTCAATCACATTTTTCAATTTTCAATTATTTTTTCCAATATCAATATGCTTTTTTAATTTTAAGTACAATTGTTCAATTGTTCTCTTCAGTTCCTTATTATGTTTTAAAAATTTCATTTCCATTCTTTAATTTTAAATTTTTTCCTCAATTTCAATTATTTTGTTCGATTTAATTTTTTTCAAACCAGTTGTTCAATTAGCAATCGTTTAGCAATTATTTCTATAATTTTCTTAATTTTTCAATTTTAAATTATTTTTTAAATTAAATATTTGTAGTTTGATTTTTTAAATTATTTTTTCCAGTTGTGTTTTAATCTAGCCATTTTTCAAATTTTGTGTTCAATTGTCAATTATTTTCGTCATTTTTCAGAAATTATCTTCAATTTTGCTATCACTCTTGTTATTTTTCAATTATTTTTTTTCATTTATTAATTATCTTCTTTAATTTTTAGTTATTTCTTACAATATTTAAATTTTTTATTTATTCTCTTAAAATTTTAGAATTATTTTTTCACGTTTTTAATTATTTTTTTCAGTTGTGCATTATTCTAGTCATTTTTTGATTTTTTTTCAATTGTCGATTATTTTCTTTAATATTTCAAAATTCTCGTCTTCAGACAATTATTTTTCTCCATTATCAATAAGATTCGTTAATTTCAAATTTTTATTTTCTTTAATTCTCAATTTTTTCTTCAAATTTTTAATTCCATTTTTCAGTTTTTAATTGTTTTCTTCTATATTTAATAACTTTCGGATTTTTTTAAATACTTTTTTTAATTTTTAATTATATTCTTTAAATTTGAATTTTTTAATTTTCAATTATTTTATTCAATTTTAATTATTTTTGTCGATTTTCAATCCATTCGTTCAATGCGCAATTATTTCCTATAATTTTCTTCATTTTTCAATTTTTAATTATTATCTTTAAATTTAAAGTTTTTGCTATATTTTATCAATTTTTTTCCAGTAGTCTATTAATCTAGTCATTTTGTAGATATTTTCAATTTTTTAATTATTCTTATTCTTCAATTATTTCTTTTAATTATTAACTATTTTTTGTAATTTGAAATTAATTTCTACAATTTTTTCTATTTGCAATTAGTCTTTTAAAGTTTTTTAATGATTCTTTGAGTTTTTAATTATTTTTTTGTTGTTGAGTATTAATCTAGCCATTTTTCGAATTTTGTTTTCAATTGTGAATTATTTTCACGTTTTGTAATTTTCCTCCATAATCATCAATTTTTTTCTAATTTCAGTTTAATTTTTAAATTATGAATTTATTTCTTAAAGTTTATATTATTTTCTCCAAATTTTTATTACTTTCTAAAGTTTTCAATTTTTTTCTTTATATTCAATTTTTTTTGTTTTGATTTTCAATCCAGTTGCTCAATTTGCAATTGGTTTAAGCAACTATTCCTATAATTTTCTTAATTTTTCAGTTTAAATTGAATGTATATTGTTTAATTTTTAAGATTATTTTTAACAATTGTGTATTTTCTAGACATTTTTCGAATTTTGTTTTTAATTGTTAATTATTTTCGTCATTTTTCATATATATTCTTTTCCATTTTGTAATTATTCTCGTAATTTTCATTATTTGCATTTCCAAAAATTTATAGTTTTAAATGACGTACATCAATGTAAAGTTTCTTATTAATGTGACTGTTATTTAATATTTTACTATATACATGTAATAATTGCAACTTTGATTAAGAGCATGTGATGGATCATGACGTCACTGATATAGGTAAAATTGGTCCGTAAAATAAATATTGAATATTTTTTCATGAAACTTGGTAGAACTACTTAAAATGTCATTAGGAAGGTCTCTTAGACCCGAATTTGTTTAAATTTTGACCCAAAATTAGTTTTGGGAAATTTTCGAAAAATTGTAAACTTTTTCAAAAATTAATTTTGAGACAAAATTTAAACAAACTCGGGTCTGAGAGACCTTCCTAATAACAATAATTTGGATTAATTAGTTTCCTAATAATTGGGAAATTTTCGAAAAATTGTAAACTTTTTCAAAAATTAATTTTGAGACAAAATTCAAACAAACTCGGATCTGAGAGACCTTCCTAATAACATTTTAAGTAATTCTACCAAGTTTCATGAAAAAATATTCAATATTTTAAGAGAAAAGTTGCGGGAAATTTTTGCCTATACCAGTGACGTCATAATCCATCACATGCCCTTAATTGAAACTAAAAATTTTAAAAAATTAAAGTTTGAGTTAATTGACGTTTGGGATTTATATAAATAATAATGGATTGCAATTAATGAAGTTTAATATAGTTTTCGACTTCGTTTTTATGAAAATGTTTTCAGATTAAATTCTGATCATTTTAAATTCAATTTTTCATATTATTATTAAAGAATACAAGATTGAAATTCAAGTTTTTAGGATTTATCTACATTCCCAGAGTTTCTTAAAAATTTGCGGATCGTTTTCAAAATTCTCGGATCATTTTAAAAATTCTCGTCAATTTGAAAGTTTTTTTCACGGCATACATTAAATTCTGGCAACGGGCCCTTTTGGATCCTTGGATCAAGAATAACTTATTATTAATCCAAGAATAAGCATTCTTATACTATTCGTATTCTTATATTATTCTTGAACTCAGTATAATTATTCTTAATTCAAGAATAATGATTATTTGTCAAAGAATAATATTTTAGATATTCGAACTGATTTTTAAAATTCTTCAAGTTCATAACGATATTTGTATGTAAACATATAAACAGTGACGTAGTTATAAAAGTCGGGGCCCCGATAAAAATAAATTTTAAAGTCTGTTCATAACCTAACATGATTTTGATTTTCAGAAAAAAAAAAGATTAATCTTACTTTTGGAGGTTCCGAAACCCCATCGTTCACATCCCCAATTTTCACGTCACTGTAACTAAAAAAAAAAAATAAATTATAAACTTTAAATTTGCAGCTTAGTAGCTGCTGAAAGAATATAAGGGTAATTGATGAATAAAAATAATTGAAGACAAAGGGAGTGATGATGGCATCACGCGAAGTTTTAATTCCCTAATTGATTTTTCGATAGAGTGTGAATTGGCATGAATCACTCGAAGCTGGATAACGATTAGACATTTTCTACTGCGCTCAGGGACCACCATGCGGGTAGACTAGGAAAAACCTACCGAGAGAGATAATTGCTTAATGTCTCTTGTATCTTTTAAACGACATTTTAGAATGCGAAAAACAATAAATTGCATCAACTCTTTTTATTTTGTATTATATTCTAGATTGCAAAGTCCATTGGTATAAAAAAATACACTTTAGAGGAATAACATTTTTTTAGAAAAGTTAGAATATTTTTATAAAATTATATGTTTGTTATTTATTTTAGATTTGAAACTTTACTTTCTATACGCATAATTAATTTTGCACAATTACTTAAAATATAATCTTTATAATGTTTGTCTTGTCCGACTTTATTCAAAATCTGCTTTAAAATTATTAATCTTGTAAAATAGCTGAAAATTATCAAAATTTTATAAAATAAATTTTAAGGCAAATTTCAAATGAAATCAGACCTGACTAACAATGCTGTTTTAGGACATTTTCCATTTTTCTAAAAAAACCTGTAATAACCTACTTAAAATAATTAAAGTGTTAAAATCTTCTGTATAAAAATTTGGAGGACAGTTATAAAAAATACTTAAGGCCATGGGAAGGACGTCACTGATTTAGGCAAAATTTGACCGCATACTTTTACTTAAAATAATAAATATATTCACACTAAACTTTGTACAACTATTTGAATTATAATTATAAAGATCTGACTGACCCAAATTTTGTTTTAATTTTGCCTTAAAATTAATTTTTTGAAATTTCCGAATATTAGCGAACTTAAAAAAAAAGTTATTTTAAGGCAAAATTTAAACAAATCTGGACCAGACAGACGTTACTAATCATACTTTAAGTAATACTACAAAGTTTGATGTCAAAATATATATTATTTTAAAAGAAAAAGTTTACGGACAAATTACGCCTAATAGGGTGTTTCAAAAATTGAGATTTTTTAATTTTGTTTCCGGAACAAAAATAATTGACTACAAATCGAAAAAAAGTAAACACCTATTTTCTTTTTTGATCCGACAATATTAAGAGGTGCCGCCCGCATATTTCTACAAATACGGCACCTAAATAAACCATCCCCAAACATAAATTTAGCATTTGAGCTTAAATAGGTCTAAAATATTACTTTTTTACTTCGTATTTTTACAGGGTTTATTAAATTATTAAATTACAGCACTTAATTGATTATTAATTAATTTTTAATTGTTTTAACAAATTAGTTTGTTTAAAATCTTTATTTATTCTGTTTTAATAAAATATATTAATAGCTAACTGTCTGTTTAATAACTGAAGAGATCGAAATAAATTATTGACTTACTCTTCATTTGTTTAAACAATTAAAATTGTTTAAATTTGATGAAATTTAACTAGAAACTTGTAGTTTTTTGCGCAATTTATTAAAGAATCATAACTGGTTTATTCATCTCCAATTGGAAACAAATTTTCAGTTGTTTAAATAATTTTAATTTGTGAACAAATAATTTATTGCATTTTTTTCGATTTCCATACAATATTTTTTACCTTACAATCTTTTTAGTAACTAAAGAGTTACAAAAAATTAGTGACTTACTGTTAATTTGTTTAAACAATTCAAATTGTTTAAAATCAATTTTCCATGAAATTTACCTAGAAACTTGTAGTTTTCTGCATAATTTATTAAAGAATTATATCTGGTTTATTCATTTTCAATGGTTTATGTATTTTTAATTTGTTTAAATAATTTTAATTTGCTTAAACAAATAATTTTTGGCATTTTATTTATTCTAATAAAATATTTTATTACCTTACGATCTTTTTAGTAACTAAAGCGATACAAAAAAATAGTGGCTTACTGTTTATTTGTTTAAACAAATTAAAATTATTTAAACAAATTAAAAGTATTTAAACAGCTGAAAATTTGTTTCCAATTGAAGATGAATATACCAGTAATAATTCTTTAATAAATTATGCAAAAAACTGTAAGTTTCTTGGTAAATTTAATGAAAAATTTATTTTAAACAATTTTAATTGTTGAAACAAATGAGGAGTAAGACAACAATTTTTTCGATCTCTTTAATTATTAAACAGATGGTTAGCTATTAATATTATATTTTATAAAAACAGAATAAATGAACATTTTAAACAAACTAATTTGTTTAAACAATTTAAAATTGTTAAGAAGATATGCAAAAAGAACGAAACCTATATGACTAAAAATAACGAAGCTAGGTATTTGTTAATTAATGATTGCTTAAACAATACTAATGTTGAAAATAAATTAAATTGTGCTCCATTCAACTATCTGCAGCAATAATTTTGTACATTGTGTACAAAATTTACGTAATTTCAGAATAAGGAACTGGACAGTAAAATTGTTTATAAAATTTGTTTATAAATCAACAAAATAATTACTTTATAATAATTTTTCGTAATTTCAATCACTAATTGGTTACAAATCTTGAATAACAGATAAATTAAAATTTCTAAATATAAAATAAAACATCAAAACATCTTACGTGCACTAATTTGTTTATCAAAAAGACAAACATTTTTTAAACAATTGACTTAGTATGAGAATTTGTTCTTGAACCAAAATTTGAATATTTTTCGTTATTGTTAATATAAATTATGCGTTTCATAAAAAATTAAGATAGTTTCAATAAGAAAATTTTTTCTTCATGTTTAACATTTAATAAACAAATGAAAACAACAATTTTTAAATAAAAAAAATCAGAGGTGTTATGCAAAATTTAGTTTGCTTCAAGTAAAAAAAAAAAAAAATACACCTTAATTGGTTAATATTTCTAGACTCTATGTTATTTTGGCCACGGACGCTTTTTCGCCCCACTGTGTGACGTCACACTCCATCAGATACCCTTAATTGATTTTCAACTATTTTTAGGGTTTCGTGGTTCGGGACCGAAACCCTTATAGTGAGACTTTGTCGTCCGTCCGTCCGTCCGTCCGTCCGTCCGTCGTACACAGTAGTCTATGTTACTTCAAGAAGCCTATGTCACATTTCAAGTAGCCTATGTCACTTCAAGTAGCCTATGTCACACTTCAAGTAGCCTATGTCACACTTCAAGTAGCCTATGTCACACTTCAAGTAGCCTATGTCACACTTCAAGTAGCCTATGTCACACTTCAAGTAGCCTATGTCACTTTAAGTAGCCTATGTCACACTTCAAGTAGCCTATGTCACTTCAAGAAGCCTATGTCACTTCAAGTAGCCTATGTCACACTGCAAGTAGCCTATGTCACTTCAAGTCGCCTATGTCACACTTCAAGTAACCTATGTTACTTCAAGTAGCCTATGCCACACTTCAAGTAGCCTATGTTACTTCAAGTAGCCTATATCACACTTCAAGTAGCTTATGTCACTTCAAGTAGCCTATGTCTCATTCCAAGAAGCTTATGTCACTTTAAGTAGCCTATGTCACACTTCAAGTAGCCTATGTCACACTTCAAATAGCCTATGTTACTTCAAGTAGCCTATGTCACTTCAAATAGCCTATGTCACACTTCAAGTAGCCTATGTCACATTTCAAGTAGCCCATGTCACTTCAAGTGGCCTATGTCACTTCAAGAAGCCTATGTCACTTTAAGTAGCCTATGTCACTTCAAGAAGCCTATGTCACTTCAAGTAGTCTATGTCATTTAAAGTAGCCTATGTCACATTTCAAGTAGCTTATGTCACTTTAAGTAGCCTAAGTCACACTTCAAGTAGCCTATGTCACACTTCAAGTCGCCGATGTCACATTTTAAGTAGCTTATGTCACTTTAAATAGCATATGTCACACTTCAAGTAGCCTATGTCACTTCAAGTAGCCTATGTCACACTTCAAGTAGCCTATCTCACTTCAAGTAGCCTATATCACTTCAAGTAACCTGTGTCACTTTAAGTTTCCTATGTTATTCAGCTTTTCAGATTGCATGTGAGACAGACGGAAACATAGAGTAACAGAAGACCACGAAACCCTAGATTGTAGGCGCAATGCGCCTGCTTTCTGTGCTGTTTATTCAAAGTAGGCAATGCTTTCATTTCTTTGGTTTGTTTTATTTTAGATTTTTGCATTTTTAAATAATTAATAACCAGATTGAAATTATAAATATATCCAACTCATGCTGCGGATTTATTTATGTTCAATAAGAGTGAAATGTAGTGTGGATGTGCAGCTGCAGTTCTTGTCATAATTTGTTGGTATTACCGACGTAATGTGTACTGAAGTAAAGAGACTCTAAGCATGCATACACTACCCTGTGTTTATGCAAAACATAATGCATACTCCGCACTGAATCTATTTTCAGGGTAAAAAGGGGGGAGTTGGAGTCTAAAGCACAGTGTGTCGGTATTTCTACATCTATGTTTCCCACGCACCGGATGAAAAGCTTTAAACCTCACCTGCGACTGTTCCCGTTTTCCAATTCTCAAATCAAAACTCCCCTTCTCATCCTTTTCATAAGTTACGCCTCATTTTCAATCAATCTTTTATAAATACTCAATAATTTATTTTTAAATCAGCCGAGAAATCATGTTTACATTTCGCTTCTTCTTCTGCTTTATTTTCTATTATTTAGGAGAAACAGTCAAAAATTACTGTTTTAGATATAGTTATTTTTTACATTCAATTTTTAATGACAATTTGTTTTTGACGGCACCCCTTACCACCCTCTTTTTTCTAAATTTCGGCACGCATACTTTTGTTCTTTATTTTTGTTTTATTCAATGTTTAAATATTTACTGTTTCTTTCTATACTTTTATATTGCAAAAAGATTTCATCTCCTTTTTCCAAAATTAAAAAAAAATGTTTACCCCCGTAAATAGCTGATCTGTGGGATTTAAAAAATGTTTATGATTCTTTGACCTCTAAAACGTTTATTTGTTATTTCTATAAAAAGTTAATTTTCAACCCCCGACCCCTAAAAAAATAAATAAATTTTTTTACCCCCAATGTTAGATTACGTTGAATCTCTTGAACCCAAAAGATTTGAATTTTTAACCCTTCCTAAAAATGATAATTTTTTAGCTAGAAAGATAGTTTATACTTTTTTTTATAACATGCTTTTCTACCCCTAATAAAAAAAGTTTTCCTTTTCTTGAAACCGAATAAAAGTAAATTTTTATTCTTATTAAAATAAGTTAAATTTTGTTTTGTTTTAGCAATGTTTAGTTCTCATAACTTCAAGAAATTAAAAGTTTTTAAACTCAAACTAAATTTTTTTTAGCTTATAATAAAAAGTTTTTTTTTCAGCTCTAAAAGGATAAAAGAATGTTGACTTTTTTAGTTTCAGAAAAAGATTTTTTTAACTCAAAAAATTTTGTCATTTTAAATTAACATAAATGTTGTAAAAATTGAATAAATGTTTTGAGTAATTTAAATTCATGTTGACTTAAACTTGGACTAATAAACTTTTTTTTAACAATTAAAAAAAAAAAGAATAAAGAAATTTTAAACACAAGAAAAAATGTAAATCGAAATTAAACTGTAATGCCGGACTTTTACCGAATATTGCAACTTTGAAAAAAATATCAATGTGTTATTTAAAAAAGTTTCTATTTTCATAAAAGAATCACCTTCTTTAGCCACGAGAAGACTGACTATTTCTTTTTATTGTATTCGCACTTTTTCAGTTAGTTATTTAAATATAAATTCTTACTTTATTTTAGTTAAAAATATTTTTTACGCAAATTTTATAAATTTCATGAATTTGGAATACGGCATAAAAAATTCAGTTAAAAAAACTGTTGGGAAAAGAAGTAATTAAAAATTTGTGTGAAGCACTTTTTAAAGCTATTCTGCACACATAAAACTGGAAAAATAATTATTCAGAGCCTGTGCATCAAACATTAAAGCGTTTTCACCGGCAAACATTCTGAATCGGATTCTGTATAAAATAGTTTCTTTTTATTTACACAAGAAAAATATTTATTATTTTTTATTAGTCGATTTTTAGTAATTTTCAGCCAATTTGAGAAGGTGGTTAACATACAGAGTCAATTTAAAAAATTTTAAATTCTTCTTCTTGTAGAATTTTTGATAATTTAAAAAATCAAGTATTTGAAAAAGATAAACAAACCTTTAGAAGTCGCCTATGTCCGTTCCAATGTTTCGATTTTTGTTGGTATTAAAAATTGAACTTTCTCTAAGAGAACTTTTATTTGGTTATTTACAAAATCAGAATGTTAGTTGTTAATTTTTAAAATAGATTTTACTTTTTTTTAATTGTTAAAATGGAACCTTATATGGGATAAAGAGATTGCTCTATCTACAATATTAAAAACAATGTTCTTTTTTCTTATATTGGATGATCAAAGAGGTAATTGATTAATCTGATTGATGAGGTCGGTTTATTATACCAGTTCGTAATAATGTGATTGTTTTCTTTTATTAACACCAGATCAAGGAAGTTAATTTTATTATTTTCTTCAATTTCAAAAGTGAATTTTGAATGTTTGGTTATAAGAATTAAAAATGCTTTTAACATGTTCAATGTGTTTTTTCTCAATACCCATAAATGTGTCGTCAACATATCTATTGTAAAAAAATAGGAATAATATTGTATTATTTTTTAAAATCTTTAAACAATCAACCTCGAGATCATCTATTACAATGTCCGCGAAAAGAGGGGAACTTGGTGAACCTATTGGAGTTCCATGGATTTGTTTATATAACTTTTTGTTGAATTAGAAATAAGTGTTATCAAACAAGAATTTTGTACAATCAATTATCTCGTGAAAAAGAATTCTACAATTTTGATTTAATAAGTTATGACGTTTCTAGCAGTTAATTTTATAAATTATATTTAATGACATCTAAATTAAATTACACTAGTTTACAGCCAAAATGTACATTTAATGCCACTATTTTTTTTATGTACTATGGTTCTCTAAACTTAAAAATGACATTAAGAAATGTTTCTATGGATAGGTTTCCGAAATATGAATTTTTTAAATTTTTTTACGTTTTTTTCGGAGGTGACTTCACGTTTTACGCCGTATCTTGAGTTACAGACGTCCGATTAAGTTTTTCTAGGTGTCAAATTAAAGGTAATCAAATTCCAAACAATCGCTTTTAACATTATTTTTCAATCGGTTAAATATTTTAAGTGATATAGTCCAAAAAAAAAAAAATAGAAAATTTGAGTTTTTGGCCCAAAATCTGAAAAAAAATTAATTCTACCGCCGTGCAAAAATAGAAAACGTCAAATTATGTCCAGTTTTACATTTTTTACATATATGGCTCACTTTTAGGAAGAAAAAAATGTATGGATGAAAAAAATCTATGGGTAATTATTGAAGTTATAAGCCAGGGTACTGAAATTCTCGTTTTACGCCATTTCGGTATTTTACCTCCTTTTATAGTGATTATGTTGATTAATTTAATGAATACAATATCTAATTAGAAAATGGACTTTTTTCACAGATTTCTAATAATTTTCAGTGCTTTACTAATTTAAATTTGACTGAAAAATTTTTTGGAGTTTTTGACAAAAATTTCTGAAAAGCATAAATTGTATTATATTACACAAAGTAGTTAAGAATATTTTTCTTTAATGGGAAATCAAAGAAAATTGATTCTTTTTTAATTTATAAGGAGAAAAACCATTGACTTTCGTCTGAGGGCTGCTGCGGACATATTTTTTAAAAAAAATAAATAATTTCATATTTCTATATCTAATTTCAAACTTTTTCATCTATTAACGAACAAAATTCAACAAAAATTAAACCTCTGCGCATCTGATTTAACTTGTCAAAAAAGCAGATTTTAATCAATTTATGCCTCTCCAGAAATTTTTGTCAAAAACTACAAAAAAATTTTTCAGACAAATATAATTTATTTTTCATATTTCTATATCTAATTTGAAACTTTTTCATCTATTAACGAACAAAATTCAACAAAAATTGAACCTCTGCGCATCTGATTCAACTTGTTAAAAAAGCAGATTTTAATCAATTTATACCTCTTCAGAAGTTTTTGTCAAAAACTCCAAAAAATTTTTCAGTCAAATTTGAATTAGTAAAGCACTGAAAATTATTTGAAATCTGTAAAAAAAGTCCATTTTCTAATTAGATATTGTATTCATTAAATTAATCAACAAAATCACTATAAAAGGAGGTAAGATACCGAAATGGCGTAAAACGAGAATTTCAGTACCCTGGCTTATAACTTCAATAATTACCCATAGATTTTTTTCTTCCATACATTTTTTTCTTCCTAAAAGTGAGCCATATATGTAAAAAATGTAAAACTGGACATAATTTGACGTTTTCTATTTTTGCATGGCGGTAGAATGAATTTGTTTTTCAGATTTTGGGCCAAAAACTCAAATTTTTTTTTTTTTTTTGGACTATATCACTTAAAATATTTAACCGATTGAAAAATAATGTTAAAAGCGATTGTTTGAAATTTGATTACCTTTAATTTGACACCTAGAAAAACTTAATCGGACGTCTGTAACTCGAGATACGGCCTAAAACGTGAAGTCACCTCCGAAAAAAACGTAAAAAAATTTTAAAAATTCATATTTCGAAAACCTATCCATAGAAACATTTCTTAATGTCATTTTTAAGTAACGAGAAGCTTAGTACATAAGAAAAAAATAGTGACATTGAATGTACATAAAATTTTTTTTTTGTAAACTAGTGTTATTATCTGCAAATTTGATAAATTAGGTCTTGTAAAATATATTTTAAACAATAAAATAAGAGGATTATATAGTTTTTCAAAATTCCTGTAAAAATTAAAAATCACAATAAAACAGAATGTAAAAAAATTACAATTTTACAATTTTTTTGATAAAATAAGTTTAATGGAAAAGAATTCGTACCTAATGTTAATATAATCCATAACTATACACTGTTCAGTTGACTTGTCAAGTTTAAAACTGAGAAATTTATTAATGATAATTTTGCCTATCAAATTTTGACACCAATCATTAGTATTTGTAAATATAAAGGTTTTAAATGCACGATACAAATTTTAATAATATTTTGAAAGTTATAAGATTTTAATTAGGATATTGAAATAATATTTATTTTAAAAATTCGAGAATATGCATTGTATGATGTATTAAAATTTCCCAGATCTTTTTTTACGTTTATACAGTTATCACCTGCTTTTTTAATATGGACCATTTCGGCAAAAAGTCTTTTGTATTCATTAGGTTCATTATGTAATATTTCAAATTTTTCCCAAAGAATTTCATGAGGAGTATTATTATTTACTTTTCTATGTCTGCTGATGACGTTGTGGTATTTTTCATTATAACCAAAATTATCGTTAAGTTCTTTAATTCTGATTCTCAACGGTTTGCAGGTTTGAATGCTATTGTTTGTATTTAGAAATAAAATTTAAATTTGAAGAATATTTGTATAATGACGTAAAATTTCAGAGAGAGAGAGAGAGAGAGAAATTAAAATTTGAAGAGTTTTTAATGAGGTGAGAGTTTCCTTTTCCGTTAAATTTTAACGCCTACCTTCTCTCTCTTACCAAGGAAGCCGGTATAAGAGTTTCCTTTTTTGTTAACTTTTAACGCTTTGCCTTCTCTCTCGAGGGGCAAATCTGAGATGAAAACTGCATCACTCCATGGAAGTCGACATGATCATTTCCATTCGATAGTTGTACAATTATTATTTCCTTTTTCTTCGTGCTGGTACAAATTAAGAAATTTCAGACGAGAATTCATATTATCTGAATGTCACTCAAAACTTGGAGAAAGTTTTTTTGAGAAAATTCAAACTATGTGTGAGAACAAAAGATAAATATAATGTTTATAAACATAATTTCTAACTGTAGTGTAATTAAAAAATTTCCATAATGTAAAAAAATTGTTTTAAAAAAGGTTATAAAAAATGGCAATGTTTTTTTACAAGATACTCATACTGTTGGTGTAATGGAGGCAAGAAATAGCAAAATCCCAAGAGCTCATGTTTCACTCTTTGTTTGGCATCGACTTACTCGTGATGCAATTTTCTCGGTGAAGGAGGGTCCGATGGTCGTTACTTTGGGCCCACCGGCCCTCACCCTTGATTCGACCCTTGGCCCTGCTTTCATCCAGCTTGCACACCCTCTTGCACGTTGACTTACATAGATTTTTCTACGTAGAAAACGCATCTGCCCGCGTTCTCACGCGTTTGCTTTTACACCCGGCACAAACACAAAATCTCGTTACCTGCGCTCCAATTTGTGCAAAATTTACCTTCACTAAAGCAATGTATATATGTACATATGTATATATAAGAATGTTGACAAAGGAAAAAGATAATTTCTTCTTAACACTGTTTTGAAGTTTACAATATTTTTTTCATCGATAAATAAAATTATCATCGTACTGAAAATCAATTTCGATTTTTATTTCTAAACTTTCATAGCACTTTATTATTTTTTTATTTTTGAATTTATGTTTATGAACATTTTATAATTTTACCCTATACACTTGTGAGAATAATAATCAGTTAAAAAGAACTTTTAAAAAACATTTTTGGAATTGTAGAAAAGAACAATGCATGTTTAACTATCGTAGAAAATTATTGCACTTGGGAATCCTATCCTATTCTAAAAAGAACAGGCATTGTGGTTAACTTCAGACGTGTAACTCCATTTCCGAGTCTCTCATTGGTCAGTACATATCAAACCTCACTATCGATAGTTTTCAGTTTCGATATTTTGTTCTGCAGACGAATTAAAATCTTTTAATTAAATATTGTGACTTCAAGTTTATATTATAAAATTTCTTATAATGTTAGCAATCTAAAATAACAAAAAATTTTATTAAAATAGTTAATACATAGAAATTAGCTTTGACCTTGACTTCCCTATACGAGAACCCTTTCGACCAACTTCAGAGGTGTAACACGTTTTATCGGGGTTCTGATTGGCTAGCAGATTTTCGATACTTTTGTCAAAAATAGCATCACAGTTTAGACGTTTATTTGTACTTTTTTTCAATTTATCTAAAATCTTCGTTTAATAAATAATTGCATTTTATTAAATAATAATAAATTAAAAATAAATTAAATTCTAAAATTAAGGAGTGATAGTTTAAGAAGTGACAGTGATTTTAGTAAAGTTGTTAAGTTTATAGTGTTTTGAGTGAAACAATGTTTTGTTTACATTGGCATTCGTTTCTGACAGGTAAGTAATGATAATAATATTAATCATTTTTTACTTCCTTTTTATTTTATTTGTAACTTATTCTGTTTTTTAGTTCTATTATGAAATGTTTTTTGTTCCTAAAAGTATCATAATTATTTATGTCATTTAAGATTTTGATATTTCTTTTTATTCTAATGCACGTGGTGATTGTCATCGAATTTCTTTTCGGTCACGTGGAAATTGTGAAACTGGTAAGTTATAATAATTTTTAGCTCTTTATTTTGTTTTATTGTATGTTTATAATTCATTAACTTCTTAAGTTTCTGTAAAATAAAAATATTATACTTTCATGTTTAAGCTTATGTTTTTTGTAATCATTCTCCAGTTACGTAGTAATGGTTAGTGACAGGTAAGTAATAACAATAATTTTGTTCTATTTTATTTTAAGCTTCTAATTTATTCATCTTTTTCCTTATTACATTAATTCAATAGTTGTATTTTCTTCATTAAAGTATCACATTGATAAATATCATTTGCGGTTAGGATGTTTGTTTCTATTGTAATTCAATAATTACATAACAATTGTGTTGTTTATTATTTAAATTTTTTTGTTTATTACATTAAAACTAATAACAATTCATTACTTTTAATTAATATGTTAAATTATTTATTATTGTATTAAAAATTATATTTTATTAATTCTTTTAAATTATTATTATATGAGTAATTTAAGGTTAGAATGTTTGTTTCTATTCTATTTCATGTGTTATTCGTTATTAACTTTCATTAAGAAAAAAATAACAAGCACGCCGTGGCGCGCAGTCGAACTCGTCTATTAAAAAAAAACTACTGCGCATGTGTAACTGTTATAGAAAGCTACTACGCATGTGTAAATAACAGTGCTGCGCATGTGCATTAAATCTTAAAATGTTTAGTGTAATGTTAGTTTGACAATAAATGATTACGCTTCTATGAGTTTAGTTTCAGTGTGATCCGAAACAAAATTTAGGTCTCTTACTTTCGTTTCAGTGTGCTATTAAAAATAATTTTTATAAGAAATCATTTTTTCCAGTGCATTCATAACCTCCTGAAGGGTGTCGAGAGTTGCGGTTAATTAGCTAAAAATTACTGAAGAATACCGGGATTTTCCGAGTGGAGCTGAAAAATTCCGAACAATGCTGAGACGATCCGAGTGCTTCCGATCGTGCCCGAATAATTCCGAAAGATGCCGAAAGGTTCCGAATGAAATCTAATGCTTCCAAAAGGTTCTGAAAGTTGCAGATAATTACCCAAAAATTGCCAAAGAGTTTCCTAGTGGAACCGAAAACTTCCGAACTGTGTCAGGAGTTGAGGATAATTTTAATACGAATTAGAGGTTAGGTTTAAAATTTAGAACGGTTGTTTTAGCATGTCGGCTGAAAAATTAAACGTTATTATTTCTTTACGAAAATTGCTACCCTATGCGTTTTTAGGTATAGCTATCTTCAAATCTGGAATTATATTTTCAAAATTCAAAATGAACGATCAAGAAATGTCTGAAATAATAGAAATCCTCACGAAAATTAATACTTGGAAGTTTTTTAAGTTGTTGATTACAAACCTACGAAAAGAAAATATTATTTGGATTTCTTACCACTTTTCAATTCAGATTCGTTATATTGGATTCTCAGTTTAGAATTTGGAATTTATATTTTAGCGTAGATTTGTTAATTAAAATGTTTTAATCTGTCCAGTTAGATTTACCAAGTTGAATTTTGAGAATCTAATACCAGATTCATATTCAGTAACCTTAGATAATAATTGTCGTAAGGATTTATTAACTTTTTCTGTTTTTCAAATGTTTATTCGCCATATTGGATTTGCCACTTTGAAGTTTAAAAATTTAATACCAGATTTGAATTCAGTGACCACAAAGATTCCTTAGAAATTATTAACTTTTGTTATCAAATTTCGCTACAAACTAATTAAACTTGAAAAATACTAAATCTAATATTTATTTTTTACAATTTTAATTATATTTAACACAAAGTTTATTTAACTTAATTATGCTCTTTTTAGCAATTTGTATTAGAAATTGATAAAATAAGTATAGATATATAAAATTGACACATAATATTATAATAGCTGTATCATGCCTATGAATTTTATCAACTAGATATTGTTTAAGATTACGAATCATGACTAAATTATTTGTTATTTTATATTTTGATGATTAACAGTTTACAACCTTTCACTATTGAAGTAGATTATATTCTCAAAATTTCCCCGATAATGTAGCCTGACTATCACAAAATGAAATGTCAAATTCATCGTTTCTCTCGTTTCTCATTCAGAATTAAATTTCTTTTTTAATTTGTAATTAATTTTAGACAAAATTATTACATTTAATTATAAAATATACTGGCTTATTATATTTATAGTTTGTTTTAAACAAACATTTTAGAATATATTATTTAGTAAATCACGCTTGTTCAGAGAATCTATCTTTCCTAAAATTAATTTGAAAGAATGTCTTATACAAAATGTACTTTCTCAATCCGAATTAGTCGAAAATGACTAACTAAATGTCAAAAACTTAGTCTCTGATAGAGATAAAACTTTTTTAGACAATATATCTGTTAAAAATAAATAACATTGTTAGTAAAATTTGCATAAAGTTTATATTAATTTTATTAGTGAATAATTGAAATACACTCTAAAAACAAGTGTCTTATTTTGTCCTCACTTTTAAGACATTTTGAGGTGTCTTAATTTTAAACCATTGAGATAGTGTCTTAAAAATGCCTGTAAGACGCTTTCTAAACGTCTTATGTCTTAAAATTAGACACTTGTAAGACACCTGTTTTTACAGTATAGATATTAATAAGATAATTTGCAATTAATAACAATCAATTTGACTTATTGGAATGCGTTAATAGTTAACATTTAATAATTAACGTAAATTTAAAAAAACAATTTATTTTTTTTTGCATCTTATCAGCAAAGCTCCCAAACGTCAATTAACAAACAGGTGTATAAAAATATTCTAGGAAAAATAGAAAGGTAGAACATTGGTGTTTTTTCAACTGTACATTTCTCTTAATTGCATGTGTGCACCAATAGAGGTCATAAAGGGGAGTTTTAAATCTTGTAGATCCATTGATCCTCAAATTCTCAAGCCCACTCGAATTTTTTATGCACCTGTGCTTTTGTCGACGAAAAAAAAACTTTATTGTCCTATCGAATCGCTGCGACTAAAAGCAAGAAAAAACGCCTTTTTCAAAACTATTTATAACCCATAAGTTACAAGCACCCTAAAGTTTCCCACAAAACGAAAACCGGGAAAAAATCAAGGTGTGTAAAAAAAATACAGGTGATGAGCTTATAATTCATTTCCCAAAGGAGAATCCAAATTTATCAAAAGTTCTAGAATCCATGACACAATAAATCATTAATTTGCATTTCAGTTATTATGATTCTTTAAGTTAGGAAGTTCATTTAATTTACACTCTGTTTCGGTTAATTATTGTAAACGGAACATGAAAATACGTACAAAATTAGAAACTTATTTATTTGGGTTAAAAGTGTTCACTAGCGGATTTTCTGGGTCGCTGATTACGATTCTGATATTTGTTTTATAAAATTAAAGATGGTGGATCCAAGATGGCGGAGGAACTTTTCAAAGTTGTTAGATTATCTTAAAATTTATTACCTGTGGGTTTTCGAGTCCCTGATTACGATTCTAACATTTGTCTTACAAAATTGAAAATGGCGGAGGAATTTTTAAAAAATTATGGGATTTTCTTGAAACCTTTTATCTAAGGGTTTTTTGGGTCTCTTATTACTAATCCAAGATTTATTTATTATTTTACAAAATTTAAAGATGATGTATCAAATATGTCAGAGGAAGATGAGAAAAAATTTTGCACTTTTTTGAAACTTGGTACCTTGAATTTTTTCTGGTCAATGATTATGAGTTTAGTTTTACAAAATGCAAAATGATGGATGAAATATGGAGCGATATTAATTTGTTAGGAAAACACAAATAGAGAGAAACTTCTGTTTTAGTATTTCAGGTGT
This sequence comes from Ganaspis brasiliensis, assembly GCA_037103525.1. NCBI lineage: Eukaryota > Metazoa > Arthropoda > Insecta > Hymenoptera > Figitidae > Ganaspis > Ganaspis brasiliensis. The sequence goes on from JAZKLR010000193.1 coordinate 1,534,930, forward strand.
AAGGATTAAATAATTATATAATCAAAATTTGATAATTAATTGTTGAGGGATGAGAGCCTCTGAAAGCGTAGGAAATTAGTGTCCCGGCGAACAAGTGCATCGACCCTCTCTGTCTATTTCACTTCCCTGCTTTCCTCCCTTCTTCGCCCCTAAGCACCATAATAATTCTCAAAAGGGATGGCAGGTACCTGCCACACCCCGCTCCCCCTTCAAATAGCAGCACATAACAAAGGATGAGGTTACCCTGCCTAAAGAATGAGCTAACCGCCTCGTAATCTAAAATCCTACCCGTCATTTTTATCGTCCTAACCCTACGTTTCTAGGATTTTTTTTTTTTTAAATACTGCATTTCCTCAATAAAAAGTAATCGAATGGGGTTTAGGATCGTACAAAACAATTTTCGATTAAATGAGTTTGATCGATGGTGTCATTTCACTTGGGAAAATGTTTGTAAGATGTGAAAAATACTTTATATATATATTAAAAAATAGATAAAAAACTTGAAAGTAAAATTAAAAAATTTTTAATCGAGTTAGAGTAATTTAATTCTTAATGGGAATTTTACGACTGGCATTTCTGTAATATTTGAAGCCAAGTTACACGTATTAGAGGAACATGTGTTTGGAATTGGCTTCCTGATAAAGAAAATAATGAAATAAAATAGTTAATCATAATACACAATTCATGATTGTAAATAAAAATATTCTTTTGTTTTAAATCACAATGCAAAATATTGCTTGTTATCGGGTTATTTAAATCTGATTAAATTGGAAATGGTAATAAAATTGCTCCCATTATCCGGCTTTTAATTATTTAGCGAAATATTATTAAAACTTCAATTCTCTTGTTTGCATACGTATTTTAAAAATCATTGATCCTGTATGAAAAATTAATAACAGACTTATATTGAAAAATAATAAAATAATGATTTTAAAAACTTTGTAAAAATGTAAATTTATTATTATTTTAGCAAGAAAAATGGACGGAAATCGACGATCTCATATTCTGTAATATTTAATAACCTTTTCTTTTTTAAATCCTCGTTACTTTTTATTGTGATATTTTCTCTGCGACAAATAAAACAGTTTCCGATTTATTTTATAAAAAAGATTACAGATAATTGATAAGTTGCATTATTCTAAAAAAAATAGGAATCAGTTTAATAATAACATAGGTCTACAAAATCTAGCACGTCAGGTCAAAAAGAGAAAAAATATTGAAAAATCCCAAAAACGTTTTTTTTCTCAAAATCTTCAATATTTTTTTGGTATTTCGAATCTGGATCTTAAAGTGCACATTTTATGCTTTCATTTAAGACCTTATTGAAGTTTCTAGCACGTCAGGTTAAAGAGGAAAAAAATGTTGAAAAACCTCAAAAGCACGTTTTTTGGGGTCTTTTCCCCCACTTTTCTCAAAATCATGACGTGATGCGCATTTTTGGAACCCAGCATCGTATTCAGCGCACAAAAATACATCGCAAACCACACCGATATCTAATAAAAAAAAACCTTTGTAGACCTGTGTAATTAAACAAAGGGACTTCTAACCTATTTAACGATTATTTTCTAACAGATTACACACAAGTTTCAATTAAAAATCAAGAAAATTCGTAAAAGGTTTTAAATGATTGAAACTAGTTAGAGGGTCAATTTCTAATTTTAATTCAAGGAAATTACCAGCTTTAGAATAGTAACTTCAGAGTAAATAGACAAACCATTGACGACTAAATTATATTTGATTGTGTGTTATGAAAATAGGGTAAATAAGAGTTGTATTAACGGTTTGGAACTCATTCTCCCTACTTGAAAGCATATTAAATTCAATCCGAGTTTCAAACCAGGTGAGAAGCTCTGATTTCACCCTTTCTAGACGCACACGAAACCCATTTCATTTTTCTTCTCCAAAATAATTCTTCTCCTACTTTCTTTATAATATTATTATACTCTTTTCTGTTATAATAGGAACATATTTATTCAAGGACTTTGAGAATTATTTATCAAAAGAAATATGTAGAAAAGAGTTACATAACATGAGCTAGCACTTAAGACGATTATCCTTTAATACCTTTATAGGCAAGAAAATAATTAAACAATTCATTAATAATTTAATATTCATTATCGCAAGACAATTCAATTACAGTGCAACATAGTGCTATCTCTAAAAATTAAATAATTACTAGAGTAGTCTAATAACTCATAAAGAACTTTTTTTTTAAATGTTATGCTTTGACACCTAAAATTTGTTCCTGGGTTTGACGGGAAAATTATCTGGAAAAAAAGTTGAAGGAAATTGACATTTAAAAATTGATATCAATAGAGAAGATAAAGACGCACTTTTTTTCTTAATAAAGTTTTTTTGTCAGACTATTATTTAGTTGAATAAAAACTAAAAACTAATTTTTTTTAGACATTGAAAATAATTATATTTTTTTACAATCAACTAGTGATATCTCAGAGTCATATAGATAAAAAAAGTTGCAACTTCAGCTGCATAATTCAAAAACATTTCAGATCCTAATAAAATGGTTGTAATTATGAAAAAATTGTAATTTGTTATTGATTTTTAATAATAATGTTGTCTCTATTATTACTGTGCTTTACTAACTTTGAGCAAAAAATCTCTGTGACAAAGTTTCGAATTTTGAAGTTTTGAATTATACAAGTTGTTCAGTAAGGTATTAAAAAGTTTTACCAAAAAGAATTTCTTCGATTCATTAAATATTTCAGCTTTTATAAACAATTTTGTTGCAAGGTACTGCGCGCCATGCGTTAACATTTGGTCAGCTGACTGGCTGAGCTCTAAGCCGTGAGCGGAACAAGGATGGATGCACTCCGGAGTGGTTATGGCGAGAGAGAGAAAGCGACAATAAAGTGTTTTTACTGTAGAAATCAACTTTTTTATTATCTATTTACATAACTGTTAATAAATTAACACACTTTTAAATAATAAATGACATAATGAAACCATAAATTATGTGAAATTAAATATTTTAAAAAATAACTTGTAGCTTCCAACAAAATTGTTTATAAAAGCTGAAATATTTAATGAATCAAAGAAATTCTTTTTGGTAAAACTTTTTAATACCTTACTGAACAACTTGTGTAATTCAAAACTTCAAAATTCGAAACTTTGTCACAGAGATTTTTTGCTGAAAGTTAGTAAAGCACAGTAATAATAGAGACTACATTATTATTAAAAATCAATAACAAATTACAATTTTTTCATAATTACAACCATTTTATTAGGATCTGAAATGTTTTTGAATTATGCAGGTGAAATTGCAACTTTTTTTATCTATATGACTCTGAGATATCACGAGTTGATTGTAAAAATATAATTATTTTCAATGTCTAAAAAAAATTAGTTTTTAATTTTTATTCAACTAAATAATAGTCTGACAAAAAAACTTTATTAAGAAAAATGTGCGTCTTTATCTTCTCTATAGATATCAATTTTTAAATGTCAATTTCCTTCAACTTTTTTTCCAGATAATTTTCTCGTCAAATTATCTTGTGAAAGAGGAGACAGTCTAGGCTTTTGAGCGAAAACGTAATTATTGCATCCGGGCCCTACAATTGCACTTTGTCAATTACCCAGGGATCCTGGAAAGTCTCTAGAGATTCCTGGGAAATTTCTGGGAAAACCCTTAAAACTCCCTTAAAACCGATTTGCTCTGAAATTCTTGGGAAATCCATTGAAATCCCTGAGAAATTTCTGGTAAATTTCCTGGGGAATCCCTGGTAAACCCTGGGAAATTTCTAGAAAATCCCTGAAAGTTCTTGGGAATTCCTAAGAAATCTCTGGTAAACCTTGAAAAATTCCTAGGAAAATCCTGGGAAATGACTGATAATCTCTTGGAAATTCCTGGGTAATCTTTGGGAAATTCAAGAAAAATTCTGATAATTTGTCTCCATTTCTAGGAAATCCTGGGAAATCACTAGAAAGCCAAAGAAAAATCTGAAAAAATCCTGTAAATTTCTAGGAATCTCTGGGAAAAACCTAGCAATAGATAGGAAATTCAATAAAAACCCTGATTAATCCTATATAAGAAACGAGTACTGAAGGTAAGCGTTAAAAGTTAATGAAAAAGCGTTAACAGTCACGAAAAAGGATACTTTTATACCTGGTTCCTTGGTTAGAGAGAGAAGGGATGCGTTAAAATTTAACGAAAAAGGAAACTCTCAGCTCATTATAGAAATTACTTTAGAATCAAAATTTTATTTCTTAATACAAACAATAGACCACCTGGAGGGTATCATTATCGTTCAAACAAACCCTTGTATAATGAGGGTTAATGGCTTTAGGAAAAGAGATAAAATTTTCGTGTTTTATTGAAAAGAGAGAAATTAAATTAAATTCTGAAATTTTACCTCATTATTCAAATATTCTTCAAATTTTAATTTGTCTCTTTAAATACAAACAATAGACTGAATTAGCCCATCATTTTTCGAGCCAACCCTTGCATAATGAGGGTTATAATTGGTTTTGGAAAAGAGAAAAAATTTTCGAGCTTTAACGAAAAGAGAGATAAATACATTAGTGCGTGGTATAATAGTATAGTATAGTATAGTATAATAGTACACAAACAATAAAAATTAAATGTGAAAAGTGACAGGGATTCAAATGAAAGTGTGCAAAATGTGTTGACTAAATTAACAATATTTAGAGAGTGTTTAAATTTTTTTTTTCCTTCTTATTTTCAATAAAGTTAATGTTATAAAATGCTAAAAGTGTTTATAAAATGGGATTATGGATTCATTAAACAAGTGATTGATAACTGATTAATAAATAAATTAATTGTGAATGTTTAATAAATAATAAAGTGATTATAATGTTTTTTAACAGTCGTTACCGTGTAAAAGAAGTTTTAATAATAATATAATCATAGAAAAGAGGTGAAATAAAGATGTGAGACAATATAACATGAGGCAATAAAAATTATTTCTCAGTTAAAGAGGAGATATTTCAATTTTAATGATAAACATTGGTATATTATTCGTAATGGGGATATGCTAAATGACAATCACATGTATTAGTTTTAGGAATTATTAGAACTTGCATCAGGTGGTAGTTTACAAAAACAAATTACAGGATATTTAGAAATGTTAGATGAAATAAAAGCAACTAATAAGAATAAATTACATATTCAAATATTGCTTAGTGGGAATCGACTTCTGGGTCACTGGATTTCCACTTACTATGATGGAAATGAACTTCCAGTTTGTGATAGTCTTAATGAAGGTTGTTTAAATGAAGATCAAGGAGAATATTTATCCAGGTTATATCCATTTAAAACTAATGTAGTTTTTTTAAAAGTACAACAACAACCAAATTTTGTCGATTGTGGTGTATGTGCGATTGCATTTGCTGCTTCTTTATCTTTTAACATTAAACTTGAAAATGTTGTATATAATCATGCATTAATGAGAACTTATTTGTACATGATGTTTGAAAAAAATGTCTTATCTCCTTTTCCGATAATTTTACAAAATTGTATAAACTTGGAATTGTCAATATCGAAGAAATAAAAACAATAATTTATATGTGAGGAATGTAAAAAATGCGACGCAGAAGGGAAAATTAGATTATTAAACTATTATGACGGCTTTACAGAAATGAAAGGAGATAGTAGAAGTCCTTCATTACTTACAAAAATAGGACAATCAAAAGTTGTTAATATTCCTGACTAAGAAACTAAAAAAAGCAGTACTAAATATGAAAAAATGTATTGTAAAAGACCTAAGTTAAAAGAAGAGATAGGAAAGAGAGACAAATAACAAATATGGAAAGTGTAAATAGTGACAGAAATTTAAATATTTGTAAGGAAAAATATGTGGAAAATAAGTCAAATTCTATTGAAGTAGTAAAAGAAGGTACTAATTATAAAATATTAGAAACAATAGTAGTAAGAAGATATTTTTTAGCAATTCTAATGAGAAAAGTAGAAAAACTAGAGCAGAATATCAGAAAGAATATAGTAAAATGATGAAATTTAAACGAAAAAAATTGATAACAAAGAAACAGAAATATCAGTTATGGAAAATGTATGTTTAAGTAGTGAAACAGATTTAAATTTTTCTAAAAAAAAAAAACCCACCTAGAAAGTGCTGATAAAGAAGAAAAGAGAGATAATAATTCTGACAAATTAATAATTTCATGCTATTGTATTGAGACAAATAAAAAAAAGTTGTGCAAAATATCAAAAAAAGAAATATCGTCAAAGGCTTAAATGAAAACGACAAATAATAATTGATGAGAAAGAAAGAGAAATGTTACTTATGAAAGATGTAAGTAATGAAACAGATTTCTATGTTTGTAGTAAGAAAAATGTTGAAAGTCAGTTAAAGTATCCTAAAGAAATAGGAGGTGATGATAAGAATGAGAAATTACAAAGAATAGTGAGCCAGGCAAAAATTGTTAACACCTCTAATCAGAAAATTAAAAAAAGTAGAGCAGAATATAAAAAAAATATCGTAAAAGATTGAAATTGAAACAGAAGATATGTCATGATAAGGATGAAAATAATGAAATAATACATTCAAAAGATATTCAGAAGATAGATGTAAGGATTTGTGATGAGAAAATGAAAAAAAGTCACGCAGAATATTAAGAACAATATCGTCAAAGATTAAAATTAAAAAGAAACATAATCGATCAGGAAAAAATAGATGCTTCGGAACATATACAAGTAAAAAATAGAGTCATTTATGAGAATGATATTGTTTCAAGTTATCACGAACATTAACTTGGTAAAACGTCGTTTTCTTTGCAAAAGATGCAAGGCTAAACATTTTGAGAATAAAAAAGTTCAAAAGAAATTAAGTTATAATGATTGTTGCAGTCATGGTGGTGTATCGTTCCCTTCAGAAAAATACCTTCATGAATTAAGAAAATTGCTAGATGGATGTCATAAGAAAACTGTCCATTTTATGAATAATATAAGACTTTACAATAATTCATTTGCTTTTTGCATCTTAAAATGTCAATGTAGTTAAGTTTAATAATAGAAGGCGGGGATTGTTTTTATATAAAATTCAAGGTCGAATTTATTATCAAATCAACAATTCCTTATTTCCTGAAATTAATAATGATCCATCTTTTGGTCAATTATTCCTGTTCGATCCAAAAGAAGCAATTTGCTATTTGTCTGAGATCATTGAAATGGTAACTGCGTTAGCAAAACAAAATAATGAAGAAATTCCATAATTACTCAAGTTGAAATTCTGATGCTCTGTTGATCCTCTGTAACAGAGCATCAACAGAGCATCAAGACAGAAACAAACGCATTGAGTTTCAATGCTCTCGATGCTCTGTGGATGCTCGAATTTTGCGGAAATTTCCAAATCTGCAACTTTAGAGAATTACAGAGGATCAACCGAGCATCGCTTGATGCTCTGTTAATCCTCTGCTGATGCTCTGTTGGTCCTCTCAGAGCATCAACAGAGGACCAAAAGAGAACCAAAAGAGAATCAAAAGAGAATCAACAGAGAACCAGCAAAATATTTTAATATTTAAAATTCTCCTGTGATGTTACACTTTTACAATTTATCACACTTAATACACACAAACTGGAAACAGTTTAAATTTATTAGATAAATTATAATAATGCATGTGGGGATTCGAACTCACGACCTAAAGGTATATCTACAAGGCGGGCCTACGCGGCTGACGCATCTTACGCGCGTTACTCACTCGCGCGACTGAATAGCTCAGACGTCTATAGTTCTAGCATATTGTTCTCAAGAATACAAGTTTGGACTTGTAATTTTTATTAAGGAAATCATTCTTTTTCTATGTTTTTCAACTTTAAATTATTATTTCTCTAATTATTGAGATTTTAAGTGTAGTAATATGTGCATCCAGAATTTTCTTCTTAAGGAGGGAATAATAATAAAAAAACTATCTGGAGGTCATGAAGACACTATAATTTTTTTCTGATACCCCCCATTATTATTATTCTTTGAGTCTGTAGTATTTTGTAAATTTTCGAACCCCCCCCCCCCCCTAAATTGCACATGTGATACGTAAATGACCATTTTATTATACATAATATATTACATACGTATATGTATGTCTTTGTACTTTAAGCACTAAATATCGTAACCGCCGCCACCCCCCCTCCCCAAGTCATTTCTGATTTTATTTCTAATGTAATTTCTAATGTCATTTCTGATGTCATTTTGATTTATTCATTTATTGTCAAAAATTTTTGCATTTACGAAATTGACGACATGTTTTAGTTTCTTCTTTTACATAAATTAATCGAAATAGACATAGGACATTATGTCAAAAATTTTATAGGAAATGACATCAGAAATGATAATAGAAATGAAATCATAAATGATATCAAAAATGAAATCAGAACTGTCATCAGAAGTAATGTCAGAAATGATTTCAGATATGCTGTCATAAATAATATCAGAAATGACAAAAAATAATTTCACAAATGACATAATTAATTAATTGTCAGCAATTAAGTAGGTGAACATTTAAGAATGATACTGGAAATGTGGAAATAATATTAGAAATAAAATTACAAATGAAAAGCGAAATGATATCGGAACTGATATCAGAATTGATATTAATTGCGATTGATGTCATGCCTGACATCATTTCAAGTCATTTTTGATATTATTTCTAAAGACATTTCTTAGGTCATTTCTGATGTTATTTCTGATATAATTTCTGGCATTATTTCTGATGTCATTTCTGACATAATTCCTGATGTCATTACTGATAGCATTTCTGACAAAATTTTTGATATCATGTCTGACACAATTCCTGATGCAAGAAATGATATCAGAAATCACATCAGGAATTATGTCAGAAATGATATCAGAAATGACATTAGAAAGTATGTCACGAATGACAACGGAAGTGATATCAGAAATTATATCTGAACTGATATTAGAACGATATTAGTTCTAGTAACATCTATTCTAGTAACATCTATCTATTTCTATTTCTGATAATAGTTTTGATGTCAGTTCTGATGTCATTTATGATATCAATTCTGTTATCAGTTGTAATATAAGTTCTGATGACAAATTTTTAAACAGAGATGACAGAAAAAGCGTCTGCTAATAAAGAGAAATTATTATTTCACATAAATCATTTGTAAAAAAAATGTAAAACTAGCAAAATTAAGAAATTACTTAAACAAAGACCTAGCAAAATTTGGCTTTTTAGACAAAATTTTATATGTATAGGCTCAGTCCAGCTGAACCGTGTCAACAAAATTCCATTGATTTTCTGAAATGTTAAAACTTTCATGAAAATCTGTAGTTCACAACATAACAAAAAAACACTTTTAACCGTTTTTTTAAATTCCATATCTTTGTTGGTTTTTTTTGCATTAACAAATTTTAGCAACATTTTAAACAAATATTAATAACTCAACAGTGGTTTGCAATAAATTAATGAAACTTATGTGGATAATCTAAAAATGTTCACTCTTTTTAACGAAAATAATTGCAAAATTTTAATATAAAAAATTACATATTTTTAATAACAATTTTATAAACAATTTGAAATATTTAAGTGTTCTACCCCTACGGTTGAGATGAAACTCATAGAAAATGTACACAGAGATGTCTTCTTTAAGTTTCTAAAAAAAAAAATTGGTATTTTCAATAAGAAGTGTAGATAATATATTTATTTTCTCTTCGCGCGCCAACCGTTACGCTGCGAGAAGCTCCGGTGCACTGTGGTCAGAATCTGCAATTTACTGTTCAAAAAAGGCTACAGCCTCCAAATTTTAACGAAATTGGTTGACTCTTGATTTAAAACACTCAGGAATAAATTCTTAACAACTTTAAGGAAGCAGTTTTTTAAATTTATGTTTTTATTATTATTATTTTAATGTTAATAACAAAATAATGACAAAGTTTTTAGTATATCTTCATTTTATCAAATAAAAGTCGTCTTTATGCTGAATATCATTTAAATCGGCTGACTATCGATCTTTAAAAGGCAAAAAATAAAGTTTAAATGAATAAAAAAATTGTTTATTTAGTTAATAAATATTTTATTTCATTTAAGTTAACAAATAAATAACGCGCATTTTTATGGTTGAAATAAATTAGTTTTTTTGCATTTATTTTAGTATTTAGTTACAATTGACAATTATACATTAATATATAGTTTAAAAAGTGTTGTTTGTCATTATTATAAACAAATTAAGTTAACAAATGATCAGCTCACTTCTTTTTCTGTCGAAACTAAATCGATTTTTTTCTTAAATTTTTATAATTTCTTTAACAGTAACATTTCTTTTTGACTAGTTTAAAAATTGCTTTTTATCATTGTTATAAACAAATTTAATTAAAAAATGAATAGCACGAAAATCAAACTTATTAAAACTAGAAAAACGTATTCAGTTTCGCTAAAAAACAAGTGAGCTGTTCATTTGTTAATTTAATTTGTTTATAACAATGATAAATAACACTTCTTAAAAAATATTTATAAATAAATGTTACTTTTAAGAGAATTATAAAAATTTGAGAAAAAAATCGATTTAGTTTCAACAGAAAAAGAAGTGAGCTGATCATTTGTTAACTTAATTTGTTTATAATAATGACAAACAACACTTTTTAAACTATATATTAATGTATAATTGTCAATTGTAACTAAATACTAAAATAAATGCAAAAAAACTAATTTATTTCAACCATAAAAATGCGCGTTATTCATTTGTTAACTTAAATGAAATAAAATATTTATTAACTGATAATAATATATTATTTTCTCAGTGTCCTTATGATACAAATTATGAATTGCACTATTGATTTCCCACTGTTGGATTTTCTGGAAAGAAGGAAATTACGTTTTAATCTGAATCTGAATCTCTAAATCTGAATAAGTTTAAAGTCTTCCACTTTTTCAATAATAGTGTATACATGCACTTACAATAAGTGAAAAATCCACTTATTTAGAGTGAAAAGTCAGTTATTGAAAAAATGGAAGGCTTTTGACATACAAATAAGTGAATATTCACATATTCAGATTAAAAGAGTATATCTAAAAGTTTAAATTAAATTCATACTAGCGTAACAACCCTCGCTCGCTAACGCTCGCTCGTTTTTTTATTTCTTTTATATATTTCTTTACTTTGTGTATTCTTAAAAATATACATAAATCTATAAATATGTTTAGTATCCTTTTTCCCTTTTTTTATTTCTATTAACTAATTATTATTTATGTATAATTTTTTTTTAGGTCAATACATTCTATTTCACCTTAAGTCGTTGCGGCCTATTTTTAGAAGAATATGATAATTGAATAATTTAAAATGTAGTAAATTATAATATATATTATGTAATAATAATATATATTTTTAAAATTTTTTATAATTAATAATAAATTTTTATTAGAAATATAAAATTAATTTTTAAAATTTTATTTTTTTTATTTTAAAAATAACATCTAGTATTCTCAAAGATATTGGTTTAAAAAAAATTGCCAGTAATAATGATAATAATACTAAATATTAATTAATAATAAATTATAAAAATAATTAATTAATATATTTATAATTGATCTATTATGTTATTTTTTGAAATTATTTATTTGTTTTTGTAATTAATACTATAGTTATAATTTTTTTTTTTTTTTTTTTATAGAATTATTTAAAAATAATGTTAAATATTTTAAACTAAATTAAACAAATTTAATCAAGTTTCTCACAGGCAGGAATACTTAAAAATATTTTAACTAATTTCATAATCTTGTATGTAAAAATATTTATTATTGCAATAGAAATTATTAGAAAAACTTTTTACTTTAATAGACACATCGTTGATCACCTATACATGCGCAAAAGCTCTAAAAGGCAGTTACGCATGCGCAGTACTTTCCTATAAGCAATACACATAAGCAGTTGTTACAATAACAAAGAAAAATAACTGTAAAAAAATTTAATTGGCAAAGCAAATGGAGAAACAAGTTAACAAAAAAATTATATACATTGCGTCAAGTATATATTAATGCGCAATAGGTTCCTATGGCAGTTACGCATGCGCAGTAGTTTTCTATGAACAAAAGACATGCGCAGTTGTAAAAACATGGAGTATAAATGACATTTTAACTATTCTAAAATAAAAAAATATAGAAAAACGTGTAAACAAAAAAGTTCAATGTATTGCGTAAAACATATAATTTAAAAAAATAAATTGCACAAAAAGCATTTAGCCCATGGAAAAAACGAAATTTTAATTTTCGTTGGACTTAAAAAAAAAAACACTGCGCATGCGTGATTTTTGAATTTAATTAGAGCACATTTGTGACTATCACTGTGCATCATTGCGCATGTGTAACAGCAATACAAAACAACTGCGCATGTAAAATGTTTGTTTTGTAGTGCGCACGTTTACACAGCTGTGGTGCACTACTGCGCATGTGCAACAATATGTTGTGCATGAAAAAATGTTCAGTTTAACATGCTTGACACGAATAGTGCCAGTGCGCATTGTTACAAACTATAATAACATGGTAAAATGAACATTATTGTAAGTTGCTTATTGGAAAAAGTAGGTGAACTTTGAAGTGTGTACGACGATGAACGAAGTTTTCTCGGTATCGCATTAATATAATAGAAGACTATAAGATAAAAATTTAATTGTTTGAAAAAATAATAGTTCTTAAAAATTTCCAAAACATAGAAAATTTATTATTAGGTACATTATAAAATTCATTAAAAAATCAAAGAGTGATTTTTAAATGATTATAAACATATCGTGAAATTTAATTGAAAAAAGCGAGCACATTTTCCAATATTTTTTAAGACTTTTGAATGCCTTTTTTATAATTCGTTTCTATTAAAAGAATTTTTTTTTTCATATAATTTAAACCTTTCTTTCACTATTTTAAATAAAAATACCTGAGAAATTAAATTTTTTCAAAAAAATTATATTTTTTATCTCAAACTGCTTATTTTTTATTGCGTGAGTAAATTATTAAACTTATTTAATTTATTCTAATTACATTGTAGGTTTGAAAGTATGGTCAATTCCAATTTTAATAAACTTAATTGAATTACAAAATATAAGATTGGCAGAAATATAATTTTCACTATATTACAGATTTGTCAAGCTCATCAGGCTAGAAATTCATTGAAATCAAGGGTCTCAAAATAGATCACATAGGGGAGACTGGGGCTAAACCGGACGGATTTGGTCTTTTGCAAAAAAAAACATATAAAGACATATTTTTTTCCAAAGTGTAATATATCATTTTAAAGATTGTTCCTTTAACTAAAAAACACAGTTGTTCAATTTTAAAAATAATAGATAGTTTTTTTGGTAAGTCGTTTTGAATATGACCACCTCGAAAACGAAAATCCCAAAAATGTTGGTGTTAAACCGGACAACCTATGGGGCTAAGTCGGACACTTCAAATTTAGCCAAGGTTGAAACTCAAATATGCATTCTTTCAAGTTAAAAATTGAATAAGAGTCTTTCCTGATACATATTTAACTCATTTAATACAAAATATATTATTTTCTTAGAAATATTATTGAAATTAATGACTGATATAATAATTGTATGAAAAATGTCAGTAACAAAAAATGTCAAAAAAGGCTAAAAAAGCTTTCCTTGTTTTCAGACTCATTATTTGGATCGATGCAACACTTTTTTTAGGAAATTATATTATTAGTGGTTCGCGGAAAATCACTGTGAGTTTTACGTCAACATTCAACATAGCAATTCTGATTCGTCCGGTTTTGCCCCACCTGGTCATCTCATAATAAAGGCGCAATATTTTTGTTCTTTTAAAAGTATTTGAAAAAACTTTTTTTAAAGTTAATTCTATATGCCTTAAGCTATAAAAAACAGTTAGCAAATAATAAATATACTTTATTTAAAGTATCAAAAACCCAAAAAGTATAAGAAAAAAATTTTTACTTTTAGCGAAAAAACACGATTTTTCACACATAGACGGCCACTATACTTTTATTAAAGTAATGAAATTTCATTAAAACCTAATGACGTATATACTTCACATATCAGCACGTTGACAGAGTGTTTAAACGGTGTGAAACACTTCGCAGATTTAGAGATATTTGACTTCTTGTCCTGTTTAGCCCCAGTCTCTTCTACTTAAAAGGACTACATAAAATATTTAAAATTTATTTATTTACTTAATATTTATTTAGGTTAAAAAAAAATTTGAAAATTAAAAAAGAATAACTATAAAGGAATAATTTTTTTTTTTTGATACACTAAAATTGAAAAATTTTAAAAATGTTTTAAAATAACAAAATAGCGTCTGTTTTACTAAAAAAATTTGAATTGTAATTACTCAAAAAACCCACTGTCTTTTTGGTTACATTTTTTTTTCAAATTGTCGTCATAGTAAAGATTATTTTTCATAAGAATTTAATTTGTGCCAAATTTTGGTTGTTCCTTTTTAAAAAATTTAAAAAACAGTTTCTCTTGGTATTTTTGACTAAGTATTTCTCTAAATTTCTCTAAAAAATGTCTCCAAGTTTCGTCGAAATTTGAATAAGGGCATGTGACGGATTATGACGTCACTGTTATAACAAAAATTTTCCGTAACCTACGAATTCCTGGGATTTCTTAAAAATTTCCGGACCACTTTAAAAAAATTTTAATCTTTTTATACGTCCAGTTTTTATATTTGATGTTCTAAATTACCAGCAACTTTTTGAATCATTAGATACCCTGACTTTAAAAAGATTTTTGTGAAAAATAGGGGACTTTTATAGGTAAAATAAGGGACGCCTATAAAGCCTGTATCTATGACCGCAGGGAAGATTGTTAAATAAATAAATAATCTCGTAACCTTATAGTTGGTTTTCTTTAAAAAAGCCCAAAAAAAACCATAAAACACATATTCCAATTAGATCCACAACTTTGTCGAAAGCAATTTTAGATACTTTTTATATAAAGAGATAAAATTCAAAGAACCTCAAGTTTTACACATTTGAATATTTTAAAATTATTTATTTTTTATTTATTTAGAAAGTCAAAGTTCCTAGAGCTAAAAAGTTTTAATTATAATGAATTATAGTAATATATTTATATACCCTACATTATTAATGTATTGCTTTCTTAACATTTTCTATTTTTATTTGAACATTAAAATAAATGTTAATTTGTAATTGTTTTATATCTACCCTTAGTTAACAAAAATAATATAAAATAAAAGTAACTCTCTAAATTTCTTAGAGTGAAACCTCACTTTTAAAGAGTGAGATTTCACTCCAGGCAAGAGTGAATTTCTGCACTCTTTCCATTAGAGTGAGCTATTTCACTCTTTTAGAGTGAACTTTCACTCTATCTGGAGTGAATGTACATCTCACTCCTAAATTAAAGTGAAATATTCACTCTAACAAGTAACACTACCCAAGTGCCATACGCCGATTTTTTTTAAACTTGGCACACAAGTAAAACATCGAAAAATATTTGACACCTATTTTTTTCATATCGGCCCGTTTGAGTTTTAAGGGTAAAAAACACCCTTAATTGAATTTAAGGGATGAAACCACTATATGTTAAAACTTACTAGATTGTCATAAAACTTATTACTCGGGGGTTTTTGGGGTCGCTGATTACGAATCCGGTGTTAGTTTTTAAAAATTCAAAATGTCGGACCCAAGATGGTGGCCGATAAAATGAAAAATCATTTGTAGTTCCTTGAAACTTATTACTCGGGGGGTTTCGGGGTCGCTGATTACGAATCCGCTGATTACGATTTGAATTTTCAAAAACTAGCACCGGATTCGCAACCAGCGACCCCGAAATCCCCCGAGTAACAAGTTTCGTGTCATTCTAGTAATTTTTAGCAGATACTGGTTTCATCCCTTAAATTCAAATAAGGGTGTTTTCTACCCTTAAAACTCAAACCGGGCCGATATAAAAAAATAGGTGTCAAATATTTTTCGATGTTTTATTTGTGTGCCAAGTTTAAAAAAAATCGGCTTATGGCACTTGGGTAGTGTTACTTGTAAGAAATTTAGAGAGAATGTATAAATTTTTAAAAATGTATCAAGAGGATCAAAAGAGCATCAAGAGAATTAAAAGAGCATGGGAAATATTAAGAAAATTATTGAGAAGATCAAAAGAGAAAAAGGAGGACCAACAGAGCATCAAAAATAGTAAGAAAAAGTACACAGAGGATCAAAAGAGAAAAGAGAGGACTAAAAGAGGATTAGATATATTAAGGAAAAATACACAGAGGACCAGAAGAAAACCAACGGAGTACCAACAGAGTAAAAGGAGGACCAAAAGAGTAAAATGAGGATCAAAAGAGCAAAAGGAGGACCAACAGAGCATCAAGAGGATCAAAATAGCATCAAAATTTCGACTCGGGTAACGATTTATAATTAATTATCGATTAATTGGTTGTTGAACCTTTGATATATCATATACTTTATCCTCTAGGAAGCAAGAGTTATAGTATCGATATAATTCGTACTGATAGTGACAAACGAATCAGAAATCAAACTGTGTTCTGATCTGCTTATATAAAATATAAAATAGGAGTAAGAGATCATATACCTTCAATTAAATTTTATATGGTGGAAGATTGTTTTAGCATTGGTTAGTTGATAATTATGTCAAAGTTGAAAAAGTTAGGTTTCAGGTTTGTAAAATTAATCAAACAAAATTAAGAAGTGAACCTTGCAAAGGATTAATTGATCATTTACATAATCAAGAAATTGAGAATAATGTATATTAGGGTGTCCCAAAAAATAAAAATATTTTTTTTTCTTTGGTCTCACCCCGACAAAACCTTTCATTTTACGTCAAAATAAGTGTACTGTATATAAAATGAATTATTTTTAATTTCGACCCGTAGTTCAGGGCCTCTAAATCATCAAAACATTAAAAATTTGTTTTCATGTTTAAACCTAATGTAAGTAAGAATTACTTTTAAAATTATATAAATTAGTATAAAATAATATAAATTAACTGCTAAAACACATAACTTGCCTTTTTTTAAAGTATCAACTATATTGATAAATTATTGTTTAAAAAATATGTGATGACTTTTTAAACAAAACTTTATTAAATAACAGTTGATACTTAATGAAAATGAAATTTAATTTAGTTCAGCTGTTAATTTATAGTATTTTATCCTAATTTTTATCATTTTTAAGTCTTTGGCACTTACATTTTGTTTACATCTGAGAAAAATTAATTTTAAACGTTTTAATGATACAGAGGCCCTGGACCAAGGGTCAAAATTAAAATTAATTTTTTTTACATACAGTACACTTATTTTGACGTAAAAAGAAAGATTTTGTGGAGGTGAGACCAAAGAAAAAAAAAAATTTTATTTTTTGGGACACCCTAATGTATATGTTAGCAAGATGTTAATATTGCCTTCAACATTTACAGGATCACCTCGTAACATGTTAGAACAAGATCAAGATGCAATGACCATTGTGTAGCTTTTCATGGTAGATCAGACTTATTTATTATAATGACATGTAGTTCAAAATGGAAAGAAATTTAAGAAAATTTATTACTTAATCAGTCAGCTTCTAATAAACCTGACACAGTTGCAAGAGTCTTTCATTCAAAAGTAAAAAAATTAATCGAAACTATAGTAGATGATAAACTATTTGGACAAGTAAAGTCTTATGTTTATGTTATTGAATTTCAAAAGCGCGGTTTACCACACATTCATTTATTGGTTATATTGGAAGAAGGTTCTAAAATATTAAGAGCAGAAAGTGTTGATCGGTATATTTCAGCTGAGATTCCAGATGAACATGTTAATTCTACATTACATAAAATTATAATGCAAAATAATATTCATGTACCTTGTGGATAGACGCTATAACATATAATGGAAGTTTACTGTACCTCGTATCAATTATATTATATTATATTATTATATATATAGACGTCTTAAAACATAAAATAATCAACAGTAAAATAATGTCTAAACTTACAATAACTTTCTTCTATTTTTATTTCTTCAACACTTTAAATGGTATTAGGTATACCATAGTTTTTTATAATTTTTCTTTATATTCTACATTTTATTCTTCATCTTTATTTTATTTAATTAATTATCAATTAATCAAAATTTGCAAATTGATATACACGATGAATCAAAGATCACATCAATCTTAATTTATTCCAATGTCTTCTTATCATTAATTTTCTTTTTTTATTGTATTATGTATTTCTTTCATTGCACATAATTATACATAAATGAAACATTATTTTAAGAAATAATAAAATTTGGCGTGCGCTTTTTTCCTAGTTCCTAAGAAAGATAAATTCATTGCAGGCAGTGAAAGGGATGACAAACCATAGTTTTCGTCCAGTGTTCGAATTTTTTTTATTCTTAAAATTTTCTGTATTTATTTTCAAGGCGTGACCGTACGATACTAAAGGATAATATTTTCTATCGTTGTAAAGTTTTATCCGACGCCGCAATTTGTACCGTTTAAAAGGTACCATTGGTACAAACCAATTTATGTATCGGTTAACGTCATCGAGTCTCAGGTAATTTTTACCCCACCTAGCTTTTTCGTTTTGCTGGTTTGCCAAATTTCGATGTGCATGCAACCAGTGTTTAATCTCCAGAATTTAAAAATCACTTGCAAAAAAACTCTAGAGCGAGTCAGTTCTCTTAACTATTCTTAGTCTCCAATCCACAACATAATTGTAAATTCATAAATGTTCTTGAATAAATTATGTTTATTTTATATCTATTCGCAAAATATTTATTTTCGTGAATTGCATTTCATACCCGAAATACGGTTAATGCTGTTTATCAGAATCTGAAGTGTAGTAACGACCACTTGTTTAAGTACCTCATTGTTCATCTCATCGATTATTATTTTCAAATTCATTTTTCTTAATACAAACATAAAAACTGTTTCCCTTAACTACACCGGAACTGCATTTATTTGGAACTCATTTCTTTAAAATTTCTAGGAAATCCTGGGAAATCACTAGAAAGCCTAAGAAAAATCTTAAAAAATTCCTATAAATTTCTAGGAATCCCTAGGTAACTTCTGGGAAATCACTGGAGGTTCTTAAGAAGTAACTAGAAGTTCTTGGGAAATTCCTGGGAGTCACTGGTAAAACTTTGGCAATTCATAGGAACTCCTAAACAAGTTTAGGAAAATCCTTTGAAAATCTCTGTGAAGGCCTGGTAAATTCCTAAATTACTATGGAATCTATGTAAATTTCTGGGAAACCTATGAGATTTTCTGGGAATGTCCAAGGGAAAGCAATGTAATTTTTTAAGAAATTACCCGAATCATTAATCAACAGGACCAGTTTTTGAAAATTGTTTGAAAAATAGTATTTTACAATTTATTTAACAATTTGTGACAATTAAGATTGTTTTATTCTTTTTTAAAATACTACCATAAGAACAAAAAAATGAAAAAATGTATAAAATTAATAATTATTAATTTATTTCAGGTTAGTCACTGCAATTGTAATTAAACAAATTTTCAATGTTTACAAATATTTAAATACGTTTTTTATTTGTTTCAACAATTTGTTATTATATATGATAACAATTTTTTTAATTATCCTAGAAAGTTACAGTTGTTTTTGAACTTTTGAACTTTTTGTTTTACACACGTGCGCCATCTAAAACAGCGGGAGTAAAAGCAGTTTGCTGGCAGCGAATACATTTTACGAGCTGGCGCGAGTTTTAATTTTTGACAAATTATTTATTTATTTCCTCTACAAATATGAAATCTAAATTTATCTTTTTAACTAACTTTTGTCGGTAATGAAGCTTTTGAATTATGGTGTGGTTATTTCATATTTATTTAGTAAAAAAGACTCATAAGTTTATGAGGCCTCGGTACATGTTCAAAGTTAAAAAAAGTTTCGATTATTATTATTTTTTTGCAAACTAACCCTCTCTGGCGGTGTCTTAAAAACAATCCCTAAACGTAAATACAGCTTTTATAAGTCAATAGGTCTAATACGTTTCTTCTATGTCGCTTTCTTTATAGATTTTTTTACTTAATAAAATAGAAGGTTCACTGCATAATTTCAAATTATTTTAACAATTTTAATTTGTTTCGACAATTGTTTTTTATATTTTATGTTTTAACTTAATCTTTTGAAAGCTGAACATTTTATAAATAGCGAAGGGAAATTCAAGTTATGACTAGTTTCTAAATTTTTAAACTAGATAATCATTAGTTTATAAATATTAAGGTAACTTTGATATTAGCGATGATTAATAAATTATAAATTTAAGATTATTTATTGTATATACATTCATCATTTACAGAATTATAGACTTCATTTCAGTAACATTTTAAAATAGTACAAACTTTTAGTTAATATTTAGAAATCTTTAATGCTTATTATACATTTCATTAATTGTAAGGCAGCACTACAATGGTTTGTTTCTTCTGAAAACGTAAAGAAAAATTATTATAAAAAATACTTTTTTACTTTTAAGGTTAATAATGCATGATACTGTTTGACCAGTAAGATGCTTTTTTGCATGAATGGTTCAAGTGAATTTAACATAAACTTTGTTTTAAAATTTCACAAGTATTTATCTACTTACTCGTTGTCACTGGTTTACATGTTTTAAAAATTTCATTAATTCTCTCCTTCCGCGTGTGAGATGGGTATAGGTCTTGAACTGCATCCTGGTTAAATGTCCCATCAGTATTCATCTAATTGGTTGAAGTAAAAAATGTATTAACTCGGTTTTACTTAAATCTTATTAATAAACAAACACACTGAGAAAATAAGCCTCTAGACAATTTCGTGGTTAAGGGATTCTGCAAAAAACACACAAGATAACGGCGATCACAACCAAACTTCAAAGTTAACAGTAGCATTTAATCTGCTAATAATAAACATACTCTCTAAATATGAAAAAGCGAAATTTCACTGTTTCAAAGCTATAAGTATACCACTAATTCCAATTAGCGTATATACGCTGTAGAAATAGTGGAAAATCACTGGATAATCAGTGAAATTTCACTGATTCAGCAGCGTATATACGCTTTTTGGAATCAGTGGTATACTTATCGCTTTTTCAAATTAAGAGAGTAGAGCTTTGCAGGTGCTATATCAACAACCTCTCTCTGCTAAATTTAATACAAAATTGGTTATATTTAGTCAACTTATTTTCTCAGGGCAATTCTCGCAACTGTCACTTGAATAGGTAAATTTTGACCTCGATCTTGATTTTAAAATACAAAATATTTTATCATGAAAACTTTATAGGATTACCAAAAGTGTTATCTAATCCCTAAGTATATCTGATCAGATTATTAAAAAATCAAAATTAATGTGTTTCTTTATAAATTGATTTTTAGCTACATTTTCTGATAGACAGATAGAGGATATCCTAATATCTTATATGAATTTATTTTAAGGTATTAGTCGCGTAAATGCTCCCGCAAAACTCCCGCAAAATAAAAAGAACAAAAAATAAACTTTTATATCAACTCACTTGCTTCCTTGTGACCTCTTCTAATGTAATATATGTAATTTTCACGATTTTGAGTCAGGTACTATAAGTTATCGTGATGTATTGCTTACACGTTTTCGACATTTTTCAATGAAACCACGCGAAAATGAAAAATTATGAATTTTTAAATTATTGTATTTTTTATACGGCGTGGTCAATAAAATTAATTTTTTTTTAAAGGATTTATTTTATCTCAATGTGTAACTTAGTAGTTTTATTTGAAAAACTGACGACTTGTTTTTTTATAATCGAATATAAGAGACATTTTTTACATGCATTTTGTGCTATTGCATGTAAAAGGTATAAACTTTGAATTAATATTTTGAAGCTCAGAAGTGGTCAAAATTAATAGGATAGATCTCATTTAATAGATAAATACCTCATGAATACAGATACAAAGTTTTAAAAAAATCTGACGAAAATCATTTTACGCGACTAATACCTTAAGACAAAATTTTATCTCTTCGAACCCCTAATTTTTAAAAATTTTCTTATTTAATTGTAAACTGTTACGATTCTTTTGTCATTTAAGACTTAAGAAAATAGTTTTGTTGTAACGTATTGTAAATAAACATTACATATTATATATATCTAACTTAAATTTTTGATAACTCAAACTTTTTTTAACCCCTCTGGTGATTCGAGTTATAAGAAACAATTGTACTTACAATTCCCCAATTCTTCAAAATGCAAGCGAAGTAACAACCCAAATTGTTATTACTAAGATCAGTTTTTCCATGTATGGCATCTTTTATAGCGGCTGAAAATCAATGAATCAATTAAATATAGAAATTAAATAATATTAAATTATATTAAATCATATTAAATTATGATTTGTGATAATAAATGCTTTTATGTAAGAGTTTCGGTTTTTAACGTTCAGAATACATAAAATAGTATATTAAGTAACAAGGACATCAATGTAAACAAATTTGGCTGTGTTTGTTTCCGTGTTGCTTACAACTGCCGATAGGATATACCTAAAATATATCCAAAATATGACTGGTACGACATTTTTAAGTCATTTTTACTCTAACAATGCCAGGTACCACTTTTTGCTCCGAGTAGGTAGTTTCTTTAAATTTCGGAAGTACTTATTTAAGTTTTAATAGGATGATAAATGCGTTGAACTGGAATATATGAATATTCCTACCAGGATATTTTTTTCATTTATGGCTTCGGTAACCCAAAAGTTTTATGACTCAAAAATTTTGCAATTTGCAAATTTAAAATTGTAAATTAAATAATTATAAATCTTTCGTTTTTCACGATTATAAATATATAAAAATTTTCTCAAAATGAATAAAATTAAATGACAATCAATTATTATAAATATTGTTATTTTTTATAAAAAATAACATTATCGGGAAAAAAATTAGATACACATAATCTTTGAAAGACGTAGAATGCAAATTCTCAATTTATAAATTTATAATCACAAAATTTGAGAAATTTTTATTTCTGATTTTTAATCCATTCCAGATGTTTGAAAGTTTTACGACATAGCTTATCCCTTTTTCGATATCTCAAATGCGAAAAATGTACTGGTAAAAAATATTTATTTCTTATTAAGGGCATGTGATGATAATGCTAAATTTGTCCGTAAACTTTCTCTTAAAGTACTCAATGTTTTGACACCAAAGTTTGTAGAATTACTCAAAATACCATTAGAATGGTTTCTCTGACCCAAATTTATTTCATTTTTATCTTTAAACTAATTTTTTTTCCAATTTTACAATTTTTGGAAAATTTTGAAAAAAAAGTAAATTTGAAAAATATTTAGTTTAAAGACAAAAATGAAACAAAATTGGGTCAGAGAGACCATTCAAATGGTGTTTTGAGTAATTCTACAAACTTTGGTGACAAAACATTGAGTACTTTAAGAGAAAGTTTACGGACAAATTTAGCATTATCATCACATGCCCTTAAATAAAATTTTTCTAATTTTTAAGTTAGAACTTCGATTTAAATTTAGAATCTGCAATTTCTGACAATTACAGAGATGTAAAATTTTCGGTAAAAGCCTTACAATTAAAAGAATAGTAGCGTAACTCGTAAACAGTAGAAGATATTAAAAATCTGATATCATTTTTGAATTTTGTTTCAAAAGAATATATCTTATTCATATAAACATATAAATAACTAAATTATTGAAAAACGAGTATAATTTTGCAATAAATAATATAAATAATTTAGAATTGAAAAAAGGACTGTAAAAGAACCTTTCATTTTATGAGAGAGTAAAAGCATAATAAAATTCTTCAGGGTTTAGAATATACGGTCATAAATAGACATAAATTAACCTTTTGATCCCTTTTTCGTTGAACATTTTCTAAGCATGGAATCATTCAAATCGTACCTCAAAATGACTGAATTTATTTATTCATTTTAGCCAGTCATTTTTTAGGTATTTCCTATCGGCAGGGAATACATTTTATTCCAAAGGCACAAACAAGGCGCTTTTAGATACCTGATGACAGGAATTGGATGTCGTTCATTTGTTTGATCATATGGAAATAGGTGTCTATTTTTGTTCTAGGAAAAAAAATGAAGCATGGGCCAGATCTTCATTTTTTTCCTAGGACAAAAATAAACGCGATTTTCATATGTTCGAATAAAAAAACGACTTCCAATGCCTGCCTTCAGGTATTTAAAATAAATAAAAAAACGGTTGTTATGAATTTATTTAACGGCGACGTTTTGATGACTTCGTTTGACTTCCCAGATATTATTTATTAGACCTAGTTATTTGTCTTTAATTTAATTATAGCTTACCCCCTTTATTATATGTATTTATTTATAAATTTGTTTTTTTTTTTAAATAAACTATCCTGACGATGTGATACAGTGAACCAAGTTAGTGAAACGTCGGTATAAAATAATGTCAAAATAAGAAGTTTTCAATTTTTATTTGCATCTTAAATCGAACAAAGTTTTAAAAAATTTAAAACAATTATTGAAGGTATCTACAAATATTAAAAATTATTGCTTCTTTTAAAGAATTTTTAGCATCCAAGAATGAAGAAAATCTTAATATTTAAGAAGAGAGATTCCGCAGTTAAGTAACCATTACTCTTCCCAAATTTATTAACCTTTTTTCGAAATTCCTTAATAAATTACATAATGTTCTAATTGATTAAGAAATACATTTTAAAAAAATTACTTAATTAAAATTAAAAATCTCCAGTAACAAACTTCAATTGTTATATTAAGGAACTTGATAAATGAGTGAATAAATGAATTAATCAATTAATATAAAACAATAGTATTTTATTAGTTGATAATGTAGAAAAAAATAAATCGGGAATCTGTATCTTATTTTTTGAGTATGTAATTGTAAGTTTAATAGAGTTTTCATTTTCCGATCCACTTCAACATTTTTCGACTGTAGTGTAATTAGAATGTAAAATTTTTTTACAATTTTTTATATCTCTTACCTTCGGTAACGTTACTTTCCTTCATGCAAATCTCTTTGTATTCTAATCTCTTCTCTCTTGTGATAGCCTGGTTAATAAATTATTATTAATAAGAATCATACATGTAACTTTTATTTAATTGCTAAAGATCAATTTTTTGTGAAATATTCGAAAAATATAACCTTATCTTCAAGTTGAAATAAAACCACGATCCATCTATGGCCTACTCAAAACTAAAACTGATTCGACAAGCTTATACAATTTTTAAAAATATCATAAGTATTCTATCTTTAGAAAACTTTTAAACTACTACGGTCTTTCTGAGAAGACTACGTACATATATTTAAAAATGTTATAATTAAACAAGAAAATAAATTGGAAACATTTTTTTCAATTACGAAATAAAATAAAAATGTGTTCAATAACCTAAGATCCTAATTAGATTGATGCAAAACTCGAGCAGAAATTATCGATACTGGGTTGAGTACTGGGATAAATACTGGATTATGTACTTTTTGTACTTATGTATATTTTTCGAGCAATATACTATTCTTTTAATGCAATAATACTTGTTGTTTAAATTTTAGTCAAACTGTGACTTTGAGATAAACGTATTTCTCTCTATTCAATTTAAAAACAAAAATTAATGCGCAGCCTTAGGAGCCATAGAAACTTAGTGCGCAACATCTAAAAATTTTAACAATGCATGGCAAAAAAAGTAGCGAAGTTCTAGTACATAACCCAGTACTGCTTTTTTTATAAGCAGATGTAAGTGATACATTGTAAAAGTTTGTCCTTACCAAAACACTAACACAGCAGAATGCAAGAATAGCAATAAAGGTTTTCATTTTAAAAAAAAGTTTACAAAATTTATAGCGTGTGAACTTTGGAACAGTCGAAAAACTATTAAGAACTGGATAGACGTTGACTGACACCTTTATATAGTATATAGCAGAACCTAAATCGTAATCACAAAAACATCTGTATTGCAACGTCCAATGTTTAATGTCTCAATTAGTCATATCCTACTGAAAAACAAAGAAATTAAGAAAAAAGCTGTGCCAAGTTCTGCCTTAGAATAGGGTACATTGGAATTCCCTTAAGAAATTCCAATATTAAGAATTAAAGTCGCACATAAAATTTTAGATATATGATATTCTCTTAGTGATATATGTTTTCACAATTTAATAAAGAATATGATGACATATTGAATTTTCATGAAAACTTTATGAGAATTAAGAAATTAATAAAACTTTCGAAGAATCGAAATGATTTAGTCGTTGGCACCCTAACCAATTTCTAAATTTAATATACGAAAGTTAAGATGTAAAAATGGCCAAAATCAGAAGATTTAAAGTAATCGAGATTTTTCTTAAAAAATAATTTATCGCACATGACAAATAACAATCGCACTAAAGTTTATATTAAACAAGACCGTAAAGGAATCAACTTTTTAACTTTTATATAGTTTTTAAAAAATATACAAATATTTTATTGTGAAAAATCTGAACATCTGAGGAAATAGAAATATTTTTAAAAAAATTACTTTCTTGCCTTCAGCAATTAAGTTTTTATTTAACAAAACCATAAACAAAATCAGGTTTAAATATAAAAATCATTTTGTAAAAATTTATTAATTTACTACTCGGTGTTTAAGATAAAATAAATAATTGTGAATTATCGGAATCAAATTGTGGATTTGATTTCAAGTAATCAGAAATTTTCTTGAAGTCTAGTTTCAATATTTTTTCTATTGAATTTTTTATTTAATTTAATTCTATTTTATTCTATTCTATTTCTTTCTTCTTGTTCCTATATGTAAATATAAAAAATTTTTATTCAATTTTTAAATCACGAGGTAATTATTTTAGAACAATATTTTTCAGCTTTAAAGGTTCATTGGTAGCCTTTTTGAAAAATGTTTTATTAAAAGAAAAATGATTTTTTTTTAATTTAAATTAAGTAAAAGTATTTGACGTCAGATTAAAATGTACAAAATTTTGCTTTAAAGAATTACATTATTTTTATTACATTCATTGTAAATAAAAAAGAGAGTGATGCAAAGAGTTTCACAGAATAATAGAAACCTATCACTATTAGTAAAGCAAATGAACATAATTACGACAAAGATAAGGTAGCAGTCGTAGTTATTAGCTACGTGACATATATAACGTATTTACTAACATACTGAATTTCATTTTTGCTTCCTCATAGAGGAAGCTTTGTGATCGTTAAGATTTTCGATTTTCCTTAAATAGACTAAATCGACTTATTTTCATCTAAAAAGCGAAAATTTTCATTCCCAAGCAAATGTCCAGATGTATGTGTGTGTGTATAGCGTTTTTTGTGTACAAGATATCTCGATAATTCCTTAACGGATTCCAATAAAATTTGGATGACATATTAAGCTTATGAATATCTAAATTTGGACACAGGGATTTTTGAAAATATCTAACTAAATTTTTTGAGCACCTTTTTTCATTTAAAAAAATCGTTTTTTGCTAAAACAAATTTTCATGCTAAAAATACAACTTGAAGATTACAAAAATCATATTCCTTATCTCAAAACGAATCGATTGACCTATATAACTTTTATAATTGATCAAGAATTCGTAAAATAATTCATATTTTTACATTTTTTTGCATTAAAAAACTTTCTTTAATAACTTTCCTAATTAACTTATATATTATTAATTTATTGCTTCCTCTAGGAGAGAGCAAATTATTTTGCTTACTTGGAAGCGAAATGTCCATGAAATGGACATAATTCTTACCTAGTTTATTAAACTGTACATATTAGATCAAGCTAATATAATTATAAATTGAACAACTTTAGTAATAAAAATTCATATTAAATTTATTTTATGAATATGTTTCAATCTTTAAAGTTAGAATGATGTCATTGTCGTAAAATTCATTTTGGGTATTTAAAAAAAATCGACATCTATCTTGATATAAAAAAAGAAAAGAACAAAAAATAATTGTTCAAACAAAATGTTGAAAAATTAAGTATGTTTATCTTTAAAAATTTTATTTTGAAATTCCAATGTTTTCTTTACAATTTTGAGTTATAACATTTTTTGTGCGATCAACAGTTTACAAGATGAAAGTTTCTGAAAAAGAAGCACCAAAATTTTTTAATAGCACCCTAAACACTATCAAATTACAGATTTTAAGAAAAATCTGTGATTCGTCAGTGCGCGGAGCTATTAAATGCCCAATTGGTAAAAGCTATTAGTAACAAAAATTATACAAATGGAAACTTAAGTGATCCCACTATGATAAAACAATGTGTTCTGTTGATAAGTAAATATAATGTAAATTCCAAGAAAAAACTTTATCACTGGTTTTTTTCTGTTTTTATCTTAATTTGTTTATATTTTAGTAGTTTATTACTAATTAAGTCTGGAAATTGATGTTTATCAATTTAATACTAACAATCCTCATAAAGTCATTTTTAAGACGGTAGATTTAGGTCTATACGATTTTATATTTAATTTCGTTTGTGTTTAAATATTATAATTTTTAAATTTAATTTTTTTTATAGTTCTATTATTTTATTTCTAAACTAGCTTTCGAGCCCGCCTTCGTCGGTCTTAGAAATCTAGTGGCGCTCTATCAACGTTATTTTGGGAGGGGGGGTAATAATTATTCAACATACTGTGTAAACACAACTGTGTAAACGTGCGCACTACAACACAAACATTTCACATTCGCAGTTGTTTTGTATTGCTGTTACACATGGGCAGTGATACACAGTGATAGTCACACATGTGCCCTAGTCAAAAGTGGAGCCGAAAACTTCCGATCGATCCGAGATGTTTCGAATGAAACCTACAGCTTTTCAAAGATGTCAACAGCTGTAAAACTAGCCAAAAACTTTTGAACTCTGTCGAGTGTTGCGCATCCTATATAAGAAATCAGACAGCTATAGGCTTGTTACGCTTTTAGCTGTTACGCTGTTCGTCCGTTACGACATAGAGAGACAAAGATTGTAGGTAGCTTAAGATAGAGAGAGAGATAAGCAAGGTAGGTATACTGGGATAGTAGGTAGCTTGAGATACAATACAAGCTTTTTGTAAAATTGTTTAACAGTCTATTGATAAATGAATAAATTAAAAAACTGATTATTGGATATAAATAAAACTTTCAGTAACATGAAGAATGAAGAAAAATATTATTTTTTATCCAAAAGGTTCCGAAAGTTTCAGAAAATTAGTCAAAAATTGCCCAAGAGTTTCCGAGTGGAACCGAAAACTTCCAAACTGTGTCAGGAGTTGATGATAATTTAAATACAAATTAGAAGTTAGGTTTAAAATTTAGAATGGTTGTTTTAGCATGTCGGCTGAAAAATTAAATGTTATTATTTCTTTTCGAAAATTGCTACCCTTTGCTTTTTCAGGTAGCTAAGTTAAAATCTGGTATTATATTTTCAAAATTCAAAATGTATGCTCAAGGCATGACTGAAATGAAAGAAATCCTCACGAAAATTAATACTTAAAAGTTTTTCGAGTTGCTGATTACAAACCTACGAAAAGACATTATTTAGGATTTCATACTAATTTTCATTTCTGATTCGTTATATTAGATTTTTAGTTTGGAATTTATATTTTAGCGTCGATTTGTTAATTAAAATGTTTTAATCTGTCAAGGTAGATCTACCAAGTTGAATTTTGAGAATCTAATACCAGATTCATATTCAGTAACCCTAGATAATAATTGTCGTAAGGATTTGTTAACTTTTTCTGTTTTTCAAATTTTTATCAGCCATATTGGATTTGCCACGTTGAAATTTAAAAATCTAATACCAGATTTGAAATTAGTGACCACCAAGAATCCTTAGAAATTACCAACTTTTGTTATCAAATTTCGCTACAAACTAATTAAACTTGGAAAATACTACATCTAATATTTATTTTTTACAATTTTAATTAAAGTTAACACTAAGTTTATTTAACTTAATTATGCTCTTTTTACCAATTTGTATTAGAAATTGATAAAATAGGTACAGATATATAAAATTGACACATACCTAATAATATAATATTTGTATCATGCCTACGAATTTTATCAATTAGATATTGTTTATGATTACAAATCATGACTAAATTATTTGTTATTTTATATTTTAATAATTAACAGTTTATAACCTTTCAATATTGAAGAAGATTATATTCTCAAAATTTTCCCGTTAATGTAGCCTGACTATCACAAAATTAAATGTCAAATTCATCGTTTCTCGTTTCTTATTGAGAATTAAATTTCCTTTTTAATTTGTAATTAATTTTAGACAGAATTATTACATTTAATTATAAAATATACAGAATTATTATATTTATAGTTTGTTTTAAACAAACATTTTAGAATATATTATTTAATAAATCACGCTTGTTCAGAAAATCTATCTTTCCTAAAATTAATTTAAAAAATTTGCATAAAGTTTATGTTAATTTTATTAGTAAATAATTCAAATAGATAATAATAACCAGATAATTTGCAATTAATATCAATCAGTTTGACTTATTCAAATGCGTTAATAGTTAACATTTAATAATTAACTTAAATTTAAAATAAAAATACAATTTTATTTTGCATCTTATCAGCAAAGCTCACAAACGTCAATTAACAAACAGGTGTATAAGAATATTCTAGAAAAAAAAGAAAGGTATGAACATTAGTATTTTTTCAACTGTACATTTCTCTTAATTGCATGTGGGTACCAATAGAGGTCATAAAGGGGAGATTTAAATCTTGTAGATCCAATGATTCTCAAATTCTCAAGCCCACTCGAATTTTTTATGCACCTGTGCTTTTGTCGACTAAAAAAAAACTTTATTGTCCTATCGAATCGCTCGACTAAAAGCAAGAAAAAACGCCTTTTTTAAAACTATTTATAACCCGTAAGTTACAAGCACCCTAAAGTTTCCCACAAAACGAAAACCGGGAAAAAATCAAGGTGTGTAAAAAAATACAGGTGATGAGCTTATAATTCATTTCCCAAAGGAGAATCCAAATTTATCAAAAGTTCTGGAATCCATGACACAATTAATCATTAATTTGCATTTCAGTTATTATGATTCTTTAAGTTAGGAAGTTCTTTTAATTTAAACTCTATTTCGGTTAGAAATAATATAAGAAACGAGTACTGAAGGTAAGCGTTAAAAGTTAACGGAAAAGCGTTAGCAGTTAACGAAAAACGATATTTTATATCTGGTTCCTTGGTTGGAGAGAGAAGATATTCGTTAAAATTTAACGAAAAAGGAAACTCTCAGCTCATTATACAAATTACTTTAAAATTGAATTTTTATTTCTTAATACAAACAATAGACAACCTGCAGGGTGTCATTATCTTTCAAGCAAACCCTTGTATAATGAGGGTTAATGGCTTTAGGAAAAGAAATAAAATTTTCGAGTTTTATTGAAAAGAGAGAAATTAAATTAAATTCTGAAATTTTACCTCATTATTCAAATCTTCTTAAAATTTAAAATTGTCTTTCTAAATACGAACAGTAGACTAAATAAGCCCATCGTTTTTCTAGCCAACACTTGCATAATGAGGGTTATAATTGGTTTTGGAAAACAGAAAAAATTTTAGAGCTTTAACAAAGAGAGAGATAAATACATTAGTGCGTGATAAAGAAGTACATGTATTGTTTATTAAGAGTTTGTGTTCAATAGTTTTTAATACGGTGAACAAAAAGTCTTTTAGTAAAGAAATGAACTGTAAGTATTCAATAATAAATACTAAAGTGACTCTAATCGTAAATATACAGTAAAAATTAAATGTGAAAAGTGACAGTGATTCAAATGAAAGTGTGCAAAAATGTGTTGACTAAAGTAACAATATTTAGAAAGTGTTTACATTTTTTATTTCCTTCTTATTTCCAATAAAGTTAGTGTTATAAAATGCTAATAAAAGTGTTCATAAAATGGGATTTTGGATTCATTAAACAAGTGATTGATAATTCTGTTTAATAAATAAATCAATTGTGAAAGCTTAATAAATAAGAAAGTGATTAAAATGTTTCTAAGCAGTTGTTACAGTGTAAAAGAAGTGTTAATAATATAATTATATAAAAGAGGTGAGATAAAGATATGAGACAATAGCATGAGACAATGAGATGAGATAAACATGTGAAACAATGAGGGAGATCAGGTAAAGAGATGAGATAATGATTTGAGATAAATAGATATGAGATAAACATATGAGATACAGAATCAAAAAAAAATCATTTAGACTTGAAATATAAAGATACTTTGATGACATATAGGAGGTGATTATGCAGTTAGATCGTGAGACATAGAAAATAAGATTCATTTTTTGTTAATATTTTTTTGCAAGTTATTTTTAAAAAATGATTTCTCAGTTAAAGAGGAAATATTTCAATTTTAATGATAAACATTGGGATATTATTCGTAATGGGGATATGCTAAATGATAATCACATGTATAAGTTTTAGGAATTATTAGAACTTGCATCAGGTGGTAGTTTTCAAAAACAAATTACAGGATATTTAGAAATGTTAGATGGAATAAAAGCAATTAATAAGAATAAATCACATATTCAAATATTGTTTAGGTAGTGGAAATCGACTTTTGAGTCACTGGATTTCCACTTACTATAATGAAAATGAACATTCAGTTTATGACAGTCTTATTGAAGGTTGTTTAAATGAAGATCAAAGAGAATATTTTTCCAGGATATATCCATTTAAAACTAATGTAGTTTTTTTAAGAGTACAACAACCAAATTTTGTTGATTGTGGTGTATAGGCCATTGCGTTTGCTGTTTCTTTATATTTTAATATTAAACCTAAACATGTTGTATATAATCATGCTTTAATGAGAACTCATTTGTATATGGTGTTTGAAAAAAATGTATCATCTCACTTTCGGATAATTTTACAAAATTGTATAAACTTGGAATTGGCAATATCGAAGAAATAAAAACAATAATTTACATGTGAGGAATGTAAAAGATGCGACACAGAAGAGAAAATTAGATTATTTTCTAATAAACTAATATAACGGCTTTACAGAAATGAAGGAGGTAGTAGAAGTCCTTCATTACATACAAAAATAGGACAATGAAAAGTTGTTAACATCCCTGACTAAGAAACTAAAAAAAGCAGTACTAAATATGAAACAATGTATTGTAAAAGACCTAAGTTAAAAGGAGAGATAGGAAAGAGAGACAAATAACAAATAGTGACAGAAATTTAAATCTTTGCAACTAAAAACATGTGGAAAATGCGTCAAATTCTATTGAAGTAGTAAAAGAAGGTACTAATTATATAATATTAGAAACAATAGTAGTAAGATGATATTTTTTAGCAATTTTAATGAGAAAAGTAGAAAAACTAGAGCAGAATATCAGAAAGAATATAGTGAAAAGATGAAATTAAAACGAAAAAAATTAATAACAAACAAACAGAAATATCAGTTATGAATAATTGATGAGAAAGAAAGAGAAATGTTACTTATGAAAGATGTAAGTAGGGAAACAGGTTTCTATGTTTGTAGTAAGAAAAATGTTAAAAGTCAGTTAAAGTATTCTAAAGAAGTAGGAGGATTATTAGTGTGAGTATTATTAGTATTATTAGTGTGAGGTAAAGTTATGTTCAGAATTCTGACCCTAAAATTCACTCTATAAACTTGTATGTGCTTTGGTCTACAAATATGAAATCTAAATTTATCTTTTTAACTAACTAAATGTTCAAAGTTAAAAAAAGTTTCGATTATTATTATTTTTTTGCAAACTAACCCTCCCTTTCGGTGTCTTAAAAACAATCCCTAAACGTAAATACAGCTTTTAAAAGTCAAAAGGTCTAATACGTTTCTTCTTTGTCGCTTTCTTTATAGATTTTTTACTTAATAAAATAGAAGGTTCACTGCATAATTTTAAATTATTTTAAAAATTTTAATTTGTTTTGACAATTGTTTTTTATATTTTAGGTTTTAACTTAATTGTTGACAAGATATTAAAAGGTTCTGAAAAGGTTTTGTTTTGTTAGTGTTGATTGAGTTTTACGTTTTGTTTTGGAAATATTCGAGTTAGGTCAGTTCAAGTTTGGAAACGCTCGGGTGCGGAAGTGGAAAGAAAAGAAGTGCGTGTGATAGAAAGAGTGAAGGAACAGGAGAGAGCAAGAGGTCTGAAGACGTGATGACCGTGTTCTGTAAGCAATTATTTATTGATTGTTTAGCTTCTGTGTATTAATTGCCCGATCGTTGGCAACAGCCAGAGGTTGATGTAGGGGCGATCTGTGCGATCTTGAGCACAAGGCCTGTGGTGACCTTATCTAGTAGCAGCCATGGAGATTGGGGGGGTGTAGTGGGACGTATACATGGGGTGGTGCCCAGTGCCTCTCATCTGTCTTCCCATGAGCTGCGGGTGGGCTGGCGGAGTTGGTCGGCTCCTTTTTTTTGTTCTAATTGTTTAAAGTGAATTGTTAGTGTTTATTCGAGACGTTAATTGTCGCTCTGAAGTCCTTGTATATCTAAACTTATTTTCTCGTCAATCTGCGTTGTGTTATTTCTATGTTAGTATGTATTGTAGGCAATAAAGTTCATTGTATTAGAATTGTAAACTTGTCTATTGTCTTACCTTTCCTGACAGCAATTTTAAGACCTAATGATTAATTGTTATGGTAATAAACATGGTTCTTCGAGCAGGATAGTCATCCCTTACGGTCAGGAGGGTCAGTTTGTTTTGGTCCGGTAAAGAGGGTTATTAATTTGAAAGTCTTGTGTTTTGTTGAATTCAATTTTAAGTCTACATAATTAAAGCATATTGAAAACATGTTGGCAGAAATTACGGACGATGAGGAGGAGATGGGCACGATTGATGAGACGGGTTACTCGTCAACATTTAGAAGCTTAAAAAGGACGTCAGATGAGCAAAATTTTATAAGACAACGGCGTAAAGTTCCAAGAGTCGATAATGAATTCGGTGAATTAGAATCATGTTCGCGCGCAGGTACGACTAACTCGGAAGTCTTGAGACTAGAGCTACAGGCGGCTGAAGAGCATGTTAATATTACAAAGCGAGCTATAAAAGAAAGGGCTTAACTAGATTTGGAACTCGTAAATCGTCGATTAGCACTCCAATTAGCTGAAGTCAAAAGCAATAGCGATAGCAGAAGCTTGGTTCATTCGCTCGTTTCTAATCGCGATAGTAGAGTTAACGTGGAAGTTCTGCGATGGGTAGAACGGAATGAAAGATTTTCAGCCTCTGAACGATGCCAAGAAAGAACTAGAATAAGAAATGATTTGCTTTCTCAATATAGTAATTAACGAATTTCTTTTCAAGATCGTGACATTAGTAATTTAACAAGTGTACTAGAAAAAACCATAGATACAGTTAAACGAGAATCTCTTACAAATAGTAAGCAAATGCTATACCGCTTAAAGGCCAACAAAGACGTCCCGATATTTGACGGTGATGGGTTTGAGAGGTTGCATTTTAAAAGAGCGTTCCATTTATCAACACAGTTGGGTAACTATACTGAGTCTGAGAATTAAGCCATTCTCCACATGTACCTTAAAGGTGCGGCAAAAGAAGCAGTTGCCTCCTTACTGATGACTGGTGATCGGGTAGAAGAAAAAATGGATACCTTGGAACTTCAATTTGGAAATCAAGATTATATTTTGCGTAGAATTGTGAAGGAGATCAAGGACCTACCTGTTTTAGGAAAAGATGTAAGAAATAACATTTTAACATTTGCAACTAAGTTAAAAAATGCAGTCGCAGCTATGAAGGCAGTGAATCATCAAGGTTATCTGCACAGTCCGGAGTTATCAGCCTTTGTCGTTTCAAAACTTCCAGTAGCGATGGTTTACCATTATAATCATTTCGTTAAAAACGCGCAACCGGAAGAGACTCGACTAGTTACTTTGTCAGAGTTTTTATATCAAGAAGCTCAACTGGCATGTAAGGCGGGCACAATTCCTCTTGCAACGTTATCTAAACAGACCGACAATAAAGTATCCACGCTTCGAACAATCGGTAACAATAAAATCGACAATGTGTTTAAGGTAACTTCCAATTCAGAAAGTCAGGTCTTTAGTGTGGAAAATATTTCCTGCAGATTCTGTAAGACTGATGATCACAAACTAAACGATTGTAGAAAATATTTCTCCTTATTGATAGCACAGCGATGGCAGACAGAAAATTTCGATTCTCTTTTGGATGTCTGAACAACATGCATCGCAGTTATAATTGTTAAAAACCTAATTGTATGCGAAATGGATGCGGCCGTAGGTACAACGAACTACTGCATAGACACTCAGAGTCTACTACTGCCCACAATCAGGAATCAAAAAATTTGCATAAAGAATCGAGTGTTTCATCTCCTGAAGAAACCATTGACAGCTGACTAAGACGGCCGATGGTCTTACTCAAATCCTGGTAGGTCAAGATTACTGGCCTCTTGTTGTGTCATTAGAAATTCGCAAACCTAATTCGAGAAACTTATTGCATCAAAAACAAGCCTTGGTTGGGTGGTCCACGGTAATATCACATCGGCAGATAACTATTTTTGCAAAGGAAACGTTCTTCATATCAGATCACAAGATTTGGATAATATCAGGACGACTACTAAAGAACAGCTTGATCACGAATATCGCGAGTTAGATGAATTAATAAAGTTTTATTTTCGTTTTGAGGCAATTGGAGTTTCCCGATGTGATCGCAAGAATGTAGAATTGGAAAGAGCAACATTTTTATTAGACTCACAAACTCGTCGCGTAGATAAATGTTAAGAAGCACCTCTCCTTTAGAAGGAAGATGTAATTAATCTCCCTAATAACAAAAGTATGGCAATGACACGTTTATTAAGTCTTGAGAGGAGAATAGATAATGATGTGGAATTTAAAAGGGATTATTCTCGAGAAACAAAGAACTTCATAGATAAAGGATATGCAGTTAAAATATCCGAAAATGGAAACGTTCTGAAAAATTTTCAAGGAACTACAGGAAAGGTTTGGTATTTGCCACATTTTGGGGTTAAAAACCCAAACAAGCCCGGTAGACTGGTATTTGACGCATCTGCAAAATACAAGGGAACAAGTTTTAACGACAAAGTGGTGGTTGGCCCCGATACACTTCAGTCGTTAGCGTCAGTACTGATAAAGTTTAGAAGTTTAGACAATACCCAATAGCATTCACTGGCGATATTAGAGAAATGTTTCTGCCGAACAAAATACGAACTGAAGATCGATGTGCTCAAAGATTTCTTTGGAGAGGAGACAATAGAGATCAAGAACCAAAAACTTACACTATGGCCTCCATGTTTTTTGGATCCGCATGTTCTCCAAGCACTACTTTATACATAAAAGACCGAAACGCGCGAGAACATGAAAACATGTATCCAGAAGCTAGTCAAGCGATTATATACATAGACACTACATGGACGCGTATATAGATAGCGTTAGTACTGTGGATGAAGCCGTCAAATTAATACAGGAAGTTTCGGAAGTACATAAAAATGGAGGTTTCGAAATCCGTGGTTGGGTAAGTAACAACGCATAGGTCTTAAAAGACATTTCTGGACTTGAAAGACATTCTGAAACTGTAAATCTGGAATTTGGATCACAAACCATAGAAAGGGTACTAGGTCTCAAATGGAATCCAACTGATGACACCCTCTCATATTCGATCAACCTTGAAAGGATTCCAAAGGATATAATGTGTGGAGAGAAAAGACCAACAAAACGAGAAATGCTTAATATAATAATCATATCAGTTTTTGACCCCTTGAGTTTTTTATATCCATACACCATTCGGAATAAAATGATCCTTCAAGCTGTTTGGCGAAGTGGAATAGAATGGGACGACGGTATTAAGGATAAAGAATTTCAGCTGTAGAAGCAATGGATTTTGGAATTAGGAACTCTTGAAAGTTTTAACATCCCTCGATGTTACATTATCTCGACACATTATATTGATGTAGAATTGCATGTGTTTTCGGATACAGGCGAGGCAGGGTACGTTGCTCTCGGATACTGGATATATATATATACCCAAACAACAGATTTAATGTAAGCTTTGTAATGGGACAGGCTAGAGTAGCTTCCCTGAAACCTCAATCGGTTCCCAAAATGGAACTCCAAGCAGCCTTACTTGCTGGTAAGACAGTAACTGATAGTAGTGATGTTAAGCCTTCAAAACAATATTTTTGGGTAGATTCTCTCACCGTTCTTCGATGGATCAATTCTAATCCATGGGAATACAAATCATTTGTATCTCATAGGCTCGAAGAAATCAACGAGTTAACAACCCTAAAGGATTAGCAATGGGTTTCCTCCTCCAAAAATCCAGCAGCTGCGGCAACAAAATGGTTTGGAACTACACAACAAAGGCTCGAATACTGGAAGCAAGGACCAGACTTCCTTCTTAAACCACATGAATTTTGGCCGCAGCAGCCATCACTGCCGAAGTGTTGTGAATCTGGCGAAAAGAGAGAAATAGCGTTGATGGTAGCAAATATTTCCTTAATTTTTCACACATCAAGCGATTTAGTAAATGGCTATCCTTGATTAAGAGTACTGCTAGAGTTCTGTTAGTTCGATAAATTCTTTTACGAAAGAATAAGGCAATTATTACTGCTGAACTCATGCAGCGAGCAGAACAGTTGTGGGTTCGCTGTGGACAAGAACAAAGTTTTGCTCCCGAGTTGCAGGAGTTACGTACTGGGAGCAACCTTCCTACGGACGGCAGATTAAAAGGCTTAACACCAATTATCAACGATCAGAATGCCCTGGTAGCAGAGGAACGCTTGTCAGATGTACCCGGTATACCAAGCGCAATTAAGGCACCTCCTATTCTGGATGGGAAACATCCTTACACGTTACTGCTAATCCAAGCTTATCACGAAAGATTTAATCATTGTAGCACAGAAACAGTTATAAACGAACTGCTTCAACTATTCTGGATAATAAACAATCGTTCCGTAGTAAGGGGAGTAGCTTTCCGATGTCAATAGTATCGTAATCAAAAGGCTGAACCTCAAACTCCGCGAATGGGAAATCTCCCTTCTGCCAGAGCAGATCATCACAAACGACCATTTACTAACTGTGGAATTGACTACTTTGGTCCACTGATTCTGTTATCATGGCACTGCGGCGAATGGCATAGCGACGGGGGTACCCAACTAACATTTTTTCTGACAATGGAACAAACTTTAGGGGAGCTTCAGTAGAATTAATAAAAGCAAGAAGGGAACTAAACATCGATACTCTTCAGTATTATGGAATCAACAAGGGATTGCAATGGCACTTTATACCCCCAGCTTCGCCCAATATGGGCGGTTGT
This sequence comes from Ganaspis brasiliensis, assembly GCA_037103525.1. NCBI lineage: Eukaryota > Metazoa > Arthropoda > Insecta > Hymenoptera > Figitidae > Ganaspis > Ganaspis brasiliensis. Next base: position 1,574,107 of record JAZKLR010000193.1, read on the forward strand.
TGGGAAAGGTTAGTGCGCAGTATAAAGAGCGCCCTAAGAGTTACCCTACAGGAAAGATTTCCAAGAGAAGAAGTGCTCCACACCTTGATTCTAGAGGCGGAACATACAATGAACTGTAGGCCTTTAATACACGTTTCCTGTGATAAAAGAGTTCCTGAAGCTTAAACCCCGAATCATTTTCTGATCGGATCTTCGTCAGGTGCTCCACTATGGAAGGTTTGATAGGATTGATTTATCAGGAAGAAAACAACGGCAAATATCACAAAGCCTAGCAGAAAGTTTCTGGCGAAGGTGGTTACGGAAATACCTCCCAGAATTGACACCTAGAAGAAAATGGACGAAGGAATCGAAGAAACTAAGGGAAGGTGACGTGGCCTATGTTGTTGACGGTCTGCAACCACAAAACTCTTGGCCTAAAGAAATAATCACAAAGACCTTCCCAAGGAAGGATGGCAGAGCCCGTGTGGTTGAAGTTCGGACTAATCGAGGGATTATGAAAAGGCCAGCCTAAAAAATTATAGTCTTGTCAACTAATATAGAAAGAACCAACTAATGTGTTAGAGGTACGGGGGGGGGGGGAGAATGTTGACAAGTTATTAAAAGGTTCTGAAAAGGTTTTTTTCTGTTAGTGTTGATTGAGTTTTACGTTTTGTTTTGGAAATGTTCGAGTTAGGTCAGTTCAAGATTGGAAACGCTCGGGTACGAAAGTGGAAAGAAAAGAAGTGCGTGTGATAGAAGGAGTGAAGGAACAGGGGAGAGCAAGAGGTCTGAAGAGGTGGTGGCCGTGTTATGTAAGTAATTCTTTATTGATTGTTTAGCTTCTGTGTATTGATTCCCCGATCGTTGGCAAAGGCCAGGGGTTGATGTATGGGCGATCTGTGCGATCTTGAGCACATGGCCTGTGGTGACCTTATCCAGTAGCAGCCATGGAGATTGGGGGGGGGGGTATAGTAGGACATATACATGGGGTGGTGCCCATTGCCTCTCATCTGATTTCCCATTGGCTGCGGGTGGGCTGGACGCGTAATTGGTCGGCTCCTTATTTTTTGTTCTAATTGTTTAAAGTAAATTGTTAGTGTTGATTCAAGACGTTAATTGTCGCTCTGAATTGTCCCTGTATATCTAAACTTATTTTTTCGTCAATCTGCGTCGTGTTATTTCTATGTTAGTATGTATTGTAGGCAATAAAGTTCATTGTATTAGAATTGTAAACTTGTCTATTGTCTTACCTTTCCTGACCGCGTTTTTAAGACCTAATGACTAATTGCTATGGTAATAAACATTAATCTTTTGAAAGCTAAATATTTTATAAATAACGAAGGGAAAAAATTTATTGACGTAATTTAATATATAATTCAAGTTATGGCTAGTTTTTAAATTTTCAAACTAGATAATCATTAGTTTATAAATATTAAGGTAACATTAATATTAGCGATGTTTAATAAATTATAAGTTTAAGATTATTTATTGTATATACATTCATAAGTTTCAGACTTATACACTGCATTTCAGTAACATTTTAAAATAGTACAAACTTTTAGTTAATATTTAGAAATCTCACATGTTAAGTATACATTTCATTAATTGTATGGCAGCACCACAATGGGTTGTTTCTTCTGAAAACGTAAAGAAAAATTATTATCAAAAATACATTCTTACTTTAAAGGTTAATACTGTATGATACTGTTTGACCAGTAAGATGCTTTTTTGCATGAAGAGTTCAAGTGAATTTAGCATAAACTTTGTTTTAAAATTTCACAAGTATTTATCTACTTACTCGTTGTCACTGGTTTACATCTTTCAAAAATTTCAGTAATTTTCTCCTTTGGCGTGTAGGATGGGTATAGCTGATCAGCTGCTTCCGGGTTAAGTGTCCCATCAGTATTCATCTAATTGTTTGAAGTAAAAAATGTATTAACTCAGTTTTACTTAAATCTTATTAATAAACAGCAATTGTCGCAACTGTCACTTGAATAGGTAAATTTTGACATCGATCTTGATTTTAAAATACTGAATATTTTATCATGAAAACTTTATAGGATTACCAAAAATGTTATCTAATATCTAAGTATATCTGATCAGATTATTAAAAAATCAAAATTAATGTAGTTCTTTATGGATTGATTTTTAGCTACATTTTTTGACAGACAGGTAGAGGATATCCTAATATCTTATATATGAATTTATTTTAAGGCAAAATGTTACCTCTTCGAACCCCTAATTTTTAAAAATTTTCTTATTTAATTGTAAACTGTTACGATTCTTTTGTCATTAAACACTTAAGAAAATATTTTTGTTGCAATATATTGTAAATAAACATTATTTCATTGTCTCATCACAATTTTGAAGTCATGTCAAACATTTTTGAAAATTTAAAAAGTAATAGCAAGTAAGCAAAAAACAAAAATGTATTTTGTTCTTTGATAACTTGAATTTATGATATCTCGAACTTTTTTTTAACTTTTCTGGTGATTCAAGTTATAAGAAACAATTGTACTTACAATTCCCCATTTCTTCAAAATGCAAGCGAAGTAACAACCCAAATTCTCATTACTAACATCAATTCTTCCATTTACGGCATCATTTACAGCGGCTGCAAATCAATGAATCAATTAAATATAGAAATTAAATAATCTTAAATTTTATTACATCATATTAAAATTATGATTTGTGACAATAATTGCTTTTATGTAAGAGTTTCGGTTTTTAACATTCAGAATACATAAAATAGTATATTAAGTAACAAGGACATCAATGTAAACAAATTTGACTGTCTTTATTTCCGTGTCGCTTACAATACATTTTATGCCTAACGCACAAACAAGGCGCTTTTAGATACCTGATGACAGGAATTGGATATCGTTCATTTGTTTGATCATATGAAAATGGGCGTCTATCTTTGTCCTAGGAAAAAAATAAAGCATGGGCCAGATCTTTATTTTTTTCCCAGGACAAAAATAAACGCGATTTTCATATGTTAGAATAAATAAACGACTTCCAATGCCTGTCTTCAGGTATTTAAAACCGCCATTTTTGTGCCTGTGGAATAAAACAAACGGTTGTTATGAATTTATTTAATCACGGGGACGTTTTTATGACTTCGTTTGACTTCCCAGATACTATTTATTAAACCTAGTTATTTGTCTTTAATTTAATTACAGTTTACACCCTTCATTATATGTATTTATTTATAAATTTATGTTTTTTGTTTTAAATAAACTACCCTGACGATGTGATACAGTGAACCAAGTTAGTGAAACGTCGCGTCGGTATGAAATAATGTCAAAATAAGAAGTTTTCAATTTTTATTTGCTTCTTAAATCGAACAAAGTTTTAAAAAATTTAAAACAATTCTTGAAGGTATCTACAAATATTAAAAATTATTGCTTCTTTTAAAGAATTTTTAGCATCCAAGAATGAAAAACTTCTTAATATTTAAGAAGAGAGATTCCGCAGTTAAGTAACCATTACTTTTCCCAAATTTATTAACCTTTTTTCGAAATTCCATAATAAATTAAATAATAATTTAATTGATAAAGATAAGTGGATAAATGAATAAATCAATTAATATAAAAAAATAGTATTTTATTAGTTGATAATGTAGAAAAAAATAAATCGGGAATCTGTATCTTATTTTTTGAGCATGTAATTGTGAGTTTAATAGAGTTTTCTTTTTCCGATCCACTTCGACATTTTTCGACTGTAGTGTAATTAGAATGTAAAATTTTTTTACAATTTTTTATATCTCTTACCTTCGGTAACATTACTTTCCTTCATGCAAATTGGTCTGTATCGCATCCTCTCCTCTCTTGTCATAGCCTGGTTAATAAATTATTTTTAATATGAATCATACATGTAACTTTTAGTTAATTGCTAAAGATGAATTTTTTGTGTAATAATCTTGTCATAGCCTGGTTAATAAATTATTTTTAATATGAATCATACATGTAACTTTTATTTAATTGCTAAAGATGAATTTTTTGTGCAATAATCGAAAAAAAATAACCTTATTCCCAAGTTGAAATAAAACCACGATCCATCTATGGCCTACTCAAAACTAAAATTGATTCGGCAAGCTTATACAATTTTTAAAAAATATCATAGGTATTCGAAAGCAATAAATAGTTTTTTAATTATCATGAGAAAAATATTAAGTAATTTTTAAATTTTTTAAAATTTCTAAAATTAAATTCATCACTCTCCCTAAGTCAGAGAAGTTGAAAAGAAAAATTGAAATCTAACACGCATAATCATTATGTTTTTTTCTCTTTAATTTGAGCTTTATCAATTTGTCGGTGATTAAAAAGCACATCGAATAAGCTTTTTTTTAAACTTTCTACTAAAATCTTGTTTAGAGTTATCAAGGTTTCAAAGTTTGGAAATTTTGTGAAATTTTTTTTTCAGTTTTTTGTCATCTTTTATAAATTTAATAAAAAACACTATTTACCCATTATTATATATTGTATATATATATATTTATTATTTCCTATCCTTTTTTATTGTACATCTAGAAAGATGCATTATCTTCATAATTTTACAATTAACCAAACATTATACAATTACGTAGAAAGATTACAAATGAAATTATTATTTAAGGTATTTCTCTCGCAGTTATACTTAAAAAAATCGATTTTCTATGGATTTTCTTTAAACTGTGAGAATATGAATATCTCAAATTTTAGACTACGTACATATATTTAAAAATGTTGTAATTAAACAAGAAAATATATTGAAAACATTTTTTTCAATTACGAAATAAAATAAAAATGTGTTCAATAACCTAAGATCCTAATTAGATTGATGCAAAACTCGAGCAGAAATTATCGATACTGGGTTCAGTACTGGGAAAAATACTGGATTATGTACTTTTTGTACTTATGTATATTTTTCGAGCAATATACTTTTTTTAATGCAATAATATTTGTTGTTTAAATTTTAGTCAAACTGTGACTTTGAGATAAACGTATTTCTCTCTATTCAATTTAAAACAAAAATTAATGCACAGCCTTAGAAGCCATAGAAACTTAGTGCGCAACATGAAAATTTTTAACAATGCATGGCAAAAAAAGTAGCGAAGTTCTAGTACATAACCCAGTACTGCTTTTTTTATAAGCAGTTGTAAGTGATACATTGTAAAAGTTTGTCCTTACCAAAACACCGACACAGCAGAATGCAAGAATAGCAATAAAGGTTTTCATTTTAAAAAAAAGTTTAGAAAATTTATAGCGTGTGAACTTTGGAACAGTCGAAAAACTACTAAGTACTGGATAGACGTTGACTGACACCTTTATATAGTATATAGCAGAACCTAAATCGTAATCACAAAAACATCTGTATTGCAACGTCCAATGTTTAATGTCTTAATTAGTCATATTCTACTGAAAAACAAAGAAATTAAGGAAAAAGCTGTGCCAAGTTCTGCCTTAGAATAGGGTACATTGGAATTCCCTTGGGAAATTCCAATATTAAGAATTAAAGTCGCACATAAAATTTTAGATATATGATATTCTCTTAGTGATATATGTTTTCACAATTTAATAAAGAATATGATGACATACTGAATTTTCATGAAAACTTTATGAGAATTTAGAAATTAATAAAACTTTCGAAGAATCGAAACGATTTAGTCGTTGGCACCCTAACCAATTTCCAAATTTAATATACGAAAGTTAAGATGTAAAAATGGCCAAAATCAGAAGATTTAACGTAATCGAGATTTTTCTTAAAAAATAATTTATCGCACATGACAAATAACAATCGCACTAAAGTTTATATTAAACAAGACCGTAAAGGAGTCAACTTTTTAACTTTTATATAGTTTTTAAAAAATATACAAATATTTTATTGTGAAAAATCTGAACATCTGAGGAAATAGAAATATTTTTAAAAAAATTACTTTCTTGCCTTCAGCAATTAAGTTTTTATTTAACAAAACCATAAACAAAATCAGGTTTAAATATGAAAATCATTTTGTAAAAATTTATTAATTTACTACTCGGTGTTTAAGATAAAATAAATAATTTTGAATTATCGGAATCAAATTGTGGATTTGATTTCAAGTAATCAGAAATTTTCTTGAAGTCTAGTTTCAATATTTTTTCTATTGAATTTCTTATTTAATTTAATTCTATTTTATTCTATTCTATTTCTTTCTTCTTGTTCCTATATGGATATTTATAATTAAGTTTTATCATAACTATTTAAAATTTGATGTTTAAAAGAAATTAGATCCAGAACAAATTAATTATCAATTTTAATTTTTTTATATTTTTATTTCTACTGCCTTAGAAATGACTTTGTGAGAATCGTTAGTATTAAATTGATAAAGAAATAGCATTAATTTAATTTGTTACTAGTCTTTTTACTATATTTATTGTATTTGGGTTTCAAGAATATAATTTTCATTCTTAATTTTACTTATGTTTTATTTCTTAAATTACAATTTTTGTTAATTCACGGCATATTAAAGATTTCTTATTTATTATTACTTTTTTTTGTATTTAATTATTTTACTTTGAATTTTGATTAAACTTATTTCATCATTCTATACGATTTTATATTTAATTTTGTTTGTGTTTAAATATTATAATTTTTGATTTAATTTTTTTATGGTTTTATTATTATATTTCTGAATTTAGTGAAATTGAACTATATGTTTTAAAATTTTTAATTTATTTTATACATTGATAATTGAATCCATAAACTGTGCTGTACGGTTTATAGCGCATCATCCTTTTGGCGGTATTCGTATACATCGTTACTTGAATCTACAGAATATGCTATAGATTATACTATTGTATAAAATAATTAATTATTTATTTAAAATAATTGCAAGTACTTTAGCTTTATATAAATGTGAAATTTCTTTTCATCGATATAAATATAATCAACATTTTGTCTGTACATTGCACCAAACTCAAAAAAACTTTTATTTTTAAGTTAGAAAGATTAACCTTGAAATTTATAACAAAAAATTTTGTTTTAATGTCATGAGATTCTATTGCATCATCACTATTGAATTAAAGACATTTTTTTCTCAGTGTAGAAATAAATTAAAATATCCACTATTTTAGAGTACAATTTTATTCTTCTTTTCTATGCCTATAAGTAAATATAAAAAATTTTTATTCTATTTTTAAATCACGAGGTATTTATTTTAGAACAATATTTTTCAGCTTTAAAGGTTCATTGGTAGCCTTTTTGAAAAATGTTTTATTAAAAGAAAAATTATTTTTTTTTAATTTAAATTAAATAAAAGTATTTGACGTCAGATTAAAATGTACAAAATTTTGCTTTAAAGAATTACATTATTTTTATTACATTCATTGTAAATAAAAAAGAGAGCGATGCAAAGAGTTTCACAGAATAATAGAAACCTATCACTATTAGTAAAGCAAATAAACATAATTGCGATAAAGATACTATAAGGTAGCAGTCCTAGTTATTAGCTACGTGACAAGTGACATACATAATGTATTTACTAACATAATCAATTTCATTTTTGCTTCCTCATAGAGGAAGCTTTGTTATCGTTAAGATTTTCGATTTTCCAAAAATAGTCTATATCGACTTATTTTCATCTAAAAAGCGTAAATTTTCATTCCCAAGCAAATGTCCAGATGTATGTGTGTGTGTGTATATATGTATGTATGTGTGTGTATAGCGTTTTTTGTGTACAAGATATCTCGAGAATTCCTTAACGGATTCCAATAAAATTTGGATGACTTATTAAGCTTATGAATATCTAAATTTGGACACAGGGATTTTTGAAAATACCTAACTAAATTTTTTTGAGCACCTTTTTTCATTTAAAAAAATCATTTTTTGCTAAAACAATATTTCATGCTAAAAATACAACTTGAAGAATACAAAAATCATATTCCTTATCTCAAAGCGAATCGATTGACCTATATAACTTTTATAATTGATCAAGAATTCGTAAAATAATTCATATTTTTACATTTTTTTGCATTAAAAAATTTTCTTTAAAAACTTTCTCAATTAACTTATATATTATTAATTTCTTGCTTCCTCTAGGAGGGAGCAAATTATTTTGCTTTCTTGGAAGCGAAATGTCCATGAAATGGACATAATTCTCACCTAGTTTATTAAGCTGTACATATTAGATCAAGCTAATATAATTATAAATTGAACAACTTTAGTAATAAAAATTCAATATTAAATTTATTTCATGAATATGTTTCAATCTTTAAAGTTAAAATGATGTCATTGTCGAAAAATTCATTTTGGATATTTAAAAAAAATCGACAACTATCGTCATATAAAAAAAGAAAAGAACAAAAAATAATTGTTCAAACAAAATGTTGAAAAATTAAGTATGTTTATCTTTAAAAATTTTATTTTGAAATTCCAATGTTTTCTTTACAATTTTGAGTTATAACATTTTTTGTGCGATCAACAGTTTACAAGATGAAAATTTCTGAAAAAGAAGCACAAAAATTTTTTAATAGCACCCTAAACACTATCAAATTACAGATTTTAAGAAAAATCTGTGATTCGTCAGTGCGCGGAGCTATTAAATGCCTAATTGATAATTCCAACATTAAGAATTAACATCGCACATAACATTTTAGATAATGATATTGTCTTAATGATATATGTTTTTACAATTTAATAAAGAATATGATGACATATTGAATTTTGGGGCGGTTCAAATTCTACACATTTAAACTCTACAATGATGAATTCTACACGTTAAATTCTACACAGTTAAATTCTACAATTTAAAATTCTACACATTTAAACTCTACAAAGTTAAATTCTACACGTTAAATTGTACACAGTAAAATTCTATAATACGATTTTTTATCAAATATTAATATTAAATCCTACATAGTTAAATTCTACAATTTAAAATTCTACACATTTAAACTCTACACAGTTAAATTCTACACGTTAAATTGTACACAGTAAAATTCTATAATACGATTTTTTATCAAATATTAATATTAAATCCTACATAGTTAAATTCTACAATTTAAAATTTTACACATTTAAACTCTACACAGTTAAATTCTACAAGTTAAATTCTACACAGTAAAATTCTACAATACAATTTTTTATAAAACAGAAATATTAAATCCTATATGTTTATATTCTACAATTTAAAATTCTACAAATTTAAACTCTACAATGTTAAATTCTACACGATAAATTCTTCAAATTAAAACTCTACAATAAGATTTTTTATAAACATATTAAAACCAAGTATTAAAATTTAGAATTCTACACATTTAAACTGTACACAGTTAAATTCTACACATTAAAACTCTACAATATGATATTTCATCAAAAATTAATAATACATTATGCATAGTTAAACTCTACAATTTAAACTCTACACATTTAAACTGTACAATGTTAAATTCTACACGATATTCAATTTGGATTTTCTGACAAATTCTTTTGTTTATAAAAAAAATTAATAACCTTTAGATTCAACTTAATATATCAAAAATGTCTAGGCCATATCCAGTGGATATTTTTTACATTTTAAGGTTAACTTCCCAGGAGAAGTTGACCAGAAATGACCTAGCTAGACATTGTTTGGGTACTTAGGTACTTTCGAGTAGTCGGTTTTTATATTTTAAGGTTAACTTCCCTGAAGAAGTTGACTGGAAATGACCTGGACATTGGTTTTATACTCAGGTACTTTAGAGAAGTCGGTTTTTTCTTTTTGAGGTTAACTTCACTGAAGAAGTTGACCGGAAATGACTTGGACATCGGTTGGGTACTTGTTTACCTCAGAGAAGTCGATTTTTACATTTTGAGGTTAACTTCCCTGAAGAAGTTGACCGGAAATGAGCTGGACATCTGTCGGTTACTTAGGTACTTTAGAAAAGTCAATTTTTACAATTTGAGGTTAACTTCCCTGAAGATGTTGACTGGATATGGCCTAGACATTTTTGATATATTAAGTCGAATCTAAAGGTTATTAATTTTTTTTATAAACAAAAGAATTTGTCAGAAAATTGTAGAATTTAACTATGTAGGATTTAATATTAATATTTGATAAAAAATCGTATTATAGAATTTTACTGTGTACAATTTAACGTGTAGAATTTAACTTTGTAGAGTTTAACTGTGTAGAATTTAACGTGTAGAATTCATCATTGTAGAGTTTAAATGTGTAGAATTTGAACCGCCCCGTCTTAGCAATGTCTTCATGAGGATTGTTAGTATTAAATTGATAAATTAATAACATTAATTTAATTTGTTACTATTTTTTTTACTATATTTATTGCATTTGGGTTTCAAGAATATAATTATCATTTTTAATTTTACTTATGTTTCAATTCTTAAATTAAAATTTTTGTAAATTCATGTCAAATGAAAGATTTCTTATTTATTATTACTTTTTTTTTGTATTTAATTATTTTACTTTGAATTTTGATTAAACGCATTTCATCATTCTATACGATTTTATATTTAATTTTGATTGTGTTTAAATTATTATTTAAAATAATTGCAAGCACTTTAGCTTTATATAAATGTAAAATTTCTTTTCATCAATATAAATATAATCAACATTTTGTCTGTACATTGCACCAAACTCAAAAAATTTTACATATTTTTTCGTTTTGAGTGATAAGGATCGCGAAAATGCAAAAAAAAATTCTGACTGTCTGTCCTCGATTTTTTGTGCGGGCATCACTTTAAAACGGCTTAGCTGATTCATGTGAAATTTGGCAGAGTATTGAAGACTGACTCAACTTAGGTTTACAAAAAAAAAATTCAGAAAAGATTATTAGAAGCTGAGATATACAACTAAGTCACATTTGCCATACACGTACACACATACACATAAACACACACATATATATATATATATACACACATTAACATACTTGACATACACACATACTCACATATACACACCCATAAAACTTCACATCTAAGTAAAAAAATAATCTTTATACCGCATGTACAATCACATTAAAATGACTTGATCGATTTAAACAAAATTTTGTGGAATATTAGGCAATGACCCAAGTTAGGTTTGTGAACTTAGAAAATTCAAAAATTTTAATCAGAACCAAAAATATAAGAATTTTACCAGGAAAATTAAAAACCTCAAATATTTTTAGATTACTGACTTTTGTTAGATTATATCTACTATTTTTCCATTAATTTTTTTATGTTCCTAACAACATATTTGTCTATAAATTTCAAAAAATAAATATCCAAATCATTTTTTGATGAAACAATAGTTAATATCATTTTTTAAATCTGATTTCTTTTTAGGTAAAAAAATTAAAAATCAGTTAATCAAAAAAATTGCAGTTGAACTTGGTATAGGGGTGTATTGTAGGATTTTATCAGAAATAAAAATTGGACCTTATAATGCACAAAATAAAATATAATGCACTTAATAATTCCACTTATTTAAGTTAGAAAGATAAACCTTTAAATTTATAACAAAAAATTTTGTTTTAATGTCATGACATTTTGTAGCAGCAGCACTATTGAATTAAAGACATTTTTTTCTCAGTGTAGAAATAAATTAAAATATCCACTATTTTAGAGTATAATTTTATACTTCTTTTCTATACCTTAAATATAAAAATATAAAAAATTTTTATTCGATTTTTAAATCACCAGGTAATTATTTTTGAACAATATTTTTCAGCCTTAGACGTACATTAGTAGCATTTTGGAAAATTTTTTTTAAATTAAATTAAGTAAAAGTATTTGACGTCAGATTAAAACATACAAAATTTTGATTTAAAAAATTACATTATTTTTACTTCATTCGCATTGTAAATAAAAAAGACAGTGATGCAAAGATTTTCACAGAATAATAGAAACCTATCACTATTTATAAAGAAAATGAACATAATTGCTACAAAGATAAGGTAGCAGTCCCAGTTATTAGCTACGTGACATATATAACGTAATTACTAACATAAATTTTATTTTTTATTAAGCTGTACATATGAGATCAAGCTAATATAATTATAAATTTTTATAACTTTAGTAATAAAAATTCAATATTAAATTTATTTCATGAATATGTTTCAGTCTTTAAAGTTAAAATGATGTTTGAGTCACTGTCGTAAAATTCATTTTAAGTATTTAAAAAAAAATCGACATCTATCTTCATATAAAAAAAGAAACAAAAATTATTGTTTTTGTGTGATCAACAGTTTACAAGATAAAAATTCCTGAAAAAGAAGCACCAAAATTTTTTAATACCACCCTAAACACTATCAAATTACAGACTGAAATTTTCAAAGTTTCATTAAATATGTCCAATAAAACATTTCAAGGTTTCATGAAATTTCCAAAGTTTCAATGAAGCGTTTCATTGACTCACAACCCTATCGCTGGGCATCCAGCGATTTTTTGCCGAAAATTTCTTTCATGCTGGAAATACAACTTAATTAAGGAATACAAAAATCATACCCCTTATCTGAAAACTAATCGATTGACCTATATAACTTTTATGTATGATGAAAAATCGTAAAATAATTAATGTTTTTTCATTTTATTGCATTAAAAAACTTCTTTTTTTTTAATAACTTTTATATATAGTGAAAATTATATAAAATTTAGCGAAAAAATGAAATATCCCAAAAAAATTATTTTCTACAAGTTTCAAAATATACAAGAAACAAATCTAAAAAATCATGGCATAAATAGTACCAAATATGGACAGAGAAAAAAGTTAAATTTCAATTTCTCATTTAATTTTTTTAAAAGTAAAAAAGATATGGGTGTTTCTTATGAAAGTGCCTTTTTGAATATATTTCTTATTTCGATTAATTTTGTACAATCTGTTTATTACTAATTGTTGTCGATTTTTACAGTCAACATTTACCCGTTACTCAGTACTTTAAGAAATGCATTAAGCATTTCGGTTCATCCAAATTTATATCGGAGCTGTTTTAAGTCAAAAAAGCTTCAGAGATGAAGTGTGTTCCCAAAAAGGCTTCGGAGATGAATGCAATTTAGCTCGCACGCAGATACGGCCTAATTGCATATGGATTTTTAATAATACTAAGAAAATGCTAATTTTTGACTGAGGAAGGTGACAATAAATAATATTGTGTAGATATTGCAGAATTAATACAAAACATAAAACCTGTCAAAAGAGGCACTTTCATAGCAAAAAGATTTTTTTGCCCAAAAACATTGTTTTATACAATTTTTAAAATACACAATAATGAAATTCAAAGGACCACGGCACAAATCGTACCAAACATGGGTAGAGAAAAAAGTCAAATTTCAATCTCCTTCTCAATATTTTTGAAAGTAAAAATGATATAGAACATATCGAAAAAAATTTTTTGACCAAAAAAATTATTTTATACAATTTTTAAATTATATTTCGTCGTCTCGTTCTTCTAGAATAATACGTAGTTTCATCCTTCTGTTTAATCTGATCACAGTTTTTAAATCAAAATTCAAAAATAACGTTCCACGTTTGCTGTTGCCATGGTGATGTATGTTAAACAATCATTCTTTTTTCCTGTGCGATTTGGACAACAACGGAAAATTTTTCTTTCTTTCTTCGTTAATTTTAATTTAATATAAATTAGTGCTTTTTCCAAGTTATTTTTTGTTGTTCACTATGCTTGAAGAAGATTCTCGGAAAGTACAAAAAAGAAAACGCTCTATAAATCAAAAAAATAGATCTCCTATGTCGAGAGAAAAGGTTAATCTTCACTGTCATTGCAGCCCGCGGCTAAGCAGCCAGTCATCTATTTCTTCATCTTATTCTTCTAAATTTACTAAAAATCTAAGAATTATTTATTCGATCAGTAAGAGCAAAAGTCGATCTTCCAGTGAAGAAAGATCAAGGCTATACATAACCTCGAACGTAGTCGAAGAGGCTCGTACGGATATGGCCTTTCTTCCGATCGCCGCCCGAGAGGCCCGACGGAAACAAAAGTTCCTAAACCTAAGTCAGAAAACGATTTTCGAAAAATTGCGCTTAGCAAACACCATTCTGACGAAAGTGACTCCTCATCCGAGAGATTCGATAATCTAGGTGCCGTGCATTTAAACGATAAAGTCCTAGCCTTACTGGGAGAAGATTAAAGCTCGAATAATGATCCCAGCGGAAAAGTTCACAATTGTTTAACCAAAAACTGGTCTCACATTCTAAAATCTGGTATGACCAAAGAAGTATCTTAGGAAATTCTGAAAAAAATCCTGCGCCCGATGATTTTCCTGCTCTTAACCCAGAAGTGAAAAGTACGATGAGCGAAAGATCTTGTAAAAAAGATCATTACCAGCCAAACAGCCAGGCGAAAATTGGAGCTGCCATCCATGCCACTGGTCTAGCATTAACAACTATATTCAATCAGGGTCGAGACATGGACATTAGGCTCATTTCATACTTGAGTGATTCAGCCAGACTTCTGTCAGACGTCCATTATAATATATCGATAACTCGAAGAGCTGTAACCCCAAACATAAACAGAATACGGAGAACATTACCACTGATCAGCCGATCGATTCTTTACTTTTTGGTGAAAAGCTGTCTAATCGTTTAAAAGCTACACAACAAGTGGAGAAAGAGAGTAAAGCTCTTTCAAAAGTACACTGCAATTCATATATGCTGTCCTTCCGGTTTATTGTTCGAACAATAAACGAACAATGAGCCGGAAGGACAGCATATATGAATCGCAGTGTACCAATGGCCAACAAGAATTATTTATTCCGTAAAAACACCACAGACAAGTATTTTCCAAGGACAAAAAATTATTCTAACGTCAACAAGTATCCAGGACATTTTTCACAACCGAGAAAAAATTTAAACTTCAAAAGCCTGTCCCGAGGGAATCGCAACAACTTTAGGAGTCGTCAGGATGGGCAGCATTTTCGACAACAGAAGGAGAAGACTCGACGTTAGACGTAAATATAGTACCCGGCAGGTTACAATTTTTTATCGACAACTGGAAAGAAGTCACAAATGACAAGCGTATTCTTGAAATTATACAAGGTTATAAAATTCCTTGTTCAGAAACGCCTTTCCAAGCCATTCCAGCATTTGGCCTTTGCACAGTACCTTCTTTGTTCACAAAAATAACAAAACCTATCCTTCATTTTTTACAAAATAAAGGTTTCTTGTCGGTTTTATATCTAGACGATTTTTTTTAATATATAAAAATAAACAACTTTGTATTGACAGTATTTCAGAAACAATTAAAATTTTAAATAATCTCGGATTCGTAATTAATTGGAAAAAATCTTGCTTAAATCCTTCATAAAAATGTGAATATCTTGGTTTTTTATGGAATAGTAGTAATTTAACAGTCGAATTACTGTTAAAAAAGAAAGAAAAAATTTCTAAATTAGCACAAGAATTTTATTCAAAAACAGAATGTCAAATAAGAAAATTTGCTCAGTGTAATAGTATTTTGGTTTTAGCATGCCCAGGTGTAAGATATGGCTGGTTGTATACAAAACAATGGAAAGCCAAAAGTTCCTAGCATTAAAACAAACAGATGTAAATTTCGATAAGCAAGTGAGCTTATCAGAAAACTACAAATTAGAGCTCAAATGGTGGATTGAAAATATTTCCCTTTCAATCAGTCACATCAGAAATTCCAAATATGCTTTGGAAATATTTTCTGATGCTTCTCTGACCGGTTGAGGAGCATGTTCTGGTAATGAAAAAACCTCGTGGTTGATGGGATCAGTTTGACCAAAGGCAAAGTATAAATTTTCTGGAACTTAAGGCCGCGTTTTATGGTCTCAAAAGTTTTGCTCCAGAATATAATTCTTGTCACATACTGCTTAGAGTCGATATTGCAACGGCCATATTTTACATTAATCGGATGGGTGGAGTTCAATTTAAAAATCTTAATGACATAACAAAATCTATTTGGCAATGGTGTGAGAGAAAACATATTTGGATTTTTGCATCGTATATTAACACTAAAGAAAATTTTGTCGCCGATAAAGAGTCTCTAGTTCTAATTCAAAAACGGAGTAGGAATTAAATAATCAAGATTTTTAAGAGAATTAAGAAAAAATTTGGAAAATTTCAGATTGATTTGTTTGCAACCTACATTAATAAAAAATGTCGAAATTTTGTATCTTGGTTCAAAGATCCGGAATCAGAGACAATTGATGTGTTAACAATTTCATGGAAAAAATTATATTTTTACGCTTTCCCACTACTACGAGTCATAAGAAAAATCATTGATGATCAGGTTGAGGGTATCTTATTAGTACCATATAGGCCCACTCAAGTCTGGTACCCATTATAATTAAAATTATTAATTGAAAAACCAATGTTTTTAGGTCCTCACATTGATTTACTTCATTGTTCTTTCAGGTTCTTTTCCCCTTGCCCGAGAGCTTCGCCCTCGTTGCAGCCAAGTTGTCCGGAAGGCTTTTCAAAGTAGAGGTATCCCGGAATCAGGAATACCAATAATGATTGCATCTTGATCAGAAGCCACCATTAAACAAAATAATAAACCTTTTCGGTTATGGTGGACATTTTGCGAGAAAAATAATATTTGTGTTTTTGAAGCCGATTCTAAAGATGTTCTTACTTTTTTAATTGAGGTTTATGAGCAAGTGGGAAGTTACGGTACGTTGAATTCATATAGATCGTCAATTTCCTTAATTTTGTCAGCAGATATTGGAAACGATCCTTTAATTAAAAGATTTTTTGAGGGAGTTTCGGTAACTATAAGCCACAAAGACCCCGTTATGATTTTACGTGGGACACTCAGGTCGTCGCTAATTTTTTAAGATCTTGGTATTCTCAGGAAAATCTTTCGCTAAAACAGTGTAATGGATCGAATTTCCCATCGATGACAAGAGGAGAGGGAGATTGATTCGATGAGTTGGGAAGAGGGGATCGAAATTAAACGAAAAGGCAGATGAGTTTCCGACGTGCCAAAACTCGGACTCATAAATAATCGTCGACGTAATATTGGATACGAGGAATTGATCACTCCTCATATGTTCAATATAAAATTGTAATTAATTGTTTTGTGAAATATTGTGAAAGATTGTGCCACTACAAGTGCTCTCTCCCTCTTCTCAATCTTCGGAATCCGTGGTATCGGAGTTCCTGAACTGGACCAACCAATTGTAATATTCTTGTGGTGTGGAGTTTCATCCCCAGACAATCTACTCTACGCAGCCATTACCGAAAGTAATTTTTAGTTTAATCTTAAATATAAATCATTATCAATAAAGTGTATCTGTAAAGTATTGTAGCGTGCTTGAAGGGGCGAGTGAATGGGCGTGAAGGACTGATTTGAACTCATTAAATATATTTATTGTTAGTAGAAATAATCTCATGTGACTTCAGTTAAATTCATTTTGAATAAACTTAATTTTATATTGTGTCAAGAAATTTTGGTCTATTCAACTTAACCTTTTTTTTTTTATACAAGCGCTACAACAGTTATCGCTTAAACTTTTAATGTTAATCGCTGTCGTTACGCCACAACGTATGCAAACTATATCTAAAATTTCTGTAGAAAACATTATTGTATCGGCCGACCTCATTCAAATTAAAATACCAGAAGGCAGAAAAACTTCTTAAGCCACCAAACCTCAACCCTGTTTGTCACTGCCGTTTTTTAGAGAAGACCACGAGCTTTGCTTAGCTTCAATTTTGCAAGTTTATTTAAACAAACTCGCTGATTTAAGAAATTCGATTAAAAGACTTTATTACTTTTAAAAAACCAGTTAGGCCAGCTACATCTCAGACTTTGTCAAAATGGATAAAGTACCTATGTTTTAAATGAGAGTGGCATCGATACAAATATTTTTAAGTCACACAGCACACGACACGTGCCTTCATCCGCTGCTATGTCAAAAGGACTTGATGTTGATACGATTCATAAGACTGCCGGATGGTCAGAAAAGTCAAAGACATTTTTGATTTTTTATAACAAACCTTTATTAGATTAATCAAAGTATGCAAGAAATGTTATAAACGCAAACAATTAAAATGTTTGAAAAGTTAATTATGTTTAATTAAATATCTACTTTCAATGTTTAATATTTATAATAAAAAGTTGGTGAAATAATCACAAATTACATTCTTTTAAACATCTACGTATTATTGTAGGAGAACGAGAGGACGAAATATAATTAACCGATTCAACAAACTTACCTTATGTGATGTTCATTCGGAATTATATGAGTCGTCTCGTTCTCCTAGAAGTCTCCCACCCATCCCCTTATTTTATATATAAAATAAATCCTTTAGTAATATGTGTTAAAATTGCTTTAAAATAAATAATTGTTTATCGTACATCACCATGACAACAGCAAACGTGAAACATTATTTTGGCATTTGGATTTAAAAATTGTGATCAGATCCAACAAAAAGATGGGACTACGTATTATTCTAGGACAACGAGACGACTCATATAATTCCGATTAAGCATCACTAAAAGTAAGTTCGTTTAATCGGTTAAATATACAAGAACCAAATTCAAAGGACCATGGCACGAATCGTACCAAACGTGGATCTGTAAAAAAGTAAAATTTCAATTTCATATTCAATTTTTTAAATAGTAAAAATGATATAGAACGTAGCAAAATAAAGTTTTTTAACAAAAACTTGTTTTACACGTTTTAAATTAAATAAGAATCAAATTCAAACAAGAAGCAAAATTTCAGCAACCTAAGTCAAATAGTTTGGAAGATTAGGAGGGGGGAACATGGTCATTTTTTCAAATTTTTTTCAAAAAATCGTACTTTTTGGCTAGTAGTAGTAATAGATTATTTATTATAATAAAATAAAAATAAATACACTTGTTACATGACTTTATAGTCCAATACATTTTATCACACTTATTTCTTTGGATGACAGTCAGCCAATAATCCTTAGGTTCTGCGTTCCTTGGTAGTGTAAAATATTTAATGCTGATCCAATTAAAAGCAGGACATATAGTTATCGTGTGATGGAAGGAATCATATTCCAAATTACAGAGTTCACAGAAATCATTGCATTCTTCTATCCTAAATTTGGTATTTTTTACTCCTATATAAACAACATATGTGTTAAGTACTCTAATTTGGGCAAAAATACGTTTTCAATATATCGGTGCACAGTCAAATAAATAGGTTTGTGTTTTAGATTCTAAAGTGAGGATGGGATAAATTAAAAGACTCTTCGATATTCGACAGGAATAAAGATCACGCAGACGCAAGAACCTTTCATAATTCTTCAGGCATTTTTCAGAGACCCTCTCAAGTGTATCCAACGACAGAGATAACCATGTTTCAAGGGAATCAGCATCTTCAAAAAAAGGCTAAATTTGTAATATCCAATTTAACTTTCTATGTTTCTATTATTTGATTTTAAATCCGCTAACTTTATTAATTTTTTTATACAAAGTTAAGGATAACGATAGTCACTCATCTTTAGTACTTTTCTTAACCATGACAAGATCATTTTGAAAATATTGTAAGCAAGAGGCAAACTGTCAGTTTGAAGTATTACTGCGTAATTGGGTGTGTTAATCGGTAGAAATAAAAGTTTTTTATAAAAACTCAGCTGAACCCTCTCGATCAAGTCTATATGAGAGAGACTCCATTGTTGTACCTGATAGAAAAGAACGCTAAGACATAAGCTATTATAAACAGAACCACATAGGTATTCCACGAGTCAGCTCTGCTTTGGTTAATTATTCTCAAAATGGTGCCTATTGCCATATTTGCTGAACTCATAAAGTGTTTAACAGCTTCGTTAAATGATAGAGTGCTAGATAAAAGGAGTCCTAAATATCTAAAATTGTTAACTACTTCAATTCTTTGTTTCAATGCTTTGCATTAAAATCCAGTTTCTTCGTATTTTCTCTTCTAAAAATAACAACCTTTGTTTAATCTACATTTACAGTTAATTTTTTATTTTTACAATATAAATTTAAAGCCTGGAGCATTTTACTAAGTTCTAATGGCGTCTCAGTAAGATATACTATACATCATCCGCATAGTCTAATGTTAATACTTCAGTCCTACTATCGATAGAGAGACCTCTGCAACCTTGTTCACGTAAAAAATCACCAAGATCACTAATGAATAAAATGAACAGCAAAGCTCTTAGCAGTTTACCCTTCATTACACCGCGAGTGACCCTGACTGTCAGGGTAGCACTGGTTCCCGCTTTAATAGAGACTTTAGCTGTTTCATGGAAACTTCGTATGATTTTTAAAATTTTAGTTCTCATACCTAATTTCGCCAATTTTTTCCATAGTAAATAATGGTTAACAGAATCAAATGCTGCCTTGAAATCAATAAATGCCGTTTATACCCTTGCATTTAGGTGATTTAGATGAATTTGAATTAATGATATCAATGCAAAAACATTGTCTGTACAGCTTCTGGACGGTCTAAAAGCTAAAACCAGCCTGTGATTCAGGTAGAAGATTTTGATTTACAACCCAGTCAGACAGTCTGTTATAGATTATTTGTGAAAATATCTTTGCAATGCAATTTACCAATGTCAAGGGTCTATAATTACCTGGGTCCTCACAATCACCCCTCTTATAAATCATTCTCATACTCGGTGAGTTTTTGGCTTGCAAACACTATGAAGACCGCTTTTACGAAAATTCTCTATAATTTTCCTGTAATGTTAATTTATTTATTTAATAGACCCTACGGTCCTTACAGACATAAGCAATACATGTTCAATGTGATACATACTGATAATGAGTGATATAATCAATCGAGAGAATGAACAAAGTTTAAAATAAACGAACAGCAGTACGAAAATTCTCTATAATTTTCCTGTAATCTACACGTAAATCTTCATATGTGTACCAAATTTCATCATCCTAAGTCAAATAGTTTGCAAGATTAGGGGGGGGGGGGGATATCATTTTCGTAAATCCAAGGTGTAATTACAAATGTGCACCAAATTTGAAGACTCTAGCTCATATATTTTGAAAGTTAGAGGGGGTGCGAAAACGGACACACATTGTGATTTTAATAGGGTTCCGTTTTACGGTACAGAGCCCTATTAAAATTGTATAAAATAATTTTTTTAGCAAAAAATTTTTTTGCTATGTTCTACATCATTTTTACTGTTAAAAAAATTGAATAAGAGATTGAAATTCGACATTTTTCTCTGGCCATATTTGTTAGGCTTTGTGCCATGATTTTTTAGATTTGTTCCTTGTATATTTTGAAACTTGCAGAATATAATTTTTTTGGGGATAATTTATTTTTTGCTATGTTCTATATAATTTTCACTATTTAAAAAATTCAATATGAGATTGATATTTGATTATTCTCACGGCCCATGTTTCGTACGATTTGTGTTATGGTGCTTTGGACATCGACTTGTAAATTTTAATAATTTGAAAAATGTAATTTTTATGTTTGAATTCAGTTTTCATGGTGTTTAGAATGTTTTTTATTCTATAAAAAATAAAGAAAAGTTTGAGTTTTTATTTTTTTCTGTGCCCATTGTTGTCACTATTTGCGCCATAGGTTCTGTTATTTGGTGTTGTAAATTTTGAAAAATGGAAAATATTAAATTATTAAGGGGAATTAGTGTTTTGAAAAAGCACTCTGGCATTTTTTGTCGTTTTATAACTTTTGGAGTCTTTGACAGAGTGTATGGAAAATAAGCAATGGTTGGCTTGATATTTCCCATGGTTGGACCGTAGGTGAAATCATGCTAGCAATGGCTTCTTATTAGCAAACCATTTAGCCTATAGTTTGCTTGATATAGTACAGCGCTTCTGTAAATATTGTAGAAAATAACAATGCATGTATAATTATCGTAGAAAAATATTGCACTTGGGAAAATATTAAAGAAAACTACTGCGCATGTGTCACTAGTGTAGAAAACTACTGCGCGTTTGCAAGTATCGTAGAACATTAGTGCGCATGTGCAAATATCATAGAAAACTACTGCGCATGTGTAAAATCATAGAAAACTTTTATGTATGTCTAATGGTCTAATAATAATTGTAGACCATTACAAAACTTTTGTTTTCTGAGTGCTTCCGATCGTACCCGAATAATCCCGAAAGACGCCGAGAGGTTCCGAATGAAATATAATGCTTTCAAAAGGTGCCAAAAATTGCAGATAATTAGCTAAAATTTTCCGAAGAGTTACGTGAGTTTCCGAGTGGATCCGAAAACTTTCGAACTGTGTAGTGAGTGGCGGATAATAAACCAAGCGTTTCCGAGTGGAGCCAAAAACTTCCGAATTGTGTCAAAAGTTGAGGACAACACAGGCCCGCAAATAGAAGCAGAGGTGGACATGTTCTGAGTCCAGTGGACCTTTATGTTTTTGGGATCGCTGATTACGATCCAGGTGTCCACATAACTCTATCACGTCTAGTTCAAGGTCACGTAAAGGTCAAGCATCTAAATTTCAAAAATAAAATTTGTTTGACCTTGTATTCTGAAAGAGCAGGAAACTATATGGCGGATCCAAAATGGCGGACGATTTTTTTTAAACTTTGGCTAATTTCGTGAGACTTGGTATCCAGGAGTTCTTAAGATCGCTGATTACGAATTTGCAATCAGATTTTACAAATTCTAAATTGTCGATTCAATTTTGCGGACGATATTTTTTTTAAATTCGTTGATTTAAGTTTCATGAGACTTATTATTTAGGGGTTTTAGGTGTCGCTGATTATGAATATGCAGAAAGATTTTATTAATTCAAAATGGCGGGTTCTCAATTACTGCCAATCAGTGCTTCCTTTCCAGTAAAAAATTTAAAAATAAGAGGTACCAAAAAGAGAAAAAGAATGTTTACCACGTCTACGTCATGAGTGCTGATTAATGTTAAGAGTAAAAGAGACTTGGCTGATGATATTTTTTAGGATATCAATATTTCCAGAACTTAAGATACCAAGGCTCACGAACATAGGCAAATTTTTAAAAAAATTCTTCTGTAATAAAAGATTCTCCATTTTGAATTTTTTAAATTTGATTTAAAATTTTTAATCAGCGACCCCAAAAACACCTAGATACCAAGTACCACGAAAATATGCCAATTTTTAAAAATTATCGTCCGCCATATTAAATCCGACATTTTGAATGTTTAAAATCGGATTAAAAATTCGTAATCAGTGACCCCAAAAACTCTGGGATACCAAGTGTCACGAAAATTAGCAAATTTTCAAAAAATATCGTCTGCCATATTAGATCCTCCATTTTAAATTTTTTTAATAATAATTTTAATAATTTTTTTGAAAAATTTACCCGCGGGTTTCCGGTAGCCATGCCTGCTGAGAACTTAGGGTCTTTAATTGTATGTTCAGAAAAAAGGGTTTACGCCAAAAACATTGACCTTTCGAGTTATTACCGTATAATACGTTTCTTTCCGATGTATTGACTGGACTATTTTTTAAAATATTTATTTCTGGAAAATTTGAATTTTTAAAATTAATTCTCTTCTAAATGATTACAATATTATTGTTATTTTTTGACAAATTATTAATTTATTTTATTCTGACCCTAAAATTCACTCTATAAACTTGTATGTGATTCGTCTACAAATTTGAAATCTAAATTTATTTTTTTAACTAACTTCTGTCCGCAATGAAGCTTTTGAATTATGGGGTATTTATTTATATTATATTATTTATTTATTTATATTATTTATTTAGTAAAAATGGTTCAGAAGTTTACGAGGCCTCGGTACATGTTCAAAGTTGAAAAAAATATCGATTATTATTATTTTTTTGCAAACTGCCCCTCTCTGGCGGTGTCTTAAAAACAATCCCTAAACGTAAATTCAGCATTAACAAGTAAATAGGTCTAATGCGTTTCTCCTATGTCGCTTTCTTTATAGATTTTTTTACTTTACAAAATACAAGGTTCACTGATAATTTCAAATTATTTTAACAATTTTAATTTGTTTCGACAATTGTTTTTTATATTTTATGTTTTAACTTAATATTTTCAAAGCTTAAAATTTTATAAATAGCGAAAGGAAAAAAAATTTACTGGCGTAATTCAATTTAATATAATTCAACTTATGTCTAGTTTCTAAATTTTTAAACTAGATAATCATTAGTTTATAAATATTAAGGTAACATTGATATTAGTGATTTTTAATAAATTATAAGTTTGAAATTATTTATTGTATATATACATTCATCATTTTCAGAATTATACACTTCATTTCAGTAACATTTTAAAATATTACAAACTTTTAGTTAATATTTAGGAATCTTGAGTGCTAAGGACACATTCCATTAATTGTAAGGCAGCAACAGAATCGGTTGTTTCTTCTGAAAACATAAAGAAAAATTATTATAACAAATACTTTTTAAATTTAAAGGTAATTACTGCATAATACTTTTTGACAAGTAAGTTGCTTCTTTACAAAAATGGTTCAAGTGTAATTAGCATAAACTTTGTTTAAAAATTTCACAAGCATTTATCTACTTACTCGTTGTCACTGGGTTACATCTTTCAAAAACTTCAATAATTTTCTCCTTTGGCGTTTCGGATTCGTATAGGTTAGGAGCTGCTTCCGTGTTAAATGTCCTATCAGTATTCATCTAATTGTTTGAAGTAAAAAATGTATTAACTCAGTTTTACTTAAATCTTAATAATAAACAAAAAATTGTCGTAACTGTCACTTGAATAGGTAAATTTTGACCTCAATCTTGACTTTCAAATACTGAATGTTTTATCTTGAAAACTTTATAGGATTAACAAAAATGTTATCTAATACCAAAGTATATCTGATCAGATTATTAAAAAATCAAAATTAATGTATTTCTTTATGGAATGATTTATATCTACATTTTTTGACGGACAGAGATTTGATATCCTAATATCCTCCATGAATTTATTTTAGGCCAAATTTTACCTTTTTGAACACCTAATTTTTAGAATTTTTCTTCTTTAATTGTGAACTGTTACGATTCTTTTGTTATTTAACACTTAATAAAATAGTTTTGTTGTAACGTAATGTAAATAAACATTATTTTATTGTCTCATCACAAATTTGAAATCAACTATAAACATTTTTGAAAATTTAAAAAGTACTAGCAAGTTAACAAAAAACAAATATCTATTTTGTTCTTTGATATCTTGAATTTTTGATATCTCGAACTTTTGTTAACCCTTCTAATGATTCAAGTTATAAGAAACAACTGTACTTACAATTCCTAAATTCTTCAAGAGGCAAGCGAAGTAACGACCCAAATTCTCATTACTAAGATCAGTTATTCCATTTAATAGGACATATTCCATATCGGCTGCAAATCAATAAATCAATTAAATATAGAAATTAAAATAAAAAAATAAGAAAAAATACTTCAAAATAAGAAGTTTTTATTTTTTATTTGCTTCTTAAATCGAACAAAGTTTTAAAAAATTTGAAACAATTATTGAAGGTATCTACAAATATAAAAAATTATTGATTCTTTTAAAAAATTTTTAGCATTTAAGAATGAAGAAGTTCTTAATATTTAAGAAGAGAGGTTCCGCAGTTAAGTTACCATTACTCTTCCCAATTTTATTAACCTTGTTTCGAAATACATAATAAATTACATAATGCTTTAATTGATCAAGAAATACATTTTAAAAAAATTACTTATTTAAAATTCAAAATATCCAGTAACGCAGTAACAAACTTCAATTGTTAAATTAAGGAACTTGATAAATGAGTGAATGAATAAATTAGTCAATTAATTTAAAAAAATAGTAACCAAAAAAGATCCAAAAAAGACAACTCACTTAAAATCACGATAACATGGTCAAAGAAATAAGATACTTCTTTTAAAACTTAAAGATTTGGTAAGTTTATTTAATTCTACTTTAGAAAACCTATTAATACATTTCTTTAGAATTTCCTAAGTGATTATATTAGTTAATAATGTAGAAAACAATAAATCAGGAATCTGTATATTATTTTTTGAGCATGTAGTTAGAAGGTATTAAATTTTTTTTACAATTTCTTATATCTCTTACCGTAGGTAACGTTACTTTCCTTCATGCAAATTTCTCTGGCTTGTAATCTCTCCTCTCTTGTGCTAGCCTGGTTAATAAATTAGTATTAATAAGAATCATACATGTAACTGTTATTTAATTGTTAAAGATGAATTTTTTATGAAATATTCGAAAATATAACCTTAGTTCTAAGTTGAAATAAAACCACAATAGCCTACTCAAAACTAACATTGATTCGGCAAGTTTATAAAATTTTTAAAAATATCATAGGTAGAAAGATGCATTATCTTCCTAATTTTGCAATTAAGGGCATGTGATGGATTATGACGTCACTGGTATAGGCAAAATTTGTCCGTAACTTTTCTCTTAAAATATTAAATATTTTGTCATGAAACTTGGTAGAATTACTTAAAATGACATTAGGAAGGTCTCTTAGACCCAAGTTTGTTTGAATTTTGGGAACTTTTCGAAAAAATGCAGTATTTTTTAAAAATCAATTTTGAGCCAAAATTCAAACAAACTCGGGTCTGAGAGACCTTTATAATGACATTTTAAGTAATTCTACCAAGTTTCATGAAAAAATATTCAATATTTTAAGAGAAAAGTTACGGACAAATTTTGCCTATACAAGTGACGTCATACTCCATCACATGCCCTTAAGCAAACATTATACAATTACGTAGAAAGATTACAAATGAAATTATTAGTTAAGTTATTTATCTCGCAGTTATTTTTAAAAAAAAATCAATTTTCTGTGGATTTTCTTTAAATTGTGAGAATATGAATATCTCAAGTTTTAGACGTTAAATGTTCCTAAAATTTTAACCGGATACTAGGCACATATTTTTCTCCCAATTTCAAGAAAGTCCATAGAAAATCAGTTTTATTAAGTATAACTGCGAGATAAATACCTTAATAATAATTTGTTTAAAAATTGTTTAAATAGTTATTTCATTTGTAATCTTCAACCGTCACTTTATAAAGTTTGGTAAATTGTAAAATTAGGAAAAAACTAATTCATGCCGGGCGCATTCTGTAGTAAGTTGGTAAGTAACATTATTAATATGTTTATACAAATAAAAATTCATTGCAATAATTATAAAAAGATATCATTCATCAGTTGACAGTCATCAGTAGCTTGATAGTTTTCAACCTTTTTTACAATGTATAAGTTAAAAAACTTTTAAATTACCACGGTCTTTTTTAGAAGACCACGTACATATATTAAAAACATTTTTTTTCAATTACGAAATAAAATAAAAATTTGTTCAATAACTTAAGATCCTAATTAGATGGATGCAAAACTCACTACAAAAGCAGGTGTCTTAAATTGTTCAAAAATGTCTTAAAATAAGTCATTTTTCGTGTCTTAGACACCAAAAGTATCCTCATTTAAGACATTTTTGGCCAATGTAAGTAGTACTTAACCCAGTACTTCTTTTTTTATAAGGATATGTAAGTGATACATTGTAAAAATTTGTCCTTACCAAAACACCAACACAGCAGAATGCAAGAATAGCAATAAAGGTTTTCATTTTAACAAAAAGTTTAGAAAATTTATAGAACAGCCGAAAAACAACTAAGTACTGGATAGACGTTGACTGGCACCTTTATATAGTATATAGCAGAACCTAAATCGTATTCACAAAAACATCTGTATTGGAACATCCAATGTTTAATGTCTCAATTAGTCATAACCTACTGAATTCCACTGATTTGAAGGCTAAATTCTCACTGATTCAAAATTTAGAGAGTAATAACACCGGCACACAAAAAAAAATTGATTTGGATTGCCAAAGACCAGACTAGTCACCTCTTACGTATTTTGGATCGCTGAATCCGAAACCGGGGTTGGTATTCTAAAGTTAGCTCTCATTTGTTTTCTAACCTCAAAAAACCACAAATTTAAGTTTAACCTATTGTAATATGCATAAAAGCTGTTGAAAAAATATAAATCTCAAACTATAATAAACTGTGAAGTATCACCTTTAATTTAAACCCAGAAAACTTAAAAAATATTTAGTAGTTCCCGAGATATGATTTAAAACGTGCAAGCATTTTTTCCTTAAAACTCAAACAAATCTTGACTTAACCTGAAAATTATGGTTTTTCACAGCCCCCTGAATCTTTGAGTTGAAAATGTCCGAAGTCGTGGCGCAACGACTATGGTGGCGCTGGCTGTCACCTAGGCTGACTTGATGACAGAACGCATTGTAAACTGATAAAAAAATGTCTTTTTTGGAATTTAAAATTGTCTCCTGTTATGAATAAAAGATTTTTTAGACTTATTTCATTTTAAAATGTGATTTTCTTTAATTTTTTTATATAAAAGATTATTAATATTCAATAAACATGTGGTAAACAAGTGCATTTGTTTTGGATGTAAGTCAGGTTATGTCTCGTGCAAAAAACGAAATAAAGAAGAAAAAATTCAATGTTTTTTAGTTCTAAAGTATATTTATAAATCGCAAAGTTTAATAAGGCCTAAATATATTTATAACTTATTCGATTTTACCAAATAAGTTAAGTGTTTTGTTTTAAAAATGTTGTTTCCCAGATACTGGTAAAAGTGAATAAAATGTCGATAAACATGTTTTATTGTAATTTGATTTATATACACTTTGTATATAAACATTATATAATATATATGTATACAATATAAATTATATACAATGAATATTGATTTTATATAAATATTATATATAATTAAAAAAAAAAAAAAAATTGCAACTATTTATAATTTCTAAATAAAATTAATATACATTGTATATAATAATTATAGTATATACATATTATATAATATTATAAGAATATAATGTTTTTATACAAAGTACATAAACTCAAATTGCAATAAAATGTGTTTATAAAAATTTTATTCATTTTTTCCATCTGGGAAACGAACAAGTATAAGAAAACTATTTAAATGTAAATTAATAATAAATTATTATTGCTTTTTGCCCTTAAAATAAATATATATTTATTTCTTGATAAAAAATTTTTTTCTTATTTCACTTGAAAAATAATTAGATACATCAGTTTTATTTTTAATAGATTTAATATTTTAATTTTTATTAAAGTTTTGAAAATTAAAATAGACTGTTATTCTTTATCCCAATACATAATAAACATTTCATATAAATATTATTCTAATGTCTATATGGTCTGTATAATTTATTTTCCCCGTAAAAGTTGAATAAATATTTCCCTCATCAGAAATTGTATACTGATTTTCAATTTAAAAATACGTTTCTTTCCTTTTTTTAAATAAAAGTTATTTATATTTATATCTAGTATCTTATAAACTTCAGATATCTACTTGAAAACACGTTTTAAAATAGTTTAATTAATCAAATATTTGATTTTTATCAAATTGTCTTTGTATTTTTTCAGATCTCAGCCTAGGTGACATCCAACGCCATCTACAGTCACCCGTCGACTCTCATGACAGTCTATTCTATGCGTTTCAACGCGAGATTCAGGGGGCTGGTTTTTCAGAAAAATATGCTTTAACGTTTTGACTCATATCTCGGGAACTACTGAATATTTTTTTAGTTTTCTGGGCTTAAATTAAAGGTGATACTTCACAGTTCACAATAGTTTGAGATTCATATTTTTTCAACACCTTTTATGCATACTACAACAGGTTAAACTTAAATTTGTGGTTTTTTGAGGTTAGAAAACAAATGAGAGCTAACTTTTAAAAAACGACCTCGGTTTCGGATTCAGCGATCCAAAATACGTAAGAATTGACTAGTCTGGTCTTTGGCAATCCAAATTAATTTTTTTTGTGTGCCGGTGTAATGAGTCAACTACTTTTTTCAAAATGCCTTTGAATTGATCAAAATTTAAGTTTATGAGTAACAGTTGTAATTTTAATTTCATTATTCAATAAATCTATAATTTTTATTAAATTTTAAACAGTTTTCAATTGACAATTATTCTTAAATTTTCTAAATTACCTTACTCCGTTGTCTAATATTCTCAACAGTTTTAGAATTTGTTTTCAATTGTCAAATATACTCAACAATTTTCGATTTTTTTTTAATTTTCAAATATTCGCAACAATTATCGAATTTTTTTCAATATTGTTAAATATTTTCCACTTATCTCAATTACTTTCTTTAATATCAAATTATTGACGTTATTTTATACTTATTCTTTTTAATTTTCAATTAATTCTCCAATATTTAATAATTCCTGTCTTTTTTCAATCATAAATATTGTTCAAATATTTCAATTCAATTGTTTAACTATACGACTATTTTCTTTAATTTTCAAATCCATTCTTCTGTTTTCAATTATTTTCTTCTATATTCAAGAATTCACAATGCAATTTCAAATAAATTTTACTTATTCGAAATAAGTAAAATATTTTACTTATTTCAATATTTATTTCAATTTTTCTTTGAATTATCAATTATTTCCTTCAAATTTCATTGAAAATTTAATTTACGATAATTTTAATGAAATTTTAAATTATTTTCTTCAATTTTCAGTTTTTTTTTCAAATTTCAATTCTTCTCTTTAATTTTTTTTTTCTTGGAAAATAATTTATTTTCTCTAGGCAATCGCAATAAAGTTTATATTAAACTAGACTGTAAAGGAATCCACTTTTTAACATTTATATAGTTTTTAAAACATTGACAAATATTTTATTGTGGAAAATCTAAACATTTCAGGAAATAGAAATATTTATTGAAAAATTAATTTATTGCCTTTAGCAATTAAGTTCTTATGTAACAAAACCATAAAAAATATCAGGTTTAAATATGAAAATCATTTTGTAAAAATTTATTAATTTACTACTCGGTATTTAAGATGAAATAAATAATTGTGAATTATCGGAATCAAATTGTGGATTTGATTTCAAATAATCAGAAATTTTCTTGTATATATAATAGTTCCTATAGATATTTGTAATTAAGTTTTAACACAACTATATCAAATTTGATGTTCAAAAGAAATTAGATCCAAAACAAAATAATTATTAATTTTAATTTTTTTATTTTTTTATTTCTACTGTCTTCGAAATGACTTCATGAGGATTTAAGGATTTAAATGACTTGATCGATTTAAACAAAATTTTGTGGAATATTATAGGTATTGCCCCAAGTTAGGTTTGTGAACTTAGAATAGTCCATCACATGCCCTTAAACGTCATAGAAGTGACTACAATGCATTTTCAGATGTTTTTGTTTACAGTGTATTAGTACCATATTTTTAATTTAATAGTTCCACTTATTTAAGTTAGAAAGATAAACCTTTAAATTTAAAAGTATTTGACGTCAGATTAAAACATACAAAATTTTACTTTAAAAAATCACATTATTTTTACAACATTCATTGTAAATAAAATAGACAGTTGTGCAAAGATTTTCACAGAATAAACAAACCTATCACTATTTATTAAGCAAATTAACATAATTGCGATAAAGATAAGGTAGAAGTCCTGGTTATAAGCTACGTGACATATATAACGTAGCGACTAACATGAATTTAATTTTTATTAAGCTACATATATTAGATCCGGATAATATAATTATAAATGTTTATAACTTTAGTAATAAATATTCAATATTAAATTTATTTCATGAATATGTTTCAGTCTTTACAGTTAAAATAATGTTTGAGTCATTGTCGTAAAATTCATTCTGGGTATTTAAAAAAAATCGACCTCTATCTTCATAATAAAATAACAAAAAAACAAAAAAAAAATTGTTTAAATAAAATGTTGAACAATTAAGTTTGTTTATGTTTAAAAATTTTATTTTTTAAATTCCAATGTTTTCTTTACAATTTCGAATTATAACATTTTTTGTGACATCAACAGTTTACAAGATAAAAATTCCTGAAAAAGGAGCACCAAAATTTTTAAATACCGTCAACCGGGGTAATTATACCCAAAAATACGCTCTTTTTTTACTAAATACATTTTGAATTTTGAAGATCTAACTTTAAACCCCAGGGTAACGAATTTAAATTGAATCGGACGAAAATTTCGACGCCCCCCGTTGATAAAGTGTTTATTAAAAAGCCAGGTTAATAAAATGTTAATTTGAAAAACAGTGGAATGTCACTTTTATAATTATTTTTTTTTTGACATGATTTCTATTAAACTGTTTGTTTAATCAAATGTCTTTTGAAGTTTTGTCATAAAATGTTAATTGGACCGAACGATGAATACATTTGTTTATTAATTCACATATGCAATAACATTCTGTATAACATTCTTTATAACCTTGCTTTAACATTATTCTACTGTTTTTCAAATTAACATTTTATTACACTGGCTTTTTAATAAACACTTTATCAACGGGGGGCGTCGATTTTAAATTTGTCATCCGCCATAGGGGAGACCGGGGCTAGTTGGGTCAGGGGTAGAGTTGGTCATTGCAGTTTACTCAAATGTTATTATTCGAATTAATTCCTCTCTACACAAAAACTATTTTACATAGTGAGATGCAAGTTTGTACCAAGTTTTATTATTATATCATCATTTATGTGAAATAAATACCTATAAGAAAAACTAATTTTGATACTCCAAAGTAAAT
The DNA here is from genome assembly GCA_037103525.1 of Ganaspis brasiliensis. NCBI lineage: Eukaryota > Metazoa > Arthropoda > Insecta > Hymenoptera > Figitidae > Ganaspis > Ganaspis brasiliensis. Next base: position 1,606,545 of record JAZKLR010000193.1, read on the forward strand.
TTTTACCCACTTGGTTTTTTTGTTATATCTTTCTGAGTAATAGTTTTAGAAAAAGTTTAATTATCAAACTAGCATAATAAACCTCGCTCGCTAACGCTCGCTCGGTGATTATTATTAATTTAATTGTTTATTGATGTGGACATTTCATAAAATATTAGTGAACTTATTGTTCATTGAATGTTTAATATTTTTTTTACAAATTTTTTATATTTTAATAATTTTTATTGTCATGTTTTATTATTATAAAAATTTTTAAAAATTAATTATCATATTAACGTGGGGGTATGGTCTCACGGGCGAAAAAAATACCTTTTAAACTATTTTTTTTACGAAACTACTAAATATTTTTAAATGATTTTATTCTTACATTATTTTGTAACATTTTAAGTGAGTTCTCACTTAAAAGAAAAAAAAAATATTTGGAATAAAAAGACTTGCAGCCACTTGATGTAGACTATGTCAAAAATTGAGTCTGTTGCGGTGACCCTAATTAAAAATAGTGGAAAATCAGCGCCAACTGATAGTAAAATTATTAATAATTAGTAATTAACAAAATATACAGTCCCAAGCTGCGCCTTACTGATTACATATATATATTGGATACAGCGCTAAATAATAATGGCTGCGTTTTCAATAAAAAATAAATCAAAAAAATATAAAGTGCAAAAGGCAGCGCTCAATAAATAAAGAAAAACTACAATGAAAATGATAATAATTATAATTGTAATATATATTTTCAGTGGCTGCGTCTAAATAAAAGTATACATGTTACGAATATTACAAAAGAAAAAGTATACACTGTTTTTAAAAAAAGAAATGAAAAGTAATTAACAGTGTTATTATATAAAGTTCATATATCTTGAATTAAAATAGATCAATTGAGGCAGCGCCAAAAAATAAATAATTTTATAAACATATTTTAAAACAATAATTAATAATTATAAATGTGTTTGCATTTCAAAAAGTAGTCAATGACAACTGTTTAGTTAGCAAATTATAAATTATATTATATAAAATAAAAGTCTAAAAATATCCAGAAATCGATACATAATTTCCCTCAAAAAGATTATTAATATAAAAATCAAAAAAAGGCAGCGCTACATATTAAGACTCCCTAAGGTTTTTTTAAAAATAAATCAAAAAGAATAAATAAAATTAAAAAACAAGGCGTCCACGTCGTGGGAGTTGGGCAACATTGTATAAAAAATATATATAATGGATAACATTGGAAGGGTTTAAAAAGCAAAATATGCTTCACAAAGAATTTAATAAATAAAACTTAAAAACAATGTATTCACACAAAAAAATTATAAAATGTATTATTCCGAAAAACCAATTATTTCAAAATATAAGAAAAATATACTTGAAGTAGGATACAAAATAAAAAATTAATCTTAAAAAACTAAAAAAAAAAATTTGCGCGTAGGTTTTTGTCGATTTAACGCATGCGCAGCAGTTTTTTACTAACATTACACATGCGCAGTAGACCCGAGTTCGTTTGAATTTTGTTTAAAAATTGATTTTTAAAAAAGTTTGCAATTTTTCGAAAATTTCCCAAAAATAATTTTTTTTTATAGTTTTATTATTTTATTTCTAAATTTAGTGAAATTAAAGGGTCCGTATCATTTTGACACAAATTTTTTCGGGCAACTTGTTATATTGTACTCCTGATGATGAATGTTATATTTTACTCCTTCTGAAATAAAAGATTTTTAAGTCTTATTTATTAAATAATTGATTTTAATACATTAAATTAATATTAAAAGACTTAATAAATCCAATAAGTTCAATTATTGAATAATTAAAACTTAAAAATCTTTGATTTTAGTAGGAGTAAAATATAACATTCATCTTCAGGAGTACAATATAACAAGTTGCCCTAAAAAATTTGTGTCAAAATGATACGGGCCCAAATTAAACTATAAGTTTTTAAATTTTTAATTTATTTCATACATTGATAATTGAATCCATAAACTATGTGTACAGTTTATAGCATCATCCTTTTGGAGGTATTCGAATACATCGTTACTTGAATCTACAGAATATCCTAAAGATTTTATAGCATCTGCTGATGTTTCTGATTAATTACACTTTTGAATTCAAAGCACACTGCTATTCGTTTAAGAACATATTAATTTATCTTAAATTATAATATTATATAAAATAATTTAATATTTATTTAAAATAATTGCAAGTACTATAGCTTTATATAAATGTAAAATTTATTTTCATAGTACCATATTTTTAACTTAATAGTTCCATTTATTTGAGTTAGACAGATAATAAACCTTTAAATTTATAACAGAAAATTTTGTTTCAATGTCATGACATTCTATAGCAGCCGCACTATTGAATTAAAGACATTCTTTTCTCAGTGTAAAAAAATAAAAGTTAATTGATGAAGTTATTAAAAAAAAAAAAGAATTTTAAATGCAAAAAAAATGAAAAAACATTAATTATTTTACGAATTTCTCATCATATATAAAAGTTATATAGATCAACCGATTCGTTTTGAGATAAGGGATATGATTTTTGTATTCCTTAAGTTGTATTTTTAGCATGAAAATAATTTTTGGCAAAAAATCGCTGGATGTCCAGGGTTGGGTTGTGAGTCAATAAAACTCTTTATTGAAATTTTAGAAATTTCATGAAACATTAAAACGTTTTGTTGGACAAATTTAATGAAACTTTGAAAATTTCAAAAAACGTAATTTTTGTGTTATAAATGATTGAAACAAAAACAGCGAATTAATCAAATATTTAAAATAAAAATTTACAAGTCTTTAAGTTGTAACATACTCAAAAGTATTATAAATGCTTTAATGTTCGATTCATAATAAAAACTTTATAAATTATAAGTAAAAGTAGGATTCTTTCTGAACTCTCTGAAAGTGATTTATTTGGCGCACGTTATTTTCAAGGAAAAAGAAACTAAATATAAAAAATATGTTGCACAAATAAATTTGTTTTATTTAAAAAATTACTCTCAACTTTGTATAGTACAGCGGAATCTATCGTAATCGAAAGAACTTATCAATTGCATCAACCAATGTTTCATGACCCAATTAGTAATAAACTACTGAAAAATAAACAAATTAAGTTAAAAACAGAAAAAACCCAGTGACAAGTAGTTCTTTTTTAAAATTTACATTATATTTACCAATCAACAGAACACATTGTTTCATCATAGTAGGGATCACTTAAGTTTCCATTTGTATAATTTTGGTTACTAATAGCTTTTATTAATTGCGCATTTAATAGCTCCGCGCACTGATGAGTCACAGATTTTCCTTGAAATCTGTAATTTCATAGTGTTTAGGGTGCTATTAAAAAATGTTGGTACTTCTTTTTCAGGAATTTTTATATTGTAAACTGTTGATCGGATAAAAAATGTTATAACTCAAAATTGTAAAGAAAACATTGGAATTTCAAAATAAAATTTTTAAACATAAACAAACTTAATTGTTTAACATTTTATTAAAACAATTATTTTTTGTTTTTTTATATGAAGATAGAGATTGATATTTTTGTAAATACCCATAATGAATTTTACGATAATGACTTAAACATTATTTTATCTTTAAAGACTGAAACATATTCATGAAATAAATTTAATATTGAATGTTTATTACTAAAGTTATAAAAATTTATAATTATATTAGCTTGATCTCAAATGTACTGCTTAATAAAAAATGAAATTCATGTTAGTGGCTATGCGTTATAACGTATATATATGTACATATATATGTCACGTAGCTAATAACTGGGACTTTTACCTTATCTTTGTCGCAATTATGTTCATTTGCTTTATAAATAGTGATAAGCTTATATTATTCTGTAAAAATATTTGCATCACTGTTTATTTTATTTACTGACAAATATTGTTCTAAAAAAATTACCTAGTGATTTAAAAATCCAACAAAAATTTTTTATATTTACATATAGGCATAGAAAAAAAGAATAAAATTCTACTCTATAAAAAAAGTGGATATTTTAGTTTATTTCTATAAATTAGTAATAGGATCTGCTTTAGTTTTTAAAAAAAAATTCCTTCTTTCTTGTGTTATCAGTTTGTGAATATAAATGACACGAATACAAAAGCGAATTTGAAGTTTGCTGCATTATTCATGGCGTAACACAGTCATATCCGGTTTATGCTTCCTCTCTGGATTCCATGCTCGGGTTTTCCCATGACACGGAATTCCCCAGGTGATGTTGACTGACATTACTTTCGATTACACCTAGATTTATGAATATTATGTCAGAGATTGAATATAATCAAAATATCAAATACATATGACAATATCACGGGATGAGCAATTATACATTTCCCTTCAATTTTTAACCAGTCAGCATCTACATATAATTGACAAAATTAAGGTAATAATGGTCCTTTGCTAAAAATAAAATTAGCTCAATCAAGTTAATTTGTCATAATCTAATAATCACAAAATCGAATTTGAAGTACAGGTTTTTGTTACAAACAATATGTTTATTCATTTTTCAGTGATTGTTCCTTCAATCTATGAAATGTACTTTGATATGCCAATTATCCATACATTACCAACAAAAAAGGTATTAAAAAGCATAAAATTATAATTAACTATACACACAGGTAATGATTTTGAGATTAAAAAGCATGACTAAGTAAAGATACGCGTATTTAGAATGTAGTAGCCGGTCATTAAAATATTTTCACACATAAAAGGGGATGTGTATTATTTACCCGCAGGGGGTGACTTTTAAGTAGAGAGAAAATCATTTCCCAGGTCGACGAGGGGGGCTAAAAGGCTGCAATGATTCGACACGTGACCACCAGATGCTAATGAGAACAAAATGAACCCCCATGCAAAACATATGCTACCCTCGTGGTGGCTCCCAATGACCAATCGCGGTAAACTGCTACTTCCGTATATTTCCCATGCCCCTATCGCGGATTCGCTTCATAACCACCCCCATACTCCACAAATTTTATCGCTATACAGCCACCCATTAACCTCCATTAACAGAGTGAGATATGCTCAACTCTTTTTAACTATCTTATACTGTATACAGAAATCGATCTATTTATTATCTATTATTATTATTATTATTATTATTATTAACACTAGCCAAAAATACATTACATTTTTCAATGGTTTCAATACAAAAATAAACTGAACTTATTTAGATTAAGGATGTTTATCCAAAAAACCAATTTCTACAGATTCTTATAAAATTTAAATGACATATTAAATGCATTACTTTACATGTACACTGAGAGACAGCTTGTATGATTAAATAATATGACTATATCAAAGTTTAGTATAAAACCGTTTGAATTTAGGGATAACGTGAAAAACTATAAATACTAGGTATATTTGTATCAATATTTGAAATAGGAACATTGTAATTTGATATAATGCATGCGAAAGACCATAACACTGTATCAATCTTTCGCACGCATTATATCAAATTCCAATGTTCCTATTTTAAATATTGATACAAATATACCTAGTATTTATAGTTTTTCACGTTATCCCTAAATTCAAACGGTTTTATACTAAACTTTGATATAGTCATATTACTTAATCATACAAGCTGTCTCTCAGTGTACTGTTAGAATTTTATTGAATTTTACCGTTCTGTTTTTAAGATATAAATTTATAAAGTTGGGAATTTTACATAGAAACAGTAACAAAACGAGCAAAATGACTATATTTTAATTAATTAAAAAAACACGGTTCTACACATTTTTTTAAAAAACTAATATATTTTAAACTGTAATAGAATATAACTTTTACAACAATATTTAATTAATTTACCGTTCCGTTGTTAAGAAAATGTTATTTAAGGGTAGAAATTCTTCACTTTTTTAAAATAATCAGGAAGAAAAATTATTAATAGCTTGAAATTTTCAACGGAAAATTTTTTTTTCAATAAAGTTTGTTTATGTAATGATTTTAACTACAAAATACTATATAGAAACCAAATTATAAGAAGAAATAAAATTAAAAAAATATTCACTATCATGGACGGATAGAATGAGAACCGCTTGAGGGTATAAGCGTCCTTAAATTAATTATACTATCAAATTAAATTTTGTCAATTATTTTTTATTTATTAAAATGTGCTATAAATTAACAAACATAAAGAAATTTTAGAAAATAACTCCGATTTTCTTCCTAAGTTAAAATTAAAAAGTTTCCATAGTACGTTACAAAAAATTAGAATATTTTTTTAAATAGTTTTTTGAACAAAATATTTTTTATTAATACAATTTTCTATGCAAATTTATTTTATTCCAAACTTCTATTAATATGAAATCTTTATTTTTTACGTTTCTTTAAACAATACGAAATTCGATTAGTAACAAACCATTCTCAAAAATTTCTATCGATATAAATTTTAATTTTTCCAAATTAAAAAATTCTCAACTTCTATTAATTTAAATTATTTCAAACTTCAATTATAATCAAAATTCATTGTGATATAGGTAACCAAAGTTTAAAGATTTATAAATCAAGTTTAAGATTTTTAATTTAATTCAATTTGTAAAAGTGAAAGATTTAAATAATTAGTGTTTTTTAGAAATTAAAATAAAAATGAGTTCATTTTATTTTATTTCCATCTTTAACTTTTACAAATTAAATTATAATAAAAATTTTAAACTTGATTTTATTAATATGAATGCAAATTGTTTTAAATTTTAATTAGTTTACTCTGAAAACAAGTGTCTTAAACTATGATATTATGGTATTTTTATTGTATTTGAGGATCAAAAAGTGTATTAAAATAAGATATGTAAGAATTATGAATTATTCAAATTTGAATAATAATAAACTTCAATTATTATTTTAAACTTTTAATGGTTCAAGTTTCAATCAATTCATGTTAAAATTATTATAAACCTATAAATATTTTTTAATTTTAACAATGCATATTTAAATTAGGAATTTCAAACTTCAGCCAATATTAAAATCTTCAAATTATAAAAAATGTGTATTATAATAGTAAAACTTAAATTAATCAAATCTTTATGATTACAATTTCTACTATTTAAGTCTAAAAATATTTTAAAAAATTCGAAACAATGGAACCTGAAATCATTTACAAATATAAAAACTATTAATTTCAACTTATAGAAATTTGAAAATTTCAAATAGATTCAAACTTATATTTAATCCAAACTTTAATCAATAATTACTATAATTTACTGATTCTAAATTTTTTTATTGCTGCAGACTTCTTTTCCTAAGAATTATTTAAAACAATTTAAAATCTTAATTTCCAAAAATTTAAATATCATTCAATTTAAACTTCTACGCTTAAAATTTTCAGGAATTTTTATATCAACCGAAAATATATATTTAGTTTAACAAATGTACCTAAGTCTACCAAAAAAAAGCAATAAATTATAAAGACGGCATTTAAAAGCCTTAAAAAATATTGAAAAACTGTGCTTGCTTTCTTCAATTTAATTTAATTTATGATATTCATTTCTATTCTTAATTATGTTGTAATCAATAAAATTATAATTAAATCGTCGAATATATTGGAAACATTAAATTATTTTAAATTATTTATATCTACATATTTTTTCATTAATTTTCATATTATATTTAAAGTGTTTTCAATCTTTATTAAAAACTGTAAAGTATATTAAAGTAAAACACGCATTTATATTTTAATACACTATTCTTAAAAATAAAATATAAATTTATTACTTAATTTAAATTTAAAATTCAGGAGAATTAATAAATAATTAAGTAAAATTAGAAATCATATATAAGAATATACATTTTATTGGCTAGTATATAGTTTAAATGCAAAAAATAAACTATAAACTTATTTAGATAAAATTAATTATATATCATCAGATTAAATTTTGTGAATTAATTTTGATTTATTAAAATTTGTTACAAATTAATAAATAGAAAGAAATTTTAATAAATAAATTAAATTTTCTTCCCCAGTTAAAAATAAAAAAATGTATTGTATGTTGCAAAAAGTAAGAATATTTCTCTTTGTGTTGTGAACAAAATATATTTAAACTTTTGTGCAAACTTAATTTATTCCAAACATCTTTTGATAATAAGAATTCCTTATTTTAAATTTTTTTACGCAATTCAATTAATAACAAACCATTCTTTAAAATTTTTATCAATATTTTTTCATTCTTCCAAATTAAAAAATTCCCAACTTCTATCAATTCAAATTGAAAATATTTCAAACTTCAATTAATCAAAATTGAAATATAACTAATGTTTTAAAATTTATAACTCATTTTTAATTTAATCCATGGGAACAATTTTTCCAATCTTTCACCTTTACAAATTAAATTAAATTAAAAATTTTAAACTTGATTTTATTAATACGAATTTTAATTGCTTCAAACTTTAATAATTAGTATAAGAAGTATGAATTTTTAAAATTTTAGTAATATTAAACTTAAATTACTTAAAACTTTTAATTGTTCGAATTTGATTAATTCATGCTAGAATTATTATGAACTTCAAATATTTTCAAATTCTCACAATTTATATTTTAGATGTTCAAACTTAAACCCATATAATTATAAGAATTTAAAGAAATTTGGAAATTTTAAATCGATTCAAACTTTAATATAATTCAAATCAATTAATATTTCAATTTATCGATTCTAAATTCTTTTATTAATTCAAACTTCTATTAATAAATAGTTACTTTTCTTTAATTTTATAAAATTATTTTAAGTACTTGATTTTTGTGATCAGCGCTTTTTTTTGTGAAAATTTTGAGATCTTGATCTTGATTTTAATAAATTTTTAGCCTGACGGGCTTGGCAAATCTATAATATAGTAAAAACTATATTTCAGTCAATCTTATTTTTTGTTTTTACAATTGAACTGATTAAAATTATAATTGATCCTAATTTGAAACCTATAATAAAATTAGAAATTAAATAAGTTTAATAATTCACCAATAAAGAATAAGCATTTTGAGATAAAAATACAACATTTATTTGGAGAAATTTAATTTGGTACTTATTTTTATTTAAAATAGAGAAGAAGATTTCAAATTAAAAAAAAATGATTAAAAGAGGAATAAATTATAAAGAAGGTATTTAAAAATCTTTAAAAATATTTGAAAACAGTGCTCACTTTTTTCTAATTATATCATTATATTTCATTCTTTATTCTTATTTGTATTGTCTTTTTTAGAAGTAATTAAAAAACGAAATATTGTTATGAAAATTATTCATATATTATTATAAATTATAACATAAAATATTCATTAATTTTCATATTAAGTTTAAAATTTTTTGATTCTTTATTAAAATCTGTAAAGTAGCTTTAAATAAGACACGTTTGAATTGTAAATTGTTGTATTGTATTGTATTATTATTGAAAATAAACTATATAAATTTGTCAATTGATTTAAAATTTAGATTCAGGAGAATGAATAATTAAATAAATAAAATTAGAAATCTTATAATTAATATAAAAATACATTTTTTCAAAAGTAATTTAATTAATTTATTTTCTGTCAATGCAGTTAAATGAATTCTTATCAAAGTAGACTCTAATTTTAATTTGAAGATACATTTTTTCAAACGTAACTGATTTAAAACAAAAAAATATCTAAGTGACAAACTTCAGGTGCGGACAGACAAGAATGAATGATAGAATGAATGAATCTTGTGTTTATTATTAAAGATTATAATTATTATTGTTGTTGTAGTCATTATTATTATTATTATTATTATTATTATTATTATTCCTATGTAATTTTTCACGATAAATCCGAATCTGAATTCAGAAGTGTCAAATTGGCAAAAAATTTTTAGATAACCTTAAAAAACTGCTCAAAAATACGAACTAGAGCCAAATTACAAAAAAAAAAAATTTCTCCGACACACTACACTCAGCGTATTCCTATGTAATTTTTCGCGCTGAATACGAATCTGAAGTCAGAATTAGCGAACATTTTTTAGATAACCTCAAAAAACTGCACAAAAACACGAATTACAGCCAAATTACACAAAAAATTTCGCCGTTAAACTACACTAGTGTATTTCTATGTAATTTTTTGCGCTGAATTGCAAATGATAACAATAATTATTTGAGTTCAGTTGTTATTTTGTTTGGATTTGAAAAAAGATAAAAATAATTAAATCTAGGAAATTAATTGATGAATAATAAAAGTTATAAAAAATTCGTGAAAATATTTGCAAAGTAATAAAAATATTTAAAAAGAAAAGAAAATAAATATAGTTTGTTAAAAATAATTAAAAAAATTACAACATATATTTGTAATGAAAGAAAATAATTGCAGAATGACGTAAATAACTGTATATTGAAAAAATAATTAAAATTTGAGATAAATAATAAAAAATAATCAAAAAATATTTGAAAATGACAAAAAAAAAATTTATTATTTAATTATATTTTAAAAAAATCAAAGTCATTTTGTAAACGTTTCACTGAAAAGTAGTAGCGGGAAAATTTTCGGTCGCTTTAGTTAGAAGCAACTTGCAGTGGAAAAGTTGTTTATTAATATCTAAAGAAGTTTTCTGGAAATTTTTATATCAATTCATTAAAAATTAACTGAAATATGGACTATTTGGTGAAATGCGCGACACCCAACAAATTTCGCGACTAAATCAGATTTAGAGAGTAAACATTTTAAACACTACTTTTTCTACATATAAGTATTACAAAAATAGCACTATAAAAAACAATCTACAGAAAATTAATCATTTTTTTCACTGATAGAAATAAAAAAACGACATGAGATGGCAGTTTCTTTAAAACAAATCTTAACCGTCATATGTTTTTTGTTTACAAACTCGTCGTATTCGTCACTAAGCACTATTACATACACGTAAACAACTTTAAAAAAGAAAACAACTAATCGTAATAAAACCGTTTTCGTTTGCTATTGAAAATAGTTTTTAAATTAATATTTTATATTTTATATTTTAATATTTTATAAAATAATCAATTGTAAAAAATACTTCAGAACCTCATTTTTAGAAAACAATAGTAAGAAGTACTTGGGAATATTCGTCAGTTCAACTTAGCGGTCGCAAAATTTGTTGCTGGCTGCGTCGCTCATTTAACTAAAGAGTCCATATTTCAATCAATTTTCAATCAATTGATCTAAAACTTTCCAGAAAACTTCTTTGGATATTAATAAACAACTTTTCCACTGCAAGTTGCTTCTAACTAAAGTGGTCGGAAACTTTCCCACTTATTGTTTTTAAGTAAAACGTTTACAAACATGTCTTTAATTTGATTAAAAAATAAGTAAATAATAATGTTTGTTTGATGTTTTTATACTTTTGTCGTCTTTTCTAAACTTAAATGCGTAACTTTTTGATAAAATTTTTCAAGAAATTGAATTTTTTAATTAAAAAATGTTTCAATAAAAAGACCCACCCCGAGTATTTTTTTTAGTGTGTGTTTCAGTATTTAAAGTATGTCAAATAAAAAATCTTTTAACTGGAAATACACAGATTATTGATTAAAATAAGATTTCCTAGGAACGATAATATCATTTACTCAATGGACGTTTCTATGGATTCGAAAGTATCGATTCCTCAACAGTATTCTAGGCACTCATCGCCTTTAAAGGCCACAATTGTTTTTGTTTTCCGACATTTCAAGTTGCCGCTTATAGTGTACGAATTTTAAATTCAGATGAATTTTTGTGCGACAATGTGAACAAAATGTTAAGAGCTTGTAAGCATTCGGAAGATCTGATTAGTTCTGGTGGATCGTTTTTATTGGTTCACGGTCTGGAAAACTCTTGTTGAAATTCAGTTTTGCTCAAACACGGAAGCTGATCGAAGAAACGTGGTTTGCCTCAGTTTATTTCCCCTGGGTGATGAGATTGATGAAATATTGTAATTTCGTTGCAACGGCAGTACACTTACCATAATCGTTATCGTAACATAACTTGATAACTGTGCATTTAATGTTCTCATTTTATTATTTACAATATTTTAGATTAAAGTTATAAACGAAAAATAATATAATGATAAGAATGAATTGTTAATAATAATTACAAATTTTACTCATTTATTTTAATTTTGATTTATTTTCAGTCTTTAATTAAATTTTAATATGTGTACATGTTTTTAATAAAAGTTCTTGTATTCATTGCAATTTTGTTTTTACACGTGATCTACATTTTGCAAAGCATCGAAGTTAATCCAAAAAATTTCACTGTCATTTACGAAAGAGAAACGAAGGCAGAAGAGATCCAGTTTTTCAATTTTTTACGTCATGTCCACATTTTGGAAAAGGTAAATAAAACTTTTGTTTGTTTGAAGTGAGAAATAACAATTTTCTGTCATATTATTTTCTTTTTGCTTCCTCATAGGCGATGCTTTGTCTTCCTTGCTTCCTTCATATTTACAAATTTTTTAAATTGCTTCAAATAAATTTAACTGTGTTTCAAAATTTAAAAAAGTAAAATACCGTCGAGCGGGTCTATTTTGTATTTTCTTTCTAGCATTGTCTAGTTTGAATGTCTTTAAATTTTTATGTATTTTTGGAATAATAGGAAATATCTTTTAGAGTTTAAGAATTACCTGATAGTACCTAATATTAGTTTTCGATGTTCTCTCGAAAAGTTTGAATCTCAAATCTTTCCGATACTTCGAATACTTACGTAATTCCATGCGCTGATTACGAAATGATAATGGAAATTGCCAACTAGCTGATTTTTATGGTAAAAAACATAAGAAATCAAAAGAAAATTATGGTGTGAAGTTGCAATTTTGTATGTCACAAAAATTGCGTTAAAAAATGAAATTGCACCACTACTTCCCTTTTGTTAATTTTTATTTGTAACGAAGTGAAATTTTATACTAATAAACAGCACAGAAAGCAGGCACATTGCGCCTACAATCTAGGGTTTCGTGGTCTTCTGTTACTCTATGTTTCCGTCTGTCTCACATGCAATCTGAAAAGCTGAATAACATAGGAAACTTAAAGTGACACAGGTTACTTGAAGTGATATAGGCTACTTGAAGTGAGATAGGCTACTTGAAGTGTGACATAGGCTACTTGAAGTGTGACATATGCTACTTAAAGTGACATAAGCTACTTGAAATGTGACATAGGCTACTTGAAGTGTAGCATAGGCTATTTGAAGTGACATAGGCTACTTGAAGTAACATAGGCTATTTGAAGTGTGACATAGGCTACTTGAAGTGACATGGGCTACTTGAAATGTGACATAGGCTACTTGAAGTGTGGCATAGGCTATTTGAAGTGACATAGGCTACTTGAAGTAACATAGGCTATTTGAAGTGTGACATAGGCTACTTGAAGTGTGACATAGGCTACTTAAAGTGACATAAGCTACTTGAAATGTGACATAGGCTACTTGAAGTGTGACATAGGCTACTTGAAGTGGCATAAGCTACTTGAAGTGTGATATAGGCTACTTGAAGTAACATAGGCTACTTAAAGTGTGACATAGGCTACTTGTAGTGTGACATAGGCTACTTGAAGTGACATAGGCTTCTTGAAGTGACATAGGCTACTTGAAGTGTGACATAGGCTACTTGAAGTGACATGGGCTACTTGAAGTGTGACATAGGCTACTTGAAGTGACATGGGCTACTTGAAGTGTGACATAGGCTACTTGAAGTGACAGGCTACTTGAAGTGACATAGGCTACTTGAAGTGTGACATAGGCTACTTGAAGTGACATAGGCTACTTGAAGTAACATAGGCTACTTGAAGTGTGACATAGGCTACTTGAAGTGTGACATAGGCTACTTGAAGTGACATAAGCTACTTGAAGTGTGATACAGGCTACTTGAAGCAACATAGGCTACTTGAAGTGTGACATAGGCTACTTATGGTGACATAGGCTACTTGAAGTGACATAGGCTTCTTGAAGTGACATAGGCTACTTGAAGTGTGACATAGGCTACTTGATGTGACATGGGCTACTTGCAGTGTGACATAGGCTACTTGAAGTGACATAGGCTTCTTGAAGTGACATAGGCTACTTGAAGTGTGACATAGGCTACTTGAAGTGACATGCTACTTGAAGTGACATAGGCTACTTGAAGTGTGATATAGGCTACTTGAAGTAACATAGGCTACTTGAAGTGTGACATAGGCTACTTAAAGTGACATAGGCTTCTTGAAGTGACATAGGCTACTTGAAGTGTGACATAGGCTACTTGAAGTGACATAGGCTACTTGAAATGTGACATAGGCTACTTGAAGTAACATAGGCTACTTGAAGTGACATAGGCTACTTGAAGTAACATAGGCTACTTGAAGTGTGACATAGGCTACTTGAAGTGACATAAGCTACTTGAAGTGTGATACAGGCTACTTGAAGTAACATAGGCTACTTGAAGTGTGACATAGGCTACTTATGGTGACATAGGCTACTTGCAGTGTGACATAGGCTACTTGAAGTGACATAGGCTTCTTGAAGTGACATAGGCTACTTGAAGTGTGACATAGGCTACTTGATGTGACATGGGCTACTTGCAGTGTGACATAGGCTACTTGAAGTGACATAGGCTTCTTGAAGTGACATAGGCTACTTGAAGTGTGACATAGGCTACTTGAAGTGACATGGGCTACTTGAAGTGTGACATAGGCTACTTGAAGTGACATGCTACTTGAAGTGACATAGGCTACTTGAAGTGTGATATAGGCTACTTGAAGTAACATAGGCTACTTGAAGTGTGACATAGGCTACTTATGGTGACATAGGCTACTTGAAGTGACATAGGCTTCTTGAAGTGACATAGGCTACTTGAAGTGTGACATAGGCTACTTGATGTGACATGGGCTACTTGCAGTGTGACATAGGCTACTTGAAGTGACATAGGCTTCTTGAAGTGACATAGGCTACTTGAAGTGTGACATAGGCTACTTGAAGTGACATGCTACTTGAAGTGACATAGGCTACTTGAAGTGTGATATAGGCTACTTGAAGTAACATAGGCTACTTGAAGTGTGACATAGGCTACTTAAAGTGACATAGGCTTCTTGAAGTGACATAGGCTACTTGAAGTGTGACATAGGCTACTTGAAGTGACATAGGCTACTTGAAATGTGACATAGGCTACTTGAAGTAACATAGGCTACTTGAAGTGACATAGGCTACTTGAAGTAACATAGGCTACTTGAAGTGTGACATAGGCTACTTGAAGTGACATAAGCTACTTGAAGTGTGATACAGGCTACTTGAAGTAACATAGGCTACTTGAAGTGTGACATAGGCTACTTATGGTGACATAGGCTACTTGCAGTGTGACATAGGCTACTTGAAGTGACATAGGCTTCTTGAAGTGACATAGGCTACTTGAAGTGTGACATAGGCTACTTGATGTGACATGGGCTACTTGCAGTGTGACATAGGCTACTTGAAGTGACATAGGCTTCTTGAAGTGACATAGGCTACTTGAAGTGTGACATAGGCTACTTGAAGTGACATGGGCTACTTGAAGTGTGACATAGGCTACTTGAAGTGACATGCTACTTGAAGTGACATAGGCTACTTGAAGTGTGATATAGGCTACTTGAAGTAACATAGGCTACTTGAAGTGTGACATAGGCTACTTAAAGTGACATAGGCTTCTTGAAGTGACATATGCTACTTGAAGTGTGACATAGGCTACTTGAAGTGACATAGGCTACTTGAAATGTGACATAGGCTACTTGAAGTAACATAGGCTACTGTGTACGACGGACGGACGGACGGACGGACGACAAAGTCTCACTATAAGGGTTTCGGTCCCGAACCACGAAACCCTAAAAACGTCCCTGGCTTAAAAAAAAGA
The DNA here is from genome assembly GCA_037103525.1 of Ganaspis brasiliensis. Taxonomy (NCBI): domain Eukaryota; kingdom Metazoa; phylum Arthropoda; class Insecta; order Hymenoptera; family Figitidae; genus Ganaspis; species Ganaspis brasiliensis. The sequence goes on from JAZKLR010000193.1 coordinate 1,622,335, forward strand.
AATCCGTAACTGTTTATTTACGGTCCCTGTTCGGGCACCATGTAACAAAATGAAATTTTATATGCTCCGAATTACACTTGCCGGAGATAAGGTTGTCAAAAATATATTCACTTATTCAGGTTAGCTAGATTTAAACTTAAGATTTTATGTATAATCAGATCTTTATTAATTCCTACAGTTGCTAAAGTTAGGAAATAAGTCAATAAAACTCACAGAATTTCTATTAAGTAAGAAAAAACAAAATAATAATTGATTTCGTCGGAAATTAATTAAATCTGTCGGTTTGTCAAGTAAATTTTGTTAAGTCGTTATTTCGTTAAACTAGTTCTGTCAGATTTCTTAAGTTGTTAAATTTTTAAGCGATTTCGAAAGGGATCTGGTTGCGGGAATTGCAAAGATGAATTTCGAAAGTGCGAAATGAGATATTGGAAGTGAAAAGTAAAATTTAAGATGTTGTGAATAAGGATTTGGATTTTAGGAACGATATGGGAAATTAAAAGTGACATGTGGAAACAGAGTTGCAGATAATGTAACATGGGATTAAGAAAGTGCAAAGTAAAATGTTGTGATTGAAATGTATTCAATGTATGTAAGGTGTGAGTAATGAAAAATGAATAGCAGCAACTTCTGGCTATCCTAACAAATATCTTAACTTTGATTAACAATTTTGTCATGAAACTATAAATCTATTTTTTTCCGTTTATTCTATCTTTTACAAAATGAATTACTTATTGTAAATATAAAATTACAAAGCTTATAGATTTTATATTCTTTAAGTGGAGGTTGTGGTTAAAAGCTAATAAGTTGATCATTACAACAACATGTAAACACAATATTAATATTTTTGCAACGGCTTTAAACGAACCCAAAGTCCATTTTTCGGTGTAGTTGAGAAGTGCAAATCTCGTTTGACTGGCACATCAGTCTTCGGCGAAATTTCTAAACTATAATATGTCAGTAACTGAATTAAAGCCAATTTCATTTCAATCATGGCCATTCTCCTACCAACGCACATCCTTGGGCCTGCACCAAAAGGTAGAAACACAAATTTTGATCTCCTTTCTTTTTCGTCTTTATTAAATCGTTCCGGATCAAATTTATCCGGATTTGGAAAGTATTTAGGATCCATATGCAGTCCATATAAAGAAATCAACGTTATAACTCCAGGATTAACTTTGCAAGATTGTCCATCAGTTCCGATAAGTTCGTGTTCTTCTGTACAGGCTTTTGACAATAAAGGAATTGTAGCATTCATCCGAAGCGACTCGTATAATGTTTGTTCTAAGTAGTCTAATTCGTTTAGAACTTCGAAACACAATTCTCCATTGTATTTTTCAATAGCGCAATTTATTTCTTGTCTTACTTTTTCTTGAATTATAGGATACGATGCTAATTGGAGACAGAGAAAGCTTAATGTGATGCTTGCTGATTCGTAAGCTTCCAGCAAGAAACTCTCCATATAAATCACTAAAAGTTTCTCATCCAGTGAATCATCAGTTCCATGGATTTTCTGATATTCTATCATCATCTGTAAGAAGTCGTTGTAATTCTCATTATTTCCTTTTCTGGCTTCAATGACATCTGTAAACAAAAATTACATAATGAAATTAAACAATTAACCTCTTTCGATCAAAATATTTTTTCTCCTAACATTTACGTTACTTCTATGTTCGAAAATGTGCCATTGATAGAATTCTCGTATAGTGGTATCCAATTTTTTAGAATCTGGGCAAAATTTTAATTTTTGATGTGTAATGATGTGAGTATGTAGAGTATAAAGTGCACTCATACCATTACTATAGCAAGCTAGTACGGTTCATGAGGAGAGGGGGGCGTCCCTTCTCTCGCGCGTCGCTCTCTTCTCCTTCTTCGCAGCGGCAAGTAGAGGCAGTCTATATAAACGGATGTTCGTACGCTAGTCCTTCAGTCTCTTGGCTGATGAGACTTGAGGCGCACCTTGGGTTTCGTTCTAGCTTGCTCGTCAACGGCAAACGCCTCTCAAGTTTACTTAAGTGGTGCTGGTGACCAGAATTAAAATTGAGCGCACCCAGTACAACACTACATTGGTACCGAGTGGTTTAACGAAAGACTAAAAGACTATGAGAGCATTTGGAGAATGTTAGAGGCACACCTAACTCATTGTTCAGATGTTTCATCCGGAACTCTTGAAAGTGAAGAATGGCCTACCACTTCTCCAAATTATTAGAGGCCCCCCTGGATAATTTAAAGAATGGGTAGTGAGCTATGCGTCGTCTACAGGAGTACCCGTGGGGATGCAAAGCTTGTTTTTCTGGGATCTCGAAAAATCTGTTGTTGTTTGTTATCTAAACTCAATTTTTTCCTCTAAGAAGATATCTGAATAACTACAAAAATGCCTCGCGGAAACTAGTAGCGAATGACAAACATATTGTTTAGCCCTACACATTGTGTTTCTTTTGTAAAAGTTAAGAAATCTAGTCGAGTATAGACCCATACGGGTGGACACCGCACGTTAAATCTCGGACGCGCCTAAATCAAATAAATTTTGTAATTGGGTAGAAATCTTAAAAAATTAAATTTGATTTAAGCGTAAAACTATAAATAATCTTGGCTCTATCCGGGGAGCAAATTTGCGAGCAATAAAAGATTGAATCATTACAGATTGGAGCGTTTCCATTCTAGGTGACAAAAATTGACATATCAATAAAATATTTATATATTCAATCACAGAGAAATTTTTTTCGTACCTTTAACACTGTTACGGAAAAAAGATTCCAGTCGCTTTGGCACTCTTCGAATCTTTAATAATTTGGCGAGGCGAGGTGAGTAAAATGACAACATTTCTTGAGCTCTTGCTAACATTGTTGCACCAAACATCTGAGAGATGAGTTTTTCAAAATTTTCAGTATCCTCAAAACAGTGACCTTCCATTCCAAATCCAACATGAGCAACAAATTCACCAGTGTATTTATTCCAGAAATCAACCAATTCCACTTCCTTTCCTGCTGTCTTGTCAAGAGTATCATCCAGGTACTTTTTCAATTTATAAGTAACTTCACGTGTCGACAAAAATAGACATTTCAACTTTTTGCTCGAAAATCCCGTTGTCATGACGGCACGAACTTTTTTCCAATTCTCTTTTGTGGCGAAGAAAGGATTTTTACTCATGGACGGATCTAATTCAGGATCAAGTAATATTTGATTTTCTCCGAAACTAGAAAAGTTCGTGACCAATACAGATTTAGCAAGTTCAGGATCACGAAGGAGCAATGTCGGTGTTCTAAACTGATAAAATCCAACCATACTTGAATTTGGATAGCTCTTGTAAATCCTTTCACATAAACTCGGAAAGCTTTCTTGCAATGACAAAACAGACCACATGTGACCCAATCCTGGAATTAGTTCCGGTACACAGGGTATTCCCTTTTCTCTCCAGTAATTGTAAATCCATGTTAAATGGAAATAAAAGTAGAATATTATAATTATTATTACACAGACAAGAATATAAATAAACTGATCCATTTTCTGCAGCTGAGGTTAAAATACACAATGTTGAGATCTACGTTTCATATTTTTATCTCGTTAATCTCAGATACGTTATCAAATGCAAAACATTGTAATTTAGACAAGTTATCAGAAATAGCAGTAATTTAGTCTTAAATAGAAGGAAAAATTTTGCAAAAATGAATATGTACTACTTTAGATTATATCATTTTTTAAATGCAGAAACAATGTCTTTGTGTATTTATTAATCTCATTTGCACAGTTATTTTAATATTTTTTATATACGAGATCAATTGTGTGTTTAAGCTCACGTGATGTTTCATGTAAGAATTAACTAGAAATTAAGATTAATTTTATTTAATGTTAAACAATCTTGCAGTAACTCCACCAAATATTATTTTAAAAAATGCATTTTTGTGTGAGTTATGGAGGGGAAAGAAAAATCAAAAAATTGATTTTTCTCGTAAACGACTAAACCGATCTTAATAAAAAAAACACGTGTTATGTAGGGTAATAAAAGTAATTACTAACAAATTTTACAAAAATTTCTCCTAAGTGTCTACTGTAACATATATTTTTTTGCAGAATTTAAAATTTTTTTTAGCTTATTACAGGAAGTACGATTTTAATTTTTTTTTTTTTGTTAAGACGGAATTTTTAATCGTGGACGAATCTAAAGCAGGATAGAGTAAAATTTAATTTTCTTCAAAGCTGGAAACGTTGGAGACTAATACAGATTTTGCAAGGTCAGGTTCACAGAGGATGAATGTCGGTGTTTTGAATTGATAAAATCCAATCTTGCTAAAATAAGAATATTTCTTGTAGATTCATTCACATTAAATAAAAATGTTACTTTCATTCTCTAAACAGATCATCTTTCCTGGAATGATACCAGTAGCACAAGATATTCCTTTTTTTAAGAAATTTTATTTCTATGTTAAATGGAAAGATAAATAAACTAAGATGATTGTCAAACAGACAAGAATATTAATTAGTTCAATTTCTTTTAAAACGTCTAGGCTTATAAAAAAATACTGATCTTTGTTTTCAACTCATAAAATTTTGATACGTTATCAAGTGTGTAACATGTTATTATCAGTGAGAAAAAATGTTGTAAGTTAATGAGAAAACAATTTTTAGGTAGCAGACAATCAAATATTGTTTATTAAAATTAGGAGACATAAATTAGGAGACGTAAATTATCTTACAAGTTTTTAAAATATTTTTAAACATTTCTCGATTGAAACATTAAATAATATTTCATAGAAATTTGGCACATATACCTGTTGTTATGACTAATGCTGTTAAAATGATGATAAAGATGATGATGATGATGATAATTTTCACTCTAACCTATATTCTTATTTAATTATACTTTCATTAATTCCACTTGATTCATTTTCTAAATTCTCACTTGTGCAAACGGTTTATTTTAACCCACAAACCACTCTCCGGATACGTACTAAAGCTAGTGTCTCTTTTAATAGGAAGAGTAGTTTTTTCAGAAAGTTCTAATAAATAATTATTTAAAATTTGAACCATTGCCACTTTTAACTCAATCATAGCCATTTTCCTTCCAACACAAATTCTAGGCCCCTCGCCAAATGGCAGGAAAACGAATTTCGAACGAGTTGATTTTTGATCTTCACTAAATCGATCAGGATCAAATTTGTTCGGTTCTGGCCAGAACCTTGGATCCATGTGAAATCCGTACAATGAGATTACTGCTATATTTCCTGGCTCAATTTGAGAAACGAGACCGTCGGATCCTTTAAGTTGGCATCTCTTTGTGCAAATTTTTGAAAGAATCGGCACTGCAGGATCTATCCTGAGTGTTTCGTTAAGGACTTGTTCCATGTAAGTTAGCTCTTTAAGTGCTTCGTAATCTAATTTTCCGCTCCACTTTGTAACGACTGTATTCACTTCTTTGCGAACTTTATCCTGGATTTCGGGATGACACGCTAACTGAAAACACAAGAAGCTTAAAGCAATACTTGCAGATTCGTAAGCTTCAAGATAGAAACTCTCCATTATCACCAGTAAGGATTTTTCGTCGAGAAGATCCGGATTATGGGATTTCTGGTAGTCTATCATCATCTGCAGAAAATCGTTGCGATCAGTTTTTTCTTTTCTTCTGCTTTCCATTACATCTGAAACAATAGTTTTAATTAAATATTTATACTTTTTCACACATTTCTAAAGGATACACTACTGGCAAAATTATGGGACCACTTACAAAAATCGTATTAAAAATATGAACGTCTTTAAATGTTGATAACTCGGTTAAAAATTGTCAATAATCAATTTTGTATGGACCATTGGAAAGCTCATAAAATTTTCTGTCAAATAATCCTAACCTGAATCTTTTTTGATTAATAGAAACAAAGATTTGATGTGAATAAAGACAGATGAATTTTTCGTTTTAAGTGAATTTTGATTGTTCATGTTTGATAGGAAGCAGTTTCTTGAGAAATGGTGGAAAGAATTTTAAATTAAGCTAAATAAAACCTTGAACTTTTAACTTTAAAATAAGCCAAATTAAACTTAAATAGCTTGACTGGTTCGAAAGTTATAGGTAAATATATAAGTCGATTGACTCTCGGCTACCTGAAGTGTGCGAAATACATTGAGAGAGGGGGAACAGTAGAATCGCTACGTTAAAAAATTTTCATGCACTGTTAATAGCATTTACTTATAACTTTTAAACCAATGAAGATAATTAAGTTTTCTTTGGCTTATTTTGAAGTAAAAAGTTCAAGGTTTTATTTAGCCATATCTCAAAAATTTCCTATTATTTCTTTAGAAAATGCATCCCAACAAACTTGAGCAATGAAAATTTACTGAAAACGACAAATTCACCTGTCCAGGGCCGGATCAAGGCTGTCACGGTCCTGAAGCACAAAAAAATTTCAGGGCCCCCTAAAAAAAAACAAAAGTTTCTGAATTTTTATCTTATCAGAGTGTCTCGCGAATAATCATTTAAACAATGGAGAACATTTTCAAAGAATCTTAACAAAATGTAAAAAAATGAAATTTTACATGAATTACAAAAATAACAAAATTTCCTTAAAACCAGTATTATGAATGAACAGATAAGAAAGTTAAGGATAATTTACGTTGAAATGGGAAAATTAAAGCAAAAAGATGTAAAAAATGTACTAATTGAAAAACCTGCAAAAAATAAATAAATTCTTTAAAAATAAAAAAGTTTAAAAAATCCAATGAAAGCAAAAGAAAGAAAATTAAGAAATATAGTTATAATGCGTTAGAAAATATTAAACATTTTAAGGAAGATTGATTAAATTGCTTTTTTAAAATCATAATACTACGCATTAAACAGTAAAAGTTTTTAAAACAAAAAATTGAAATTACAAAAGAGAGGAAAAAATGATTTTCAAAATTTTAAAATATGCGGACATGTTTTTTTAAATTAAGAAAATAAATAGGATAATCAGTAAAAAAACGGAAAAATGTTACTAGAGATAAAAAAATACTTTAAAAACTTGTTTTGAAATTCAAGCAAAAAGCAATAATTTCTTTTAAATGAAGAATTAAGTAGAAACAATTAAACAGTTTTAAGAAGAAAACCAATATTTCTAAGAAATTAAATAAAAGAATCTTTCAAAATTATAAAAATTAATAAGTTATGACAAATGACAAAAAACAAAATAAATATTTTAAAAATCAGAAAATTAAAGAACATTATATTTTACAACTTCTAAATTATAATAATATATAAAATTAATCACTGAAAAAAGTAAATAAATTTTTTTAAGTATTGTTAAAATAAAACTGCATAAAATTAACTTAAGTAATTTTTGTAAAAAGAAGAAAATTAAAATCAAATCTAAAAAATAAAAAAGTATTATTAAACGCATAAAAAAAGTAAATTTTTGTAAAAAGAAATGAAAGTTACCTAAGTGATTTTCTAAAAATACAGAAAAGTACTATAAAACATAACCTACCAAAAAAATTTTTTGAAAAAGAAAAAATTGTAAGAAAGAATAATTAAATATTTGAAGAAAGTGATATAAATTAGTGTGTAAATAAGTCTACTTTTTTTTTAATTTTCAACCGTTTTCAATTTACAATTATTCTCCTTAAATTTTATTATTATTTTTTAACTTTTTTAATTATTTTGTTCTGTTGTAGATTATTCTCTCCAATTTTCGAATTTCTTTTTCAATTGTCAATTATTTTGCGCATTTCTCAATTATTTTCTTTAATATTAAATTATTATCGTCATTTTATAATTATCTTTAAATTATCAATTATTTTCTAAAGTCAATTCCATTACACTGAGAAAATAAGCCTCTAGCTAAGCAACTTTATTTCTAGGTTAGGGTTCCTCGGGACAAAACAAACAAAACACCGGCGATGACAATCAAACTTCTAGGATACCGGAGCATATGCTCTGCTAATATCAATCAATTGCTTTGCAGGTGCTATATCAACAACCTCTCTCTGCTAAATTTAATCAAAAATTGGTTGTATTTAGTCAACTTATTTTCTCAGTGTATACAATTTTCAATTAAATTTATTTAATATTCCAAAAAACTTGACTTTGGTCAATAATAAACCATTATTTCAAATAACAATTAATTTCATGAATTTTTCATTTATTTCTTCAATTTTCAATCACATTTTTCAATTTTCAATTATTTTTTCGAATATCAATATGCTTTTTTAATTTTAAGTACAATTGTTCAATTATTCTCTTCAGTTCTTAAATATATTTTTAAACTTTCATTTCCATTCTTTAATTTTAAATTTTTTCCTCAATTTCAATTATTTTGTTCGATTCAATTTTTTTCAATCCACTTGTTCAATTAGCAATTATTTCTATAATTTTCTTCAATTTTCAATTTCCAATTATTTTTTAAATTAGTTATTTATTGTTTGATTTTCTAAATTATTTTTTCTAGTTGTATATTAACTTAGCCATTTTTCGAATTTTGTTTTCAATTGTCAATTATTTTGAGCATTTTCTTATTATTTTCTTTATTTTTAAATTATACTCGTCATTTTGTAATTTTCTTTAAATTATGAATTATTTTCTAAAGTCAATTCCCTTTTACAATTTTCAATTAAGTTTATTCAATATTCTAAAAAACTCGACTTTTTTTTAATTATAAACCATTATTTTGTTTTTTGTTTTTTTTGTTTTTTGCCCGTTTATGTAAATAAATAAATAAATAAATAAATAAATTATTTAAAATTACAATTTATTTCTTCAATTTTTCATTTTTTTCTTCAATTTTCAATCACATTTTTCAATTTTCAATTATTTTTTCGAATATCAATATGCTTTTTTAATTTAAATTACAATTGTTTAATTATTTTCTTCAGTTCTTAATTATGTTTTCAAAATTTCATTTCCATTCTTCAATTTTAATTTTTCTCCTGAATTTCAATTATTTTTTCGATTCAATTTTTTTCAATCCACTTGTTCAATTAGCAATTATTTCTATAATTTTCTTCAATTTTCAATTTCCAATTATTTTTTAAATTAGTTATTTATTGTTTGATTTTCTAAATTATTTTTTCTAGTTGTGTATTAACTTAGCCATTTTTCGAATTTTGTTTTCAATTGTCAATTATTTTGAGCATTTTCTTATTATTTTCTTTATTTTTAAATTATACTCGTCATTTTGTAATTTTCTTTAAATTATGAATTATTTTCTAAAGTCAATTCCATTTTACAATTTTCAATTAAGTTTATTCAATATTCTAAAAAACTTGACTTTTTTTAATTATAAACCATTATTTCAAATTACAATTTATTTCTTCAATTTTTAATCACATTTTTCAATTCTCAATTATTTTTTTGAATATCAATATGCTTTTTTAGTTTCAAGTACAATTGTTGTTATTTTCCAATTATTTTTTTTTCATTTATTAATAATTTTCTTTAAGTTTTAGGTATCTCTTACAATATTTAGAATTCTTATTTATTCTCTTAAAATTTTAGAATTATTTTTCAACGTTTTCAATTATTTTTTTCAGTTGTGCATTATTCTAGTCATTTTTTGATTTTTTTTCAATTGTCAATTATTTTCTTTAATATTTTAACATCCTCGCCTTTCGCCAATTATTTTTCTCCATTATCAATAAGATTCGTTAATTTCAAATTTTTATTTTCTTTAATTCTCAATTTCTTCTTCTAATTCCAATTCCATTTTTCAATTTTTAATTGTTTTCTTCTATATTCAATAACTTTTGGCTTTTTTTCAATTTTTAATAATATTCTTTAAATTTCAATTTAAATTTTCGATTGTCAATTATTTTATTCAATTTTATTTATTTTTCCGATTTCCAATCCATTCGTTCAATGCGCAATTACTTCCAACAATTATTCCTATGATTTTCTTCATTTTTTAATTTTTATTAATTTTTTTTAAATTTAAAGTTTTTGATATATTAATATCAATTTTTTTCCAGTAGTTTATTAATCTAGTCATTTTGTATATATTTTTTTCAATTTTGTAATTATTCTAATTCTTCAATTATTTCTTTTAATTATTAACTATTTTTCGCAATTTGCAATTATTTCCTACAATTTTTTCAATTTGCAATTAGTCTCTTAAAGTTTTATAATGATTCTTTCAGTTTTTTAATTATTTTTTTTGTGTATTAATCTAGCGATTTTTCGAATTTTGTTTTCAATTGTGAATTATTTTCACGTTTTGTAATTTTTTTCCTATTATTATCAATTTTTTTTTAATTTCAGTTTAATTTTTAAACTATGAATTTATTTCTTTAAGTTTTTTTTTTATTTTCTCCAAATTTTTATTATTTACTTCTACTTTACCGAAATTGGAAATAGAAATTCTTTTAGGAGAACGCTAGTTATTATTTATTATTTGAATTATACACTTCAGAAAACTGCCTATATTACTATATAGAAATTAGATTGTAATTTTTTAAAACTTCGGAAATTACATTCTGATTTTCCTGAAATTCCGGCAATTATTAAATTTTCGTTCTTATTTCCGTGATCTTTTAAAAAAATTTTAGTAATTGTCTGAATTTTGTGCAGAAATCGGATGAAATTTTAAGGGATTTCCCATCAACTCCGATAATTGAACAAATTCCGGAAATTTTCTGATTTATATTTTTAAGATTTATCTAGTATTTGACCGTGAAATTCGTCTGGATTCACATGGATTTCCAGTAACTCATGGAATTCAGATCGAATTCCCGTTAAATTCCAGTAATTATCTAAATTACGACGAGAATTTGATAGAATTTCAACAGTCTTCCAAAGTATTTCTAATTAGCTTTTCTTAATTCGCTCATAAAATTCCAGTAATTATAAAAAATTCAGTAATTATTAATTATTAATTAATAATTACTTTATTAATTTCGATGACTCGTTGAATGAAATCTTTAAAAATTTTGATATTATTATTTGTTAATTCCGGGAATTTCAACTGAATTGCAACTAAATTGCGATGTATTGCTAATAATTATTAAAATTACGGTACTAATAATTTAATAATAATTTCGATATGTGTCTAAATTCAAATTAAATTTCAACTGATTGCCAACTAAATTCCAACAAAAATTTTTGAATGTAATTCCCGTAGTCGTTAAAATTCTGATATTTATCAGAAATTATATATCACTTATATCTTATCTCGTTTTATAATTCCTATATTTACTTTTATTTAATCCTATTCCTTACTTTCAGTAGCTTTTTATTATATTCATAAATCATTTTAATGCATATTTTATCACATTTTAAATTATTTCACCACATCTTTCATGAGGTTATTTAATCTTAAATTTATGTTTGGTCTTCATTCTTATCCCATTCTCAATTCTTGTGAACTCTTTCTTCTTTTCATTTAATTTTACATTTTCGTATCTCATCTCATTCTTCGGTAGGTTAAGTTTAATTTCAAGAAGAGAAGACATTTCTATATTTCTTTTTTGACAAACAACTAGTGCGACTCTTCAGGAAAAACACTGAAATATCCTTATCTTCCTTCAGAATTAGAATTTGGAATGACAAACAATCTTTTTTTAAATTTGTTATAAAATTTATATTAGAGACAAAAGAACAAGACTCCGACTTATTACTGTCGCTGATTTGAATCTGTAGTCCAATTTTAAAAATTTACAAAATTCAAAATGGCGGTTCATTTTTCAAAAATTTTCAAATTCGCTTGTAATTTGTTACTCGGGGGTTTTTGGGATCGCTGATTACGAATCTGAAGTCAGATTTTCAAAATTCAAAATGGCAGAAATGTCCGCCATATTGGATCCGCCATTTTTATGTTGATTTTTTTCTATTCCATTTATTACTAATTCCATTGAATTTTATCTATTTAAAAATCATTTTCACCTACTTTATAACAAACAATTAAAATTTTTTCTTACCTTTAACAAGTTTTTTAAAAAAATCCTCAATATTGTCGGGAACTCTGGAAATTCCTAATATCCTGGCCAAACGAGGTAAAAAGAAAAGAATCATTTCCTTTTCTCTTCCAAAAGTGGAAAAGTCAAACATTGGTTCAACAACTGTTTGAAACGTTACAGAAGAGTCTTCAAAACAACGACCCTCTACACCAAATCCAACATTTGCCACAAACTCTCCAGTGTATTTAGTCCAAAAGTGCAGTAAATCAATTTCTAAAGTATCTTTAACAGTTTTCTCTAAATACATATTCATTTTAGAAGATACTTCTTCGGCTAATGTAAACAGTAATTTCAGTTTCCTGTTTGAAAAGCCGTTAGTCATAATTGATCGATTCGTCTTCCAAATGTCGCCTTTTGCAAAAAATGGAGTCTTACTCATTGAAGGATCCAACTTCGAATGAAGCTTAATTTCATTATCATGAAAACTTGCAAAATTGCTAACTAAAATATCTTTCGCAAGTTCTGGCTCACGAAGAAGTAAAGTCGGAGTTTTTAGTTGAAAAAATCCAACCATGCTCGAATTTGGGTATTTTTTGTATAATTTCTCGCAAAGGCTTGGGAAACTTTCTTTCAGAAAAAGAACTGACCACATGTGTCCAAATATGGGAATAACTCCGGTGGCTGAAGGTATTTTTTGCCTCTTCCAAAAATCGTAGTTCCATGTTAAAAAATAGTATAATGCAGTTAAAAAAGAGACTGAAGTGCTTAATATCAATATCCACTCCATCTTCAAGAAATGATTAACTGAGACTAAAGATTTGTAAACAACTTTTCATTTACGCTCGAGAAACTGATTATTTATCTTCTTTATTAACGACGTTGAAACGAATGATGTATACAATATTTGCATGTTACTTTGCATGAGTGGAAAATGTTTAACTGATTAAATCATTCAGAAATTGCAAAAAATTATGAGTTTAATATTGGTAGTACTTTGTTGTATTTTTAAATAATGTGTCATGCACGTGAAACAATTAATTTAAATAACTATGTGAACTGAGAAATAAGTAATGCAACTAATTAAGACAATGTATATTTATGCAAAGATGTAAATAATTTCTGTATTAAAAGTAGACGACCTTGAACTTTTTATCCTCAAAAACCAACTAAAAGATTCATACAATTCTAGTTGTTACAGGATATCCTGTTTCCTTTCAGATTTTCTGTGGGACAAGAAGGCCTACACTTGTAGATGTATTTACAAGATTCTATTTTCAAATTGAGTCTCACGTGAACAAGTGATCCTTAGATATAAAAATTAAAAATTTTTTAAGATCGCTTCAATTCTTATGCGGAATGTCAAAATGTGGAATCTGAAATGTGTAATCAAGAGTCAGAAATCCAAGATGTGCTATCCGAAATGTGATTACACAAAATATAGAATTTAAAATCTGAAATCCGGAATGTGAAATCTGGAATGTGAAATCCGGAATGTGGAACCTAGAATGTAGAATTTAGAATTTGAAATCCGAGATGTGAAATCTAAGATGTGGAATCCAGAATGAGGAACCAGCAATGTAGAATTTCGAATTTGGGTCCCGGGTTGTGAAATCCAAAATATTCAGATATAGAACGTGAAATCAGGAATATGAAATCAGGAATGTGGAATCCGGAATATAAAAATCGAAGTTTGGAATCCAGAATGTCGAATCCAAAATGTGAAACCCGGAATGTAGAATTTAAAATGTGGTTTCCGGAATGTTAAAACCGAAATATTTACTCTAGAATGTGGAATAGAGATTGTGGAAACCGGAATGTAGAATTTAGAATCCAAGATGTAGAATTCGAAATATGGAATCGGATATTTGGAATCTGGAAATTGTGATCTGGAATGTTGGATTCAAAATATGAAATCCGGAATATATAATATAGAATGTGGATTGTGAAATCCGAAATATGGAATCTAGAATGTGGAACCCGGAATGTAGAATTTGTAACGTGGATTCCTGAATGAGAAATCCGGAATATAAAATCCAGAATATGGAATTAGGAATGTGGAATCCAGAATGTCAAACCCGGAATATATAGAATTTAGATAAAGGGTTTGCGCAATGTGATAACTGGAATATTAAGTCTAGAATGTGGAAACCGAGATGTGAAATCCAAGATGTAAAATTCAAAGTGTGGAATCGGAAATGTGGAAATTGGAATGTGTAATCTGGAAAGTTGAATCCGAAATATGAGAACCAGAATATATAATATAGAATGCGGAATGCGAGTTGTTGAAGCCGAAATATGGAGTCTAGAATGTTGAACCCGGATTGAGAATTCGGAATGTGGTTTCATGGATGTAAAATTCGGAATATTCAGTCAATAATGTGGAATCGATTATGTGGAAACAGGAATGTAGAAATTAAAATGTGAAATCCGGGATGTGAAATATAAGTTTTCGATTCCACTAAGTGAAATTTGGAATGTGGAATCCTGGATGTGAAATTGAAAATGTTGATTCTAGAATGTGGAATCCTGGATGTGAAATTGAAAATGTTAATTGTAGAATGTGGAATCTAGGATGTGAAATCCAATACACAGAATCGGGAATATGGAATTTTAAAATTAAAATCTAGAATATGACATCTGGTATGTTTAAAATAGAACGTCTAATCCGGAATGGAGAATTTGGAATGTGATTTCCGGAATGTTTAATCCAGATTTGCAGTCTAGAATATAAATTCATAAGTTCAGACTCAGGGATCTGAAATTAGGATTATTTAGTGCAGAATGTAGAGTTGGAAATGTAAAAACCGGAATGTAGAAATTAAAATGGGGAATCCAGGATGTGAAATCTAAGTTTTCGAATCCACTATGTGAAATCTTGAATGTGGAATCCTGGATGTGCAATTGAAAATTTTGGTTGTAGAATGTGGAATTTAGAAATTAAAATCTAGAATATGACAACCGGAATGTTTAATATACAACGTCTATTTCGGAATGGAGAATTTGGAATGTGATTTCCGGAATGTTCAATCCAGATTTTCAGTCTAGTGTATAAATTCATAAGTTCAGACTCAGGGATCTGAAATTAGGAATATTTAGTGCAGAATGTTGGGTTGGAAATGTAAAAACTAGAATATACAATTTAAAATATGGAATCTAGAATGTAGAATCTGGGATGTTAAATCAGTTATGTGAAATCTAGAATGTAGAATCCTAGATATAAAAACCAAGATGTAGAATCGGGAATGTGGAATTTAGAAATTAAAATCTAGTATTTGAAATCCAGAATGTTCAACATAGAATGTCTAATCTGGAATGGAAAATTTAGAATGTGGTTTCCGGAATATTTAATCCAGATTTTCAGTCAAGAATATATATTCATAAGTGAAGAATCGGGGATCTGAAATTAGGAATATTTAGTGTAGAATGTGGAATTGGGAATGTGAAATCCAGGAAGTGAAATCGAAAACGTCGTTTCTAGAATGTGGAATCTAATATGTGAAATTCAAGACGTGGAATTGGGAATGTTAAATTTAGAAAGTGATATCTAAAATATGAAATAGTGAATGTTGAATATGGAATGTCCAATCCGAAATGCAGAATTTAGTATGTTGTTTCCAGAATGGTAAATCCGGAATGTGAAATCCAAGATATGTAATATTAAAAGTAAAATCCATGATATAAAATCAAAGTTCTCGAATTCGCTATGTGAAATTTGGTATATGCTATCAAGGATGTGAAATCAGGAAAGTTATTGATTATAGAATGTGGAATCCGGGATGCAAAATCTAAGACTTGGAATCGGGAGTGTGTTTTAGAATATAGATTCATGAGTGTAGAATGTGGGATCTGAAATTAGGAATGTTTAGTGCAGAATGTGGAATTAGGAATGTTAAAACCGGAATGTACAATTTAAAATGTGGAATCAGGGATGAGAAATCCATGTTTTCGAATCTGCTATGTAATAATTTGGTATGTGTAATCCAGGATGTGAAATCGAAAATGTATATTCTAGACTGTAGAATCTGGGGTGTGGAAACCGTTATGTGAAATCTAGAATGTGGAATCCGGGATGTAAAATCCAATAAGCAAAATCGGGAATGTGGAATTTAGAAATTAAAATCTAGAATATGACATCCGGAATGGAGAATTTGGAATGTGATTTCCGGAATGTTTAATCCAGATTTTCAGTCTAGAATATAAATTCATAAGTTCAGGCTCAGGGATCTGAAATTAGGATTATTTAGTGCAGAATGTAGAGTTGGAAATTTAAAAACCGGAATGTAGAAATTATAATGTGGAATCATGAGTGCCGAATCAGGAATTTAAAATTATGCATATTTAGTGCATATTGTAAAATTAAGAATGTGAAAACCGGAATGTAAAATTTAAAATTTGGAATCCGGGATGTGAAATCTAAATTTTCGAATCCACTATTTGGAATTTGGAATGTGGAATCCAGGATGTGAAATCGAAAATGTTGATTCTAGAATGTGGAATTTGGGATTGAAAATCCAAGACGTAGAATTGGGAATGTTAAATTCAGAAAGTGAAATCCAAACTATGAAGTTCGGAATGTTAATATGGAATGTCCAATCCAGAATGCAGAATTTAGAATGTTGTTTCCGGAATGGTAAATCTCGAATGTGAAATCCAAGATGTGGAATCTTGAACGTGAAATCTGTGATGTAAAATCTAAGTTTTCGAATTCGCTATGTGGAAATTGGAATGTGGAATCCAGGACGTGAAATCGAAAATGTTGGTTCTAGAATGTGGAATCCGGGATGTAAAATCCAATACGTGGAATCGGGAATGTGGAATTTGAAAAGTAAAATCTATAATATGAAATCTGGAATGTTCAATATAGAATGTCTAATCCGGGATGCACAATTTAGAATTTAGTTTCCTGAATGTTAAATCCAGATTTTCGTTCTAGAATATAGATTCATGAGAGTAGAATCAGGGATCTGAAATTAGGAATGTTTAGTGCAGAATGTGGAATTGGGAATGTGAAAACCAGAACGTAGAATTTTAAATATGTAATCCGGGATGTGAAATTTAAAATTTAGTTTCATGAATGTTAAATCCAGATTTTTGTTCCAGAATATAGATTCATGAGAGTAGAATAAGGGATCTGAAATTATGAATGTTTAGTGCAGAATGTGGAATTGGGAATGTGAAAACCGGAATGTAGAATTTAAAATATGTAATCCGGGATGTGAAATCTAAGTTTTCGAATCACTTACGTGAAATTTAATATGTGTAATCCAGGTGTAATTTGAAATGTGTGTTCTTTGGCACCCAATTCCTAAAAATTTGTTACATCTTGTCTTATATTTACATAATTTAGTATATTTTAATTTTATATAAATTATATTTATATTTAAAAATATTTTTTGCTAATTTACTTCTTTCTCTATGGAAAAGCCTTTTTTTCCTTGTTTTGAACATAATTATACAGTAATAATAATACCATCTAATTTATTTCTCAATAAATAAAACAGTTTTATCTTTTCAGTTGTGCCCTTGGTTATGGAGACTAAAGGAAGCAGATGCTAAAATTCTATCGACTGGAAAATTTTTCACTGCCGTAATACAATTACCAATTATAGGTAAATTTATCATAAACTTTTGTAAAAATGTTCACAATATCTATTAGTTTCTAAAACCTTATAAATAAAAATAAAAAAAAGATTTGTTTACTTTTTAAGCAAAATACAATATATTTTAAAATAGAAATATATCACATATTTCAATGTATGAAATATGTGTGATTTTTTAAAAAACGTATGTTTCCTTTGACATATTTTTGCTGAGGTTCAGGTTTATTATTAATTGATTTACGTTATATTAAAACAGGTGACAGAAGAATCTACTTATCAGTAACAAACTTCAATCCACCAAAATATTTTGCCCTCGAGACAATAGACAATTTTTTACACTATCGAATAGAAATTCGGTTAAAAAGCCGCAAAAATCGTCTTATTTTAGAAACAAGTGTTTTCTGCAACGAGACAACGGCTCTTTTTCAAGTGAGTACTTAAAATCATATTAGTAAAAATCAAATCAAAAAATTAGACTAATAATTCGTGCAGCAGCTGAGGAACGTCTTTCTGCTTGAAATTGAGGTTCATTGAACCAAGACAGATCATGAGATGAGCATTCTGAGTTACTATTCCCTCGTGAGAGAGATAGATTTGCCTCTGGATCTTTTACTTGCAATCCGCGAGACCGGGAAAAACCCCCGGCTCCAAAGGGAAAGGAAGAAGTAGAAGAAGTACCCTATTATCTCAACTATTCCTTTAGCTCTGGGGACCCCTCACAACTTTCGATCTTTACAACTCTGAGCATACAGAAAGAAGGATCAGAATCCATTCTTATAGTCGCACGTGCCCTTCGCCGATTTAACAAAAGATTCTTGCAAGCCCCATGGAAAATCCTTCTTGCGTAATACCCAAGAAGATTCAGGTCTTCAGACAGTCTCACCTGGTTGAGTTTTGGCGGGAAATCCCAATAATGAATCATGCTCTATAAAAAAAGTATTGTGCCAAGTTTTGAAGGGTGAAAAGCTTTATTCTCATGTTCAAATTTTTACGCAACTTTTATCACACAAAGACTGCTTTATAGGAAACTTTTTTGGAAACTTAAAGATATCTTGATAGGTTATGTCAAAGACATTTTGTAGGATTTTCGATGGGGGAGTATTTTTAATACTTTTAACATTTTACTACTGTATATACATATGATAAACAAACCACTTTTAATTAATATTTGTTATTATCGAAAATTTAAAAAATTGTTAAAAATATAAACAATTAAAAATAATTTCATGTTGTCCCATGATTTTTCAGAATTTTATTGAATATTTTTTTATTGAATATTACTCCTTATTTAATGACAAACAGTTTAAAAAAAAGAAAAGTGCGTAATGTTAATTTAGTCAAAAGTTATTCAGGTTTTTTAATTAGCGCACCATGCGCTCCACGAGCGACAAACAGTGGAAAAAATAATTTGTTATGGACAAATTGATTTTTAGCCAACAATTTTAACCGATTAAATTTTTTTTAATTGAAGGTAATAAAATTCTGCATAAAATGTACGTTTTTTATTTTTAAACAAAAATTGTTAACAATTATTTATTAAACGTTAAAATAAAAAAAAATATTTTTTTGTACTTTAAACGCATATTGTTAATTAAGTTAATTAAATAAAAAATTAGTTGTTGCTTATTTTGGTATAATTGTATATTGTATTATTGTATTGTATAAATAATAATTAAATTCATTGTTGCAATAGTCTAAGAATGTTTTTACGCCGTAACTATATATTGTTTAAAGTTTTTTTATTTTTTATTAACAAATAAATTAACAAAAACTGATTTATTTAGATTTTATACATTTAGCAATTTAATTTAATACAATTTACAGCATTTGTTATTTAAAAATAATTATTAGTACTATTCAAGATTATAAACAATTAATTTGTTGTGTCATAAACATTTTATATAAACAATGTATATCTCC
Source organism: Ganaspis brasiliensis (assembly GCA_037103525.1). Taxonomy (NCBI): domain Eukaryota; kingdom Metazoa; phylum Arthropoda; class Insecta; order Hymenoptera; family Figitidae; genus Ganaspis; species Ganaspis brasiliensis. The sequence goes on from JAZKLR010000193.1 coordinate 1,641,702, forward strand.
AACTTTCTTATAACGTGATTTATGAAATTTTATTCGCATCATTATTACATAATGATAATTTAAAATATTATTTCTAATTCATTTTTTAATTTACGCATTGTTTAAACAATGCTTACTTAACAAATTCATAGTCTCCAAGTTTTTATTTGTTTAAATCTTGTTCTTTTTAAATATTTCATAATATGGACAATATTTTTTTAATTTTTCGTTAACTTTAACTAGCTTCAAAATTAAAAATTATTATTAACAATTATTTAAACAATTTTATAAACAATGTTAAAAAATAATTTCAATTCAATTCGCGTCATTTTTTGTCTTCCATTACTGTTCATCTGTCACTCGTGGCGCATGGTGCGCTAATTGAAAAAACTAAATAACTTTTGACCTACTTAACATTACACAATTTTCTTTTTTTTAAGTTTTCGTCATTAAATGAGGAGTAATATTCAATACAAAATTTCTGAAAAATCATGGGAGAACATGTAAGTATTTTTAATTGTTTAAATATATTGTTTATATTTTTCACAATTTTTAAATTTTTTTTATAATGACAAATATTAATCAAAATAGTTATGGTATATAATGGTATTATTTGTTATTATTCATACCAAAAATAAACTCGATTCCTAGCATAGAATGGTAAAAAATAAATAATTTCGAAATTCGTGCGGAAAAACTTGTATTTTTTGTTTATATAATATAGAATAGAAAAATGTTAAAAGTATTGAAAATACTCACCCATCAAAAAATCAAGGTTACATTTCACAGATTTTGACTCAATTACCTGATGTGAATAAAATATTAGACTCAATAGTTTATTCGATTTCAAAGACAATTGCTTGTAGTCGCATATTAAATTGACGCATATTTTGAGGTTATGAACATCAACACTTGAGTTTTAATAACAGAGAGGGTGGCAATCTCAAAATGCGGAATTTTTTGAAACTATCGGCGCTACCGTCAAAAGCTTAAATAACACTAAATTTGAAAAATTGAAGTTAAGCTTTATTTTTTATTATTTAAATATAAGTAATAAAAAACTCGAAGTTTGTCACTGCTCAATTTAAACCCCCACTTAAAATCAGTTGAATCAAATCTCAGGTCAGGTTTTTTCAGTGATATTTTATTACTTAAACGAAAAAATTTCAATACAAAACAGTACCATTATGACAAGTGTTATTGTTTAATGTAAATTCATTAAAAAATTGTACGCTTCGCGTAATTAATGTTGATTAGATAATTTTCGATAGAAAATAACTTGACTAATGAAATTCAGATTAGTTTGCTGAGTCAATATCCTCTTTAAGTAGAGACTTTCAAAAACAGTTTCATGTCGCTACATTATCTAATTGTAGATTAAAATATTTCTTCTGCAATATGCTAAATATTTGAATAACAAAAAAATTATCTGCAAACTGTTTCTTGGTAATTTTCATTGTTTATAATATATCGCCGAGCTATTTCACTAAGCTTGACACGTGCGTCTTAGATAATAAAAAGTTCAAATCGAACCCTTTTTATTCGCATAAGCAAGATATAGTATCTTTCTTTGATTGTGTTTCTCTCTCTTATCCACTACTTTCTTGTGCTTTTTTTTCATTCTAAGCTTAGCTGAAGGTTCTGGAAATCATTGATCACTGTTACTTTTTTTTTTTTGGTCCTAGTGACCTCGACAAAGATCCCCTGTCCCGTCAACACTGAATGCAGGCTTTATAAGGACAGCTGTCTTTTGATATCTTTTGGTGAAAGATTCTTTTGTCGCGTGCCACACGTCAGACTCGCATCCTTCATAATTTTACAATCTTCCCCATTTCTTTGTTTTGCTTAAGAAGGTAGCAGTTTGTATCTTGCGTAAATTTCGCAAAATCAAAAATTTAAATATTTCACTTATTGAAACTTGAAATGATCATAGTTTGTGGAAAATAACATAGCAAAAAAAAAATAAATAATAATAATAAAGTTCCCTGATCTGGGTATGAGATCCATATTTTCTTATACGTATTTTGATGCGCTGAATTCAAATCCATGATTAAAATTGGTCCAGAGAATCTGAATATTAAGCTATCCGGTAAGAAGCGAGAAATTAGAACGAATTGAAAATTTCTGATGATTATTAATCCCATTTCTGTTCAATCCTTTGTATCCATCAAAAACCATTGAAAATAAGCTAAATTCAATCCTTTTTATAAGAACTTTAAATAATTATAAAGAAAAAAAATCCTCGGTTTGAAGATTTGAACTTGGATTTCTAACGCAGAAGTCAGACGCCTTGTCCGAATTGCTACTAGAGTTACAATTAAATATTATATTTTCAAGGAGTAAAAACTCCTGAAGTTTAACGGTAAAATCTCAAATTTATCGGATGTAATGGAAAATATTAAAAATAAAAACGTCATTATGAGTTTATTAAATGTCCAAAGAGATTTTTAAAAAAATTTAATTTTCATTAGTTATAAACAGTGGCGTAACTATTAAGGAGACCTTCAGCTCTGGGGGCCCTCAGTCAACCCTAATAAACCTTTTTTTCATACAAAATTTATAAAATTTAAGAATTAAAAAAATTGCAACAACTAATTAAAAATAAACAAAAAAATTGCAAATTTTTCAAATTAATTGAAAAAAATGTAATCAATTAAAAATTGGGGAAAGTAATTTGAAAAATCATAGAAATATTTTAAAAATAAAAAAAATAAATTGAAAAAAATTAAATAATGAATAATTAGGCAAAATAATTGAAAATTGAGATAAGTAATATAAAATTGAAAAAAATAATTAATATTTGAGCAAATAAATGAAACAAGATAAACATAATTTAAAATTGAAGAGAATAATTTTGTATTAAACTGAAATAATTAAGAACCTCTTTGAAACTACACAAAAGAACGAAAGTAGTTAAGAATTAAAGAAAATATTATAAAAAATCATATAGATAATTGAAAATTGAATAAAATAATTGAAATCTCAGATAAATAGTTTAAAATTTTGGAAATTATAAAAGAAATGAAAAAAATTGAAAATTAAAGGATATAAAATTTGGAAAATAATTAAAAAATGATTTTACTATTTGAAACTGGAAAAACTAATTGAAATATGATACAAGCAATAAAAAGTTGTAAAAAGTAAATCACATTTGAGTAAAATAAATGAAAAAATTACAGAATTTTGTTTTAAATAAAAAAAATTATAATTCTACTTTGCGAAAAATACAAAAGATTGACTAAGAAAGAGAGAAGAAAATTGAGGAAGGCTAAAAATAAATGAAATTTACGATAATCAATAAAAAAAAATTGGAAATTATGAGAATTCATGAAAATAATTAAAAATCGAATAAAATAATTCAAATTTTATAAAAATACTTAAAAATTTTAGAAAATAAGAATAAAAATTAACAATCGAGGAAAATAATTAAAAAAATAATAAAATTAATTCAAAATTAATAAAAATAATTAAAATATACTCCCACATAACACGTAATATTCCAGGGATATTCCTGGAATATTTTTTTGTGACATTCGGAATATTCCAAAGGAATATTGCAGTGACGTTACTGGAACGTTGCTATGTCCGACTCAGGGAATATTTCAGTGGAACATTCCATGAATATTAAATTGTAATGTCTCTGGAACATTACAATATAACATTGCAGGAATATTCCATTGGAATATTCATAAGTTTTTTAAAGCAAAAAAAATTTAGTCTTTAAATTTATTAGTTCTTATTAGAATTTTTTATCATTTTATTTTTACATCTTAAAACAAATTAAAAATTCTAAACGCGACGGGAGGATTCGATCCCTAAACCTAAGACCTATCTAACGATTAACGCTCGCGGCTATTTTATCGGTATGAAAATTCTATAATAAAGCTGGATGAACTTCAACTATTTTAGATATGTATTAAAACTATATCTACTCGGTTTAGATTCTTATTTTCATACCGATAATAGCTGCGAGCGTTAATCGTTAGATAGGTCTTAGGTTTAGGGTTCGAATCCTCTCGTCGCGTTTGGAATTTTTAATTTGTTTTAAGACGAAAAAATAAAATGATAAATAATTCTAATAAGAATTAATAAATTTAAAAACTAAAATTTTTTTGCTTCAAAAAACTTATGAATATTCCAATGGAATATTCCTGCAATGTTATATTGTAATGTTCCAGAGACATTACAATTTAATATTCATGGAATGTTCCACTGAAATATTCCCTGAGTCGGACATAGCAACGTTCCAGTAACGTCACTGCAATATTCCATTGGAATGTTCCGAATGTCACAAAAAAATATTCCAGGAATGTCCCTGGAATATTACGTGTTATGTGGGCTGACAATAATATTTAAGATTGAGAAAAATAATTGAAATATGATGAAAATCATTTAAATATAAAAGATTGAAAACAGTAAATAAAATTTGAGAAATGTAATTGAAAAAATTACATAATTTTGTAAAAAAAAAAAAAATAATAATAATTCAAATTTGTGAAAAATACATGAAGATCTTAGAAATCAGTTGAAAAAAAACGAGAATAACCAAAAACAGGAGAAAAGAATTGAAGAAAGCTAAAAATAAATGAAATTTACGATAATTAATAAAAAAATTTGGAAATTATGAAAACAAATTAAAATAATGAAATATTGAAGGAAATAATTAAAATTTTAAAAAAATATTTAAAAATTTTAGAAAATTAGAATAATTAAGAATCGACGAAAATAATTGAAACATGATAAAATTAATTCAAAATTGAAAAAATAATTTAAATATGAAGGTTTGAAAACAGTAAATAAAATTTGAGAGAAATAATTAAAAAAAACTATAGAATATATGTTTAAAAAAATAAACTAATCACAAAATTACTTAAAAATGTTAATAAAAAGAGAATAATTAAAAAATCGCAGAAATAATCGAAAATTGATGAAAAGAATTAATAAAAATTCAGAGAAATAATTGAAATTTTTGAAAATTATATCAAAAGAATAAAAATAATTATAAATTGGAGAAAATAATATGAAATTACAGAATTTGATTTTAAGCGGAAGAAATTAATTCGGAAAACGTTTAAAAATTGAAAATTGAAGACAATATTCTAAATTTGAGATAATAACTGAAAATTTAGAAAAATTATTACAAAATAATAAATAGAAATGAAAATTGCACAAAAAAATTGAAAATTGAGAAATATATTTGAAAGCTCAGTAAATATTAATTCAGAAATAATGAAAATGATTGAAAATTGAAATTAATAATTGCAAATTGACAAAAATAGTGGTAAATTAAAAAAATGAATTTAAAATTACGATGAATAATATAAAATTAAGTAATAATAATTAAATTAATTAATTAATCATAATAAAAAAGAAGTATTAAAAATTGAAGAAATTTTTAATTACTTTAAATTTAGTATTTTTGAAACGTGGATTAATTGAACTTTTAATCTATGCAAGTGCATATTAACTAAAATTTGAAGAAATTACAATTGCTATAAATTTAAATTTTGAGAACATTTTCAGAAGGTGGTATATGATTTAATATTTTAAAAGAAAAATACAACTTGTGACAAATAGATGTGGACAGAATGAATTAATTAAACTTATAAATTATTATTTATAATTGGGGCCCCATTTTCCTTTTTGCCCCAGGGCCCGTGCTCTTCTAGTTACGCCACTGGTTATAAACAATTAAAGTTTTTGACAGTCCTTAATTGAAAAATTAATATCTTGGAATCAAAAAATTGGATTTTAATGGAATTCGGTGTGCGTTTAAAGTAAATAGGTATTGTAATTAAATTATCTATCGATTTCTCGAGCCGAATTTTTTTATTACTTAATTATTTATATTAATTTTATAATGAAAATCTATGGAAAAATCAGAATTTTGCAGAAAATCTATTTTTTACCCTTGAAAAAGTCAAATATTGTATCGGAAGTCATATTAAAAATATTTTAGAATATTTCTAGTATATAAAGATTTGCATATTAACAGTTTTGTAAGTTCAATTATAGAAAAAACGACATAAGGAGTAAAAATTTAATTTATTTTGCATTCCTTGAAGGTTTTCAATAAAATCTTAATTAATATTTAAAATTTATATTCTCTTACATAATGTTAGACATTTAAAAATATTTTAAACAATCTCTTATTGTTAATTTTTAATTTAAAAAAAAACCAAACCAAGCTCTAGTTCTTTCTAAATTTTTCAACCTTTTGTGTCGACAATAACGAAGTTTGAAGTTAAAGGATATAATTAAATGTTTAACAATTGTTTAAATAATCTAGAATTGTTCATTTTTAATTTTCTGAAAAATAATCGTACAGAGTTCTAGCTTTTTTTTCAAAATTTTGCAATTTACGATGTTTGCAATAACTAGAACTCTCTAAATCGGAATTAGTTAAAAATAACTAATTGAAAGCAAAAACTCAGTCACTAATTGAAATAGTTAGATTTCTACTAATCATTTAGTAAAAATAACTAATTATTAGTCAAATTTATTTTTAGGTTATGCAAAAATAACTAATATTTTAGCGAAATTCTGCTTACTAATAAATCAATTAGTCAAATTGTAACTATTTTTTAGTTATGTTTTTACTAAAAATTAGTCATTTTGTTACTAATAATTAGTTATTTTTAACTAATTGCTGAAATAAAAACTCAGGCTATATTTGACTAATTATTATAGTTATTTTTAACTAATTCAGAAATAGAAAGCTTGAATTATGATCTTTTTAACGCTTTTTAAAAATTGTTCAACGATGATTTTTGACGAAGATATGACGTTATACTTAAAGTATGACTTTTTTTTAATTTTAAAAACACATCAATAGTGCGTTATAAAAAAATGATTTTAAGTAAAACATATCACATCTTCATTAAAAATTGTCGTAAAACAATTTTTAAAAAATTAGTTTAAAGATCATAATATTTTGAGGTTAGGTTCGAACTCAAATCCCCTGAACCAATTCTGATGTCGGATTCTAAATCAACGCATCAAAATACAAAGGAAAATATGGGTTCCTCATTTTTTTTTGTGGGACTGCGTAATAAATCCCAAAAAGTTCATTTTGGATTTCGTACTTTCCTGTATATTCATAAATTTCAAACTATTGCTTGGAATAAAATCGAAAATAATTAACCAAACACGTTAAGCGGAAAATTATCTCTGGATATTAAATTACCAGGGACAAAATATATAGTGTACGTTCGAAATTAAAATTCAATTACTCTAAAATTAATTTTGTAGAATTCTCTACAGCGCATGTGCATTCAATCAGAAATATTTTCCAGTATAAGCACATATGTATTTAATAAACTTTCAGCTCCAGAAGTTAATGTCAAATATAGTAGGATAAATTAATTTCAGATATATTTGAAAATGTACTAAATGTAAATGATAATTACCAACTCGAGGGAATGTGTTGAAGTTACTAGTATAATTTCTTTTTAATTTGATCTTTTTTACTATCTATAGCTTATCTCAAATTACAGTTTCAGTAAAACGTCTATTAACTGATTCAATAAGTGAAATTTAATTTTTTTTACTTATTATTAATTAGTACTATAGTTATTTGTCCCTATTGTTCCATAAAAATTTATCTAAGATTTTCTATCAGTTTGTTATATTTATAATTAATATACAGATTCAAACACCAAATTTTTTACTAAGAAATATTTTTTTTTCAGTACACCGTGGGAAACATTGCATTTTACATTGCTAATAAACATCTTCAACAATCGATGCAAAATGTACTGGATTTTTATGAAAGTATAAACTCATTAAATATTTTCTAATGTGTTAATAAATATTATTTAACTCTTTTCTTTAAATAAATTCTTAATAAATCTCTTGGCATTTTACAATTATTTTTACATAATATAATTATTTTTCAAATTATAATCATTTTCTTCAAATTACAACTAATCACTTCAATATAGAATTATTTAATATATTTAATTGTCCTGTTTACTATTTTTATCGTTTTCTATATTAAAATTATACTAAAATTTTTTAATGTTTTCTTCAATTTTCAATTAATTTTATCATGTTTCATCATTTTTCTCATTTTTAATTAGTTTTATTATTTTTTAACTAATTTTCTAAATTTATAATTATTTATTTCCAATTATTATTTTCAATTTACCATTATTTCGTATCATTCTGCAATTATTCTCTTATAGGTATTTCAAAAACATGTTGTAATTCTTTTAACTATTTTTCGCAAATTTTCTCCAAGTTTTAATTTTTTGTATCCTTTTGCAAATATTTCTTCCAATTTCTTATAATTTCTTGAATTTTTAATTATTTTTTTTCAATTATTTTCATTAAATTTCAATTTATTCTTTCAAATTTTAATTATTTTCATCAATTTTTAATTAGCATTATCATTTTGCAATTATATTTTCCACTTTTAAAATTTTTTCATTACTTTTCAATTTTATTTGCAACATAGCTATCTACTTATTATATATATATATATATATATATATATGTATTATTACTGCAAAAGGTTATTTATAGCCTGTAAGATTTACTAAATAAATAAAAAAATAATTTCCTAAATTTTAAAATATTATTTCATTTCTTAATTGTTGTATCCAAATTTCAATTTTTTACAGTCTTTTCTTTTATTTCAAATATATTTTGAATTTTTTTCAATTATTTTTTCTCAAATTTCAATAATTTTCTGTAATTTTAAAATACTAATTTCATGATTTCTGAATTATTTTCTGCAATTTTCAATTATTGTATTATTTTCTAATTACTTTCTAAAATTTGCAATTTCTCCTCAAATTTCAATTACTCTCTTCAATTTTTGATTATTTTAATCATTTTGCAATGTTTTTCTTAAATTTTGTATTATTTTGATTAATTATTATTTTATCTCAAATTTCAATTATTATTTTCTTCAAGTTTTAATTATTTACTTAAATTTAAAAATTTTGAAACAAATATGCAATTACTTTCTTTTATTTCACACATATTCTGTAACTTTTCTAGTTTTTTTTTCCTGAAATATTAATTATTTTCTTCAAATTTTGATTATTTCTATCATATTTTTCTATTATTTCCCTCAATGTCAATAATTTCTTTTTCTTTCTTAATCTAAAGTTTTCAAGTATTTTTTTTCAAATTTCAATTACTTTTTATTTAATTTGCAAAATTTGCAATTATTTTTTTAAATTTGAATATTATGCGTTGTATATTTATTTGTTTTTGCCAAAGGAAAGAATATCTCATTTAATACAAAGCCAACTTCATTGTTTATATGTTACTAAAATTCTAAATCTTTTATTATCTCTATCATGGCTGGATATTTAAAAAATTATTTGAATTAAAAAGTCATAGTAATAAAAAATATCACCAAATTATGGATTTTCTTCATTTTGCTAGTCTTGCTATTTTTTATTTAATGGCAAATGTCATTTTCTTCGTTTTTATACGTCTGCCAGCAACCACTCAATTAGCAGAAGATATTCCAGATGACCAAACCTCAAAACCAGAGGAGAATATTCAAGATAGTATTATTCAGATTGGTCAAGGTTTGTTAATGAAAAACAGTTTTTATTAACTTTTTGATAGAATTATTTTTTAATAAAACTAATAATAAAGTTTTTATTTCACAATTTGTTAATAACAATTTTTATTTCTTCGTTTATTTATGAATTAATCATTAAACATTAGTTGATGAGGAAATAATTTGATTAAGATTCATTTTTCTTTCTTTTAATGTAAATTAATTTATAAATTAATTAATTAATTAATCAATTTGCATGGTTTCTTTTATTAATTTACTTTTTTATTATTTTCTTTTAACGATTTTTTAAATTATAATACAAGACGAGTTTTATCCGATTTACCGAGAAAGGTATACCTAACACAACAAAATTGATAATTATAATTTATAAATCATGATAAAAATAAATTTGTAGGTGAAGGGTCACAAGCGTTGGAAAATTGAAACATGTTTACATAAGCAGGTATGATTTTTTAAATTTATTGATTTAGCCAAATATTACCATTACAATTAATTTGACAGAAATTTAAATCTGAAATAACTGAATATATAGTAAATTCTTAGTCTAGGAATCATTAAGTGGATATTCTAAGAGAATAATGTAATCGATTTCTGTGTTTCTCCGTATACAGACTAAATCAAAGTATAATGTAAGTTACCGACTGAGCTAAAAAATATTACCATCAAAGTTACGTTTTCTAACGTAGAAGGCACTACTGATCAGGTAAATTTAAAAATTTTGGCACTTTCATTTTAAGTTAACCACATAAAGTAAAATTAATCACATTTTTTGTAATTTAAGTAATTAATTAACAAAATAAGTGATTATTTAAATTATTATAGAAAACAAAATTAAAATTAAAGTTAAAATTTGAAATACTGACAATTAAATCCTAAATTCATTAAAAGTATCTTAAATTAAAATTTGAATATCGTTAATTGACATTTATTAATATGTTAATTAAGAACGATTGTTTATATAAGAATTAAAATAAATATGTGGAATTTCTGATTTTAGAGAGACTTTTAGAGAAATCAATGATAATTAATAACAGGTAGTTAGTGGATGATTGATTTGAGTAAAGAGTTTAGATAACTGGCATTAAACAATTGGTTATGGAGTTATTCCTAATTACTGGTGCATACGGCGCCTTTAGACAAAACCTTTAGGACACAGAAGGGCCAAACTCGTCTGCTGCCTCTGACATTGATTGATATTCTCATTAATTTCGGAACACAAGTGCCAATTTCACACTCTCGTAAACGAATCATCTCCATTCAACTGACCAAAAACTTATTGCAATCAAGCTCACCTTCTTATTGCTCCAAGAATAATAAAGAAGAGATATAATACAGTTTTATTACTAAACATCTTTCAATAATAAAACTTTCTGCAAAGATTGAGTCCAAATTTATATCTATCTTCAATTTTCAAGTGTTCACTTTTAATGATGAAGAAAGTATATTAAAAAGACATGTATCCAAAAAGTGTTTTAAGAAATTTTCAAAATACAAAATAAAATAATTTTTCGTTATAAATAGTCCTCCTGAATATCTTTTAAATAAAATTAAAAATAGTTTTTATCTCTAAAAATTTTATTAAAATTTATATCAAAACTGCATTGTCTTATCGAGATCCAATTTGATTATAACTAGCAATGAGGCAAATTTTATATTCATAATTTCTTAATCCTTAACTCAAATTTCTATTCTTCAAAAGTTGTATCATACTAATTTTTCATTTTTCTAAACTTAAAATAGTTTTAATAAAATGTTTACTCAAATTTATTTGAACTTTAATACCAATTTTTATATATTGATCAATTTTTTACTAAATACTTATAATTATTTTAATAATCTTTTGCAATCACAAATTAAAATTTTGAAGATTGATTTTATTTATGCGGTTTTTAGTTGTTTTAAAAATAACTTTGACTATAATTTGAATCAATTAAAATTAGGACTAATGGAATTGGAAATTAAGAAAAATTTAAAAAAAATGTAAATTGTGATCTGTTTATACGTGTAGTTATTAATATTCAGGACAATAAAATTCAAGGATTGATTAAAATTTAAATAATTAAGACATTAGATAATAAAAATTTGATTGAGTTTTTATTTGCATTAAGGAAAGTTTTGATTAGAGCATAAAAAAATCGTTTAATTAAAATAAACATAAATTAAAACTTATATTTATCAATTAAAATTGAAACTTAGTTTAAACTTCAATAAATTAAAACTTTAGTACATCGATTCTTTAAAAATTAATTTAGATTTCCATTAATAAATAATTATTTCGAAATTTTAAAGGAGTTAATTTCCAAAACCCTAAATATCAATCAATTTAAACTTCAACGCATTAACATTAAAATTAATTTTTATATTGATAAAATTCAATTTTAATTCATTAAAATGTTAGCTTCTCGCAATTACAATGATTCAATGATTTAATTAATAATATTTCATTTATTATTATTGTAATTAATTATTATTTTACTTTTATAAAAAAGTCAATTAATATTTGGATATATGTAAAATAAACACTCATATAATTTATAATTAATTTAACAATACATTTTCCCAAACGTATAACGGATAAAAAAAAATATCTATGTGCCAAACATTAGGTATGGACAGAATTGTAACAATATTTTTATTAATTTATTAATACTAAACTTTGTTTATTTTATTTAATTAAAATTTTACTATGAATATTCTAAATAAATATTAACTTATTATAATGAATGAAGAAAATGAAGTCGAAGCTAAAAGAAAAACACAAGATTTCAAAATAATCATTAAATGTATTAATGTTTAGCAATTAGTCAAACAACAGTAAATCGATAATTAGAAACCAAGTTATTCTTATTACAATAGGTGATGTTACCACCACACTTTATTTTTCGATTCGAACTCAGTTAAAATTTAACTCGGAATATTTTTGATATAATATGAAAATTTTGATAATAGATAACGTAATATAATTAAATTATCTTTTTAAAATTTGATTAACATACCAGACACGCAGTCAAAAACCAGATTAATGTTAATAAAAGAGTATTTTTTAACAGTAAACTTTTCGAAATATACAAGAATTACAATTAATCAGTGACTACAATAATATAACGATTAAATGAACTTTTACAAAATGTCAGAAATAATTATTATGGTTTCATAAACATGTTACAACAGAATGGAAATAATCATTCAATTTTAATCAAAACTTGTCCAAAATAAATTTTGTATTGAACAAAACGTCAATAAAAATATAAAATATATTAAATTGAATGCCACACCACAATCGTTCAAATAATAATTCGAAACAGTCAAATACTTATCAAAGTATAGGTAACCTGGCTGCCGGAGACTACAGGAATCCTTCACAGAAAATCAGAGAATCTTTTTTCTTTTATTTATGTCACCACTCTCCTTTTGAGGTGCAAATTGGTCCACAGTTCCTCAGTTTTTTCGATCCATTTGGTGATTTTTATAGAATTTTCAAAATATGAGTCTAACTGCTCCTAAATTTATCTCCGAAATCCGCACACGTAAAAATGCCCCACTTTAACATTTAATAAAAAACAAACCATTTTTTAAAATAAACAACAAAAGTTTCAAACATTTCTGGAATTTTGATCTTGACATTAATTATAAAAAATTTGTATAATTATAGATTATTACCTTTAAGGTTCCTCGGCGAGAGCCTAAAGTGCGGCGCTGATCTACAGCCAGCTTCCAGGCGTGACAATTAACAAATGAATGATTTTTTTACGTGACCCCCCCAAAATTCATAACACTCTTACTACACGATGCAATCAATTTAGGTTTGAAAAATAAAAAAATCGAGAAAACGTTTCAGGTAAATCTGCCAAGGAAAACCATTGCCTCAGAATAAATGAATGAATTAACCTTGTGAATTATTATTATAGAAGATTTTAATAAATTAATTCAAGAAGCAATTTTTTTAATTTAAAATATAAATGAATGAGCATTGAGAGTAATAAAAGCTGTTCATTTAAAAGGTGCTTATTAATGAGATATGTACAGTTTGTACAGTGTACGCAGACAGTGGTAAAATGAAAGAAAAATCAATGAGAATCAGATAAATAGAAAAGCTGAAATGCTCGAATATAAATGCACTTCTGAAGGGTTTAATGTATTCATTGACGCGCGTTCATTTTCTTTGGCCAATGCTAATATCACCAAGAAACTTATAAATCTGCCTCACTGACTTTTAATTAGCTACGAAGTTTAATTTGCAGAGTAATTAACGAAATAGAAACTCTAACAGGATAAAAGGATTTCCGAAGCGCTTAAAAAGAAACAGTACCAATTTACATTTTGTACATTTTATCAGAATCACTATTTTAAACGTTGATTAAACTTCGTTTTAGCAATTAATAAGAATCTGGAAGAACCTGAAAACTGCATAAATTATACCTTTATCCTGCTTTTCATTTGTCTGAAAGGTTTGCATTTTTTAAAGGACACAAATTATTTTAAAGAAAGGAGTAAAAAAATATAAGACAGTGTGTTGAAAAAAGATAATGTTATATATTTTATTCAGAGAAAGTAAGAAGTGAAATGTAGTTACACTTTTGGATCTAACAAGTTATAAATTTTATTATTGGTACAATTTAATACGTGAAATGAGACCAGTTCTACACCGACGTCACGTGACCGACTTTACCCTGAATTTATTTCTCACGTTTCAGAATAAATTTAATTAAATTTTCACAAAAAAAACAATATCCTCATAATTAGCATATCCCACTAACATAAAGAATATTTCCTACTAAAATAAGTGCCAAGTATAGATTCTAACTTTTAGGGGGATCCACCTAATTAATAAGTATAGTGTATTCTGAATTTAATAATATTGTATCCTAAATATTATATTGAAATTATACTATATTTAGGAATAAAGTATTCGAATTTTAAAAAACGTTGAACGCAAAATGTTTAAAAAGGCATAGAGAAGGACAAGCTATCCCTTGTCTTTTATTCTCTCACGAGATCGACCCGCGCGCCGCGGTGCGCTTGTTATTTTTTTCTTAATGAATATTTATAATGTAAACTGTTTAAGAAAATTCATAAAGTGTAATTATTTATATAAATTGTTAATAACAAATGTTAAGCGCAAAAACTTCTTTTTACTATTGCTACACCCCCAAACATCAAATGCATACATTAAACATACAATAAAACAAAATAGAGAACTAAAAATTATTATTACTTACCAGTTTCACTATTTTCAGTTTACCGAAAAGAAATTCGATAACAATCACCACGTGCATTCCAATAAAAAGAAATATCAAAACCTTAAATGTCATAAATAATTATGATACTTTTAGAAAAAAATAACAATTAAATAATAGAACTAAAAAACAGATAAATAAGTTAGAAATAAAATAAAAATAAACAAAAGATTATTAATATTACTAGCAACATAAACGCGCGCCCAAGCGCGCGACAAACTTTCCAATGTTGTTGTTCATTTAAAACTATAAATTTTTGCACATTCCAATGATAGAAATTACGAAATTGAAAAATATATCTGAAAAATGACGAAAATAATTGACAGTTGAAAAAAAATTCAAAAAATGACTACATAGTTACACAATTGAAAGGAATAGTTTTAAAAATTAAACAATGAATATTAAATTTAAACAAAATAGTTGAAATATTAGAATATAACTGTTCGAAATAATTGCAAATCGAACAACTGGATTGGTTATCGAAAAAAATAATTGAAATTGAAAAAAATAATAAAAAGTTGAGGAAATAAATTGAAAATTTAAGAATTAAATTAAAATTGGAAAAAATAATTGATAACTGGAACAAAAATTACAAAATGATTAAAATATTCGACAATTAAAAACAAAATAAAAAAATGTCTAGATTGATACACAACCGAACAAAATAATTTAAAAAATCATAGAATAATTATAAAATTTTAAGATAATAATTTAACATTGAAAAGATTGTAGAAAATAATTGAAAATTGCGGAAAACAATTAATAATTGAAAGAAATAAGTGAAAAATGACGAGAATAATTAAAAAATTGATGAAAATATGTAAATAATAACGAAAATAACTGTTAATTAAAAAAAAAATTTGAAAAATGACTAGATTAATAACTGATAAAAATAATTTAAAAATTTAAACATGAAATATTAAATTTAAAGAAAATAATTGCAAATTGAAAAATTAAGAAAATTAAAGGAATAACTGTTGGAAATAGTTTCACATTTAACAACTGGATTAAAAATCGAAAAAAATAGTTAAAATTGAAAAAAATAATTAAACAATTAAATTTAAAATAAAAGAAACTTAATGATAATCGAAATAATAATAGAAAAAAGACGATAATAATAATAATAATAATAATAATAATAACAATTGAATTTAAATTTTAAAACAATTTTGATGAGTGAAAAAAGTAATTGAAAAAATCCGAGAATTATTGAATATTGAGAAATTAGTGGAAAATCGATAAAAATAATTGAAAATTAAAGAAAATATTTGAGAATTAAAGAAAATTATTAAAAATTGAAGAAATATATTGAAAATTGAAGAAATAAATTGAAAATTGAAGAATTAAATGAAAATATTAAGAAAATACTTGACAATTAAAAAATAAAATTACAATATGACGAAATTAATTAACTATTAAAAAAAAAAATTAACAATTGAAAAAAATGAAGAATGGTGAGAATATTCAGGATTAGAAAATGTTTTTTTTTAATTTAATGAATAATGATAAAATTGAAGGAGAATAATAAATTGTCAATTAAAAACTGATGGAAATAATGGATAAAATTGTAGAAAATAAATTAAAATTGAAGAATTGTATTGAAATTTCAATATAATAATTGATAATTGAAAGAAAATTTGCAAAATAACTAAATCAATTAAATATTAAGAACAATAATTTAGAAATGAGGAAAATAATTGACAATCAAAAGAAAAAAATTAAATCTGTCGAGAAGGATCGACAACAGAACAAAATATCTAAAAAAATTAAAGAATAATTTTAAAATTTAAAGAGAATAATTGTATATTGAAAACTGTTGAAAATAATAGTCACATAAACATTGAAAAACAGTGAATTGTTTCTGGTCATTTACAACTATACATTTTTGCAAGTACAAATAAGATAAATAATTTAATGAAATTTGTTATTCAAATTTAATAAACTTAATATTCTAGATAAATATAACTTTCATTCTATGCAAATTAAAATTGTTGCCGACTTCAAAAAATAAACAAATAAGTGAAAGTAAATAAAAAATGTTTTAAAAGAGCACGAATTTTCCAATTTTATATTTAGAAAAGAAAAAATAATAAGAAAAATAAATAAAAGGAGAAAATAGCGTAGATAGATACATTACAAAAAGTTGAAATATTTTTGTTGAAAGATAGTTTTTTGAACAAAATGTATTGAAACTTCTATAATTTATAATAACTTCAATCGTTCCAAATTTCTATTGAGAATTATTTCTATTCTTCAAAAGTTCTAACAATTCAAGTTGTAATTTTTCCAAATTTAAAATAGATCCAAACTTAAAACAGTTTCAACGAAATGTTGACTCAAATTTATTTAAACTTCAATTAATTCAATTTTTTATTTGTTAAAGTCTTATAAGACTTATATTTAATTTTTTTTAAATTCCTTTAAATTTTAATTACTAAAAATTGTAATTAATTCAACTTTGAACTGTTATCAACTTTACATGTTTTCAAAATCTAATAATGCATATTTAAATTATTTTTAACATTAACCATTATATAAAAACTTCTAATTATACAAAAAAATTTCATTGTATATTAAAGCTTTAATCAGTCCAAATTTTAAAAATAATAATTTAGACTATAATTTGAATCAATGAAAATTGGATCTTATGGAATTTGAAATTAAGTGAAATTTATATTTACAAAAAAAAATTAAAATTGTGAAAAGTTAAAATGTTTAGTTATTAATAATCAGAATAATAAAAACGCATGGATTGATTAAAATTTAGATAATTTAAAGCCTAATAACCAATAAAAATTTAGATGAATTCAAACTTCAATAAATTAAAACTTAAATATATATTGATTCTTAATTACTAATTTAGATTTTCATTTAAAATAATTATTTCAAAATTTTAATGATCTCAATTTTCAATGATCTAACTATCAATTAATTTAATCACAAGAACATTTCAAATTAGTTTATATTAATAGAATTAAATTTTAATTTACTAAAAATTTGAGTGTATGGAAATTTCAGTTCAATATTTTAGGGTAAACTATATTTTAATTAATTTATTTTCTGACATTGCAGTTAAATTAATTCTTATGAAAGTAGACTTTAATTTTAATTTAAAGATATACATTTTTTCAAACGTAACTGATTTAAAACAAAAAAATATCTAAGTGCCAAACTTCAGGTGCGGACGGACACGAATGAATGAATGAATGAATGAATCTTGCGGATTATTATTATAGATTATCATTACTCACCTGCCACAAACTAATGACAATGTAAACAAAACATTATTTCACTTAAAACACAATAACCTGAACAACTTCACGAAAATCACTATCACTTCTTAAACCAACACTCCTAGATTATTACAATTCAATTTTTTAAAATTTATTATTACTTCATAAAATGCAATTATTCAATAAACAAAGATTTTAAATAAATTGAAAAATAGTACAAATAAATGTCTAAACTGTGACGTTATTGTTGACAAAAAATATCGAAAATCTGCTAGGCAATTAGAGGCCCGATAAAACGCGTTACACCTCTGAAGTTGGTCGAAAGGGTTCTCGTATAGGGAAGTCAAGGTCAAAGCTAATTTCTATGTAATAATTATTCTAATAAAATTTTTTGTTATTTTAGATTGCTAACATTATAAGAAATTTTATAAAATAAACTTAAAGTTACAATATTTAATTAAAAGATTTTAATTCGTCTGCAAAAAAAAAATCGAAACTGAAAACTATCGATAGTGGGGTTTGATATCTACTGACCAATGGGAGACTCGGAAATGGAGTTACACTTCTGAAGTTAACCACAATATCCGTTCTTTTTAGAATAGGATGGACCGCTTTTATGTTTTCACGCAAACTCACAAAATTTATAAGGTACATTGAAAATTCTCTTGTAGTGACGGTTGAAAAAAATTTTTATTTTAGGCAGGTTCAGGGATTAAGGACGAACTTCCTCTGAATTTCAATTTTTGAATTGCACTGAATCATTAAATGCACTTACGCAGAAGGAAGATAAAGAAAAATCCCGAGTTTCCTTAATAAAACGTATACTTTAATCGCGCAGGATCTGATGACGCTATGAAAACAAACAAAATAATAAAATACATAAAAATTTGAAGGACATTTTTTTATTGCTAGCACCTCTTAAAACACTTGGCTAGGTTCCTCCATTAGGAGGATATTAGGAGAATATTTTAATCTTCTTTCTGTAACATATCCTAATTGAAGAATTGAATAGATGGTAGTAAGACAGAGAAAGAGAGGATAGGGTTTTGAGAAAAAACTAAATCAAAAAGAGGGATTAATGGGATAGAGAAAGGAGAAGATAGGGAATTGTCGAAATGGGAGCTGAACAGGCAAAAGTAAGGAAGAAGGTTATATAAAGAAAAGAAGTGTAAAAAGAGGTTGGGAAGTTGTATCGAAGGAAGATGGGTAAGCAGAAAAAGTATAGAAGACAAAAGAGTCGTGTCATAACAGGCAAAACGTAAAGGTGAGATATGAAGGAATTCCCCAGTTTTAAAAAGGATCAAGGGGAACAAGAAGAAGAATGAAAAAAGAGTGTAAATGGAATAGAATTATTGTAAGATACAGAATAGGAAAAGGTTTGAATGAGTGAAGATATTTGAAGAGTAAAGACAAAAAAATCTCTCACGGCGATCAAACTATCAGTTCGTTACAAGTGCACTTGCCGCAAAAATTAAGCTGTAGATTTAATTCAAAAAATTTATTTCACATTATTGAATAAAAAAGTTGATTTAATTATTAAATTCATTATTATTTTATATTAAAAGATAAAAGCTTTAATGTAAATTTAAAAAGTAAAAAAAGATTTATATCACTTATTGCCGCAATTCCCATACCCTTTTTATGAAAGTTCGATTTTAATTTAAACAGCAATTATTATGAAGTTAAATCCGGTTTCATTTATATTTTACAACACAAGATTAAAATCATATTACTGCCAGAAATCCAACAAATTTTCCGCTTTGAGGGAATTGAAAAACAAATTTATTGTGAATTTTCATTTAGGATGGTATTAGTCACGATAATTAAAAGTACGTCCACGCTCCATATTTCGTAATAACTAATTTTATAACACGTGTAATTGCAGTAAAATGAATTTACATGCGCCTGCGGAATATTATTAAATCCTATTGCCATTTGGGGTGCAGTCATAAACATTTGTCGAGTCTTCTGATTACAGTACAATTATCATAACAATGAGCCCCAGAATATTATACGATACAAATATCAAATATCAATGAGAATCACATATGTCTTTTTCAATTTATCATCGTCAGTTTTGACGTCAATTTCATTCAAATTGCATAGTTAATATAATAAATTGGCTCATATCCCTGTAGGATAATAACATGATTGTCCTAAAATAATGCTAATTTAGGTATTAATTAATTTTATATTATAGTATTAAAATTTAAGTCTATTACTATTGAATAAACTATATATCCATCTACTAAAACACGCAAAATTATTTTTACATATTCTGGATTTGTTCATTTAAAAAATAAATTAACAGAAATCCACAAGATGTGTCAGAAGTAAAGTAGTCTAAAACTTGAATTATGAAAATGATAAATTTTTCAAAGTTTTTTTCAGACATAATAAATCCACAAAATGGTTCCGGAATTTATCTTCTGATCTCATATAGACACTTCCACCATTTTCTCATTCTGAAACATATAGTTAAGTCTATAAAATTGAATTATAACACATGAGTCCTAACGTTTTAAGATACTTATCATCGTGAATTCTTTTCATTTGATATCACGCAGTTTAATAAAACTCAGCAGCTTAAAAGTGAACCATATTAGAATGATGCCTTGGGAAGTATTTTTCCACACTTGTAATATTTTGTTCGAATAAGGAGTAATGAGAAACCATTGATACAAAGTCAGGAGACATAAAGTGAAAAAATGCAAAGAGCTCTTTTGCTATTGGATCATATATCACGAAACTGGGAGACAGAATTCTCCATGTCCATAATGGAGAGTCATAAGTCACAAAGGATTATTGGTTGACTTTCCTTTCAGCAAGCAACCTGCATTTTAGACCTGTAAGCCATATAAATGGTTGTCTGAGAATGTCTATAGGATAATATAGTATGCTTTGTAAAATGTGGATTATTCCTTTTCTTCGAAAACACCAAGTCAAATTAAATAAGACGAAAATCAAAAACACTTGTAATAAATTGAATTAGTCGATACAGAATGTTTGTTTTTCATATCAATGAAAGCATGTACAATTGCAGAATATTATGTTTATGAAAATCAACAAATCTTGTTTCAGTTCCCAAAATTTCTGGATATTCAAAATATATCATGGCTTAAAATGCCAGTCAAAAATAAATTTAAATTATTGCAAGATTATGTTATTTTTTGCTTTTTAAAGAGATGAATACTTGGTAAAGCTATTTTTAAATGTTAAATAGAGTAGAGAATTCAACAGAGTACGAAAGAGATAACAAAAGTGTGACATTTATATGGCAGTGGATTACGTTAAGGTGAAATTTAAAATTAAAATAGCGTCATCAACCGAAAATATTAAAAATTTCGCATGAAACGGTCAGATTAAAATGCGTTATTAACAACATTTTTTAAAATTATGATACCCAGAAATATGCACGTAATTTGAGTAAACTTTAAATTATGAAAAAATTTGAATTTTTGTAAAAGTAATTGACTCTACTGTAAAATGTCACAATGTTTTGAGAAATACATTAATATTATTAAAATATGTGACGCTCCGCGAGAGAAGGGACCTATCGCTGAGAAAGCAAACTTTAAAGGACGGACAGGCAAAGAGGAGGAAGAAAAATCGAGACGCTTAACATGCCTATGTTTAAATCTTCATAGCAAGAAAACTAATTGCAGAAATCAAATTTTGATTTTTGGAACTCAAAAAGCAACTCAAAAACTATGAATTACCATAAAAAAAATGAAAGCAATATAAACCAATTTCATGGGACGGTCGTCCAAAGAAAATCCAAAAAATGCGATACACTTAGCATGCCTAAGATTGAAGTACTATAACAATTAGTGTAATTAATAAAAAAATTTTTGGAAACATGGAAATGAAAGAACAACTAAATAATTATCTTTTAGAATAACAAAATGAAAATTGATTTTTTCCGTGATAGGTCCCTTCTCTCGCGGAGCGTCACATATATATATTAAATATATTAAACTATTATAAAGTAAGCTTCAATAACTTCCCAAGCATATAAAAACGATACACATTCGAAATGTGTAAAATTATTTATTTTTTTTTTATTCGATAATAATTTTTATTATATTTGCAACTGTTTTGCATTATTTTTAATTATCAAATTTTAAAACTTACGAGCATATAAAAATGTTATGGCTCTTTTAAAATTCAAAGCCACCATTTCTTTCTGTAATTAAAAAATATTTTAAAATTCATAACTTTTCTCTTCATTTAGAAGTGTAGTTTTAAAGTTTCATATTTTAATTTTGTACCTTAATTTTGAAAAAATGTGTTATAAAACTAATCTTCTCTTTATGTTTATGAAGAAAGATAATCAACTATTTATTTACACTAGAACTTCAAAAGCATGCTACGCGCGTCAAATCACTTTTTGCATTTCTAAGGATGACACGTTTAAAAAAGATTTTAATAATATTTTTCTTCTCTCTCTTTGATACTGAAAGTTTTATTTATATCCAACAATCAGTTTTTTAATTTAGTCATTTAACAATAGACTTTTAAACAATTTTAAATTGCTACCTACAATCTTTGTCTCTCTGTATACCGTAACGGACGAACAGCGTAACAGCTAAAAGCGTAACAGGCCTATAGCTGGCTGATTTCTTATATAGGAGTAAGAAAATAAGATGACTAATTTTGATTCGATTTTAAAAGCAGGTATCTTATTTGTTTTATTCCGAGTCCAATTAACCAATCTATTACCAGCAAATACTAAAACTTAGTAAGAGAATTGAAATTACTTTTGGGAAGTAAGATAACGATTCACAAGATATCTGAAGATGGAAATCAACTTAAAATTAGAAACAAGGAAAGTGGTACACAATAAAGGAAGAACAGCTATGTGGGATTATATAATCCTTTAAGTTTTTATAAGTACACAGTTAACAAAAATTATGTTTGGCTAAGAAGTGTAAGAGGTAATTGCCCAACCTCTAATCACGATTAAACAATTATTCTTAACTAATAACCGGAATATTCAATACCAATAAAATGTTGAGACTTAAGACTTTCCAATCAAGGGCGCCAGGTAAATAAAGTTTAATTCATAAATTTCTATTATTTATTTAATTTTTATTTATTAAACAAAATTTATTTTATTTTCACTTATCACTTTAATAACTCAAGAGCATGAATGACTATTTCAGGAAATCAGGTTGCAGGTTTGGGGTTAGAAATGCCATTGTAAGATCAGATTAATTTACATGAATTGCCCCAAGTACGACAAATAAAATTTATCGAACAATAACAAATAAAGGAATATTACATGGATTGGTTTTCGACAAATTTCATAGGTTTCAACTCAATATAAACTAAATTCTGCTAGAGGAAAGGCTAAGCACATGTTCCGAAAGTGCTCACAAGAATCATCAATTTACTCAAGAATTAACAATAAAACATAAGAAAAATTCTAGTTAAATAACAGAGAAAAATCTATCCTATTCAAATCTAGTATTTAAAACTGAGAAAAAGCACTTTTTAAACTAAAAATTCAACTTTAAGCGAATCCCGGAAGTCTAACCTTAAAATTGAAAAATCAGAAAACTAACACTTTTGGCCACTCTTTTGTGAGGAAAAAAAGAAAGGCTTACCTTCTCTACAATAGTTGATAGAGCTTTTGCCATAGTTCGGTATTTAAATATAAAAAATAAACAACTTAAAATATACAAATAAAACTTTCGGATAATGTGTCTTTTGATTTTATTACGATGACATTCGGAACAAGAGTGAGAAAGAATCGTCAGCATTTATTGATCCTGATCCATTCAGCCAATCACGTAATTTCTGCTTCAGTCACGTGATCGTACGTCAGCAAAATCCAAAAAACCATTGAACCCACTGTCGTTCCAGGTGCTCCGATAGCTGCCTTCCTCTGGTGGTCGGCTCCAAACTCAATTCAAAATACAGACTAATTCTCCGCTCTTGTCCATTTTAAAATAGTTTATACGCTCTTAAAAGAAAAAAATAACTAATAAACTTAATTAGTAAACAAAATAAAAGAAATCGTTATAGTGCTCGTTCCCAAGTATTTTGACTATTGTTCCGAAATAAATACGAGATTTATGCGACTTTTGTGACATGAAAAATACAACGTCACAGAAGTAAAAGAAAAAGGTTTGTTGCATAGAATTATTTGTTGAATAGAAAGTCGGATCAAAGAAAATTTTGTTTATATGGTTATTTGATTTTCTGAAAATTAAAGTGAATGATAATTCTGTAAAATTGTAATTTTTTTATTACACAAGTCGGTTAAATTTTATTTGAAAAGACATTCTGTCAAACAGAAATCTGGTGATTTTTAAGTATCTTAGACTCATTAGGTATAATTTAACGGAAGACATTAAGTAATTGGCTGGTATCTTTTGAACTTCCTTGAAGCTCATTGAGCAAAGGGGTAATAAGCCTTGAGTGTCCTGCAGGGTCAGGCAACTTCAAGCCCAGGATTAAAGTTCAGTTTATTGCAACTGCTCTTCTCCTTGCTGGTTTGCGGCTTTACCTGGACCCAGGTGTCCAAGTTTCGTAATATCGTGTTGGTCCGAGACGATGAAACATAATATTTTCATGATTTCTTTTTTCACTTTATCCAATATTGTAAAATTAGAAAAATGTCCGAAAAGTTATCGCCGAATTTTTTCATAAAACAAATCCTAGACATTCTAAAAAAGATGCATTAAATAATTTATGATATGCAGAAATTTCGTATTTACTTAAGCGCAATCCTATTCTAAAAAGGAACAGACATTGTGATTAACTTCAGACATGTAAGACCCTTTCGCGAGCTCTTGTTGGTCAGTAGATATAATCGATAGTTTTCGATTTCGACTTTCTAATTTTTATAATAATTTTTATATTGGAATATTAAAATTTAATTCCAAACTTACTTTACATGACATTTTATTATTTTGGAAATTTAAAATTATAATAATTTTAATTAAGTTGACCGTAATTTAAAAATAAGGTTTGACCTTAAAATTTATGAAAGAAATACTTTTTGACAAACTTCAGACGTGTAAGATCCTTTTTCGCTGTCTCATTGGTCAACAATATCTTCGATATTTATCGATAGTTTTTTGGTTGCTATTTTGGTGGCAGTTTGGATTTATAAGGGTGAGTAATAATAACAATGTTTTTCATAGCTTCTTTTTATGTAATTTATTTAATTATATTTATTTTACCAAGTGATAAATTATTATAATTATTAATCATATTTAATTATTAATAACTATAACATAAATTTAAGTTAGTAATATTGCACTTTCAGTGGTAATTTAAAATTAGAGTATTTTGTGTTATTATTTAGGTTCAGTCACTTAACGATCCATATGTGACGCTCCACGAGAGAAGTGACCTATCGCTAAGAAAGCAAACTTTAAAGAAAAGACGGGCAAAGAGGAGAAAGAAAAATTGAGACGCTTAACATGCCTATGTTTTAACTTTCATAAAAATAAACTAATTGCAGGAATCAAATTTTTATTTTTGGAACTCAAAAAGCAACTGAAAAACTATCAATTACCATAAAAAAAATAAAATCCAATTTCATGGAACGGTCGTTCAAAGGAAATCCAAAAAATTAGATACACTTAGCACGCCTAGGTTTGAAGCTTTATAAGAAAAAGTGTAAATAATAAAAAAAAATTTTTAAACATGGAAATGAAAGATAAACTTAAAAATTATCTTTTAACATAAAAAAATGGAAATTGATTTTTTCCGCGATATGTCCCTTCTCTCGCGGAGCGTCACATATATTTGATGACAGGTGATTAATAATCATAATAGTAATAATAATAATAATAATAATTTTCTTTAATTTCTTCTTATTTAATTGTAAATTGAAAAGGTACAGAGAATTTTATTATTTTTAATTATTATTTTTGATTTTATTATACTAAGTTATTAGTTTTGCACTTTTAATGGTAACGTAAAAGTTCAAATATTGTTGTTGTAATTTAGAAAAATACATGTGTCAATTATTTGGTGACAGGTAAGAAATAAAAATGTTTTCTCATTAATTTATTTTTATTAAAGCAAATTTAAAAGTTATAGATGCTTTTATTATATTTAATTATTATATTATTATTTTTATTATTATTATTTAAATAAAACTAGATTAGTAATTTTAATGTTTCAGTTTAGATTGTTTTTCATCCAATTTAATTTCGTTTTTGAATTTTCACTTTTTAATTGTTTTGGAGATAATTCAAATGAAAACATTTCGATTTTTTTAATTTCTGATAGAAATTGTATCATTTTAATTTCGATACTGTTGTTAGACATGAAATTAATTATTTCCTTTTTTTTAAATCCGATTCCGTACTTACATACAATTAAAATAAATTTAATCCCTTAAAAATATTAAACCAGCTGAATTGTTTTTGATTAAAAGAATTTTTATCTGATTCAACATACAAAATAATATAAGGGAATACATATTTTTTAATTTTGTTATTGAACGAAAATTACAGAAGTTATGAATTTAATAAATTTAACGTTTTCAGAAACAGAAAACTGTTGAAACGCGCTTTTCTCCGTTATTATTAAAAAATTGGAAATAATGGTTCACAAAAAATTTGTTTAGTTTTTTCTAAATCTTTTACATATGTAATAAACAATAATGTATTTCAAATAAAAATGTATAAAAAATTAAATTTAAGTCTAAAAAGTGACATTTCTCAAATTCCAAGTAATGGATTTTTGAATCTTTTGCTTTTAACGCAGTTAAATATAAATACTGGTATTTATTTTACTTTATTAACAGAAAATATACTCTCTTGTTATGTATAATAAATAAGAACTTATTAGATATGGATACATATTTTCAAAATAAGAAAGTTGATTTTACAAATGAGATTATAAATATTAGGAATAATTTATTTATAATTTCTTTATATGTAATTGTATATAACAATATTTTAAGAACTTTATTTACAATAAATATGTATTTTTTAAAGTTAATTTTTAACAAATTATTCTGAGTTTTCTTTTATTTGAATTTGAATTTAATAAAAATTCAAAACATGATCAATAGCCAATTAAATTTCATATATTTATAGCGCCATGATTTGAAAACAGAGCCATTCTTCCATAATTTTTATTTATAGATATTTAATAATATACCGTAAAACTTCGTAAACGCAAACCTCGTTAACACAAAATCCTCTATAGCACGAACCAAAATTTTTTCCAGACAGAATAACATTGTCTAGTATAGGACGTAACCTCATTAATACGAAAATTCCGCTTTACATGAAGCACAGACTCTGTCTGATCTCCACTGTTATTATTACCCGGTTAGTATAAACTACTGTCAAAAAATCTGACAGTTACAATTGGCTTTCGGAATCGTTAGCATCAAAATGCATAAGAGAACGCAAAACTTAATAGATTATTATTAAACTAAATTAAAAATTATTAGTGAAGTTGATGGTGGCAGCAGTAAACAGGATATTGCACTTGAATTTAATATTGCTCGAGCTATATTGTCAACAATTATTAGTCAAAAAACAAAATTATTCGCTACATGTGCTTCTGCTTCCGTGAGTTGTAAAGAAAAAAAAAATACTAGAATGCAAACATGAGGAGCTTAAAACTGAAGTTTTGCAGTGGTTTGGTAAAATGCAAGCATCTAACATACCAATTAAAGGTTCAATAGTAAAGGAAAAAGCTCGAGCAATAACTGAATCCAGGGGGATTAAAGATTTTAAAGGATTAAACGGATGACTTTTTCGATTTCAATCCAGAAATAATATATTAAGTGTCGGGCAATCTGTGGAGGATTAAATAAATGGATGAAAGTAGTGTTGTTGATTGGATTTACATTGTTAATACGAATTTAAAAAAATACTAAACAAAGGTCATGGGGCACGTATTAAAATGTTATGCTAATACAAATGATGTGTCTACTAAATTCTTAGGCTGTTCGGATTCGACTGCGTATTTTATTGTCGAAATCCTAAAAAAAATGAGTATAAAATCCTTTGTTAATAAAGAAAATTAATTATTTAACATAAAATATCATAACGTGCTCTGGCGAGTTGGTTTTGTCTTCAGAGCTTCATCGAAATAGCATACACTAGTCAACAAGAACCCACTAGAAAAAAATACAAATAAATTGAAACAGAGATATTAGGTCACATTATTGGTTTATATATAAAATAAGAAGTAAAGAGTTAAATAACTTTGCTAGATAAATTAACCCAGTTAAATAAATGAAAATAGAATGTAATCACAGCCTCATTAAAATTTATAGACAACAATACATGTGTTCATTCTCAAGAAAAAAGATAGATAATAGTTCCAGTTAAACTCGACACTTCAAAATCATCGAGATAGCAATCAAACAGATCATTGTCTACTCGATCACTATTACAAGAAACTTTGGGAGTAGTATAAAAACAGCCACGATGAAATTAAGAATTTACATAACGCCAAAATTAAGACATTAAAGTGAAATCCCCAATGGAGCGATTACTGGTCCTGTTACTTTTAACACATCTCTAATGTCTTGACAGTAAATTACCAATCCACATTTATCCAAATTTAATATGATATCGTTTTCAGGAACATGAGTTAAAGACGTTAGAATAAAATAATAAATTCACAAGGAAGAAGAGGATAAAGACAAGGTCTCCGTCACACACTCACTGCAACCATCTCTGACGACGTAGATTGTATTATGACAGGTCCGCATCGACGATAAACAATCCTGATTCCCACCTCTCCGTTGTAAGAGAGTATCTTCTATTTTTGAGAGGAAAATTCACATCAAAATGAGAATATCCTCTCAAAATGAGAGAATCCTCTAGAGGTCATTATAACGTGGCAGAATCTTTCTGACACGTTATCTTTGGATTCGACCAACTCTCGAAGGAGCCAATCGCGAAAATACTCAACCAGGGAGCAAAATTAGTCTTTAAGGAATTTATGTATTTTTATATTTATGTTAACCGTTGCGTTTTGCTCCCATTATGGGGTTGAGAAAGTCGGTTTGAAGGTTCCATGCTCGAAGGAAGTCATTATTATTGTTGAAGTTCTGATTATTTATTGTTTTTATATTCTGTTTGTTTACGCAATACCGCCTAAGTGGGCGGAGGAATGTCCACAAGAGGTTGCCAGCGTCAAGCCAGGTTTCGCCAAGAGCGCAGCTGAGGGCTGTACACCGAGGGCGTCGAGCGGATGAGATTCCCGCTCTTCGAAACTCTCTTAGCGAAACGCAACGGGGCCAAATCGCACAGCAAGGGACATCTGTACGAATCAAATATAAGTTTGAATCGTAATTACCGATTACGATTAGAAGGAAGGATGACTCAGGGGGAAAGAAGGGGGAAGGCACATGACGAGCTCCCGAATTTTCGCCACCATCTTCCTTCCTGGTTGAGCCGTCAAGTAGAACGGTTATAATTTTAAATAGAAAAAATTTATACTTTGCCGCCATGTTGGCGGGAGTTTTACGAAAGTAAATTTGTTTTATTTAATTAGATCTTGATTATTATTGTGTTATTGGCTGGCGATTGTCACGGCGAGTCTTCTTTCTATGGTAAGCGGCTCGCTATTAATTTAATCTTTATTTGTAAAGAATTTGAAATCGCCATGTGCTTCAGCCCGAATCAGTTCGGGTAAAATCAAGTTTAATTCTAGTAAACTTAAATTGTCTTCCTGTCGGGATGAATTGTTTTCTTAAGAACCGGTTTCTCACCTCCCTAAGAGAGGAAAATCCACGAATTGAATAATAAGTTGTAATATTTTCTGTTAAGAATTATTTTTGTAACGACTAAAATTTCTATTCTCATGAACTAATTTTTTTAATAAATATTATTAATCTTATATCAAA
Organism: Ganaspis brasiliensis; assembly: GCA_037103525.1. Lineage (NCBI taxonomy): Eukaryota > Metazoa > Arthropoda > Insecta > Hymenoptera > Figitidae > Ganaspis > Ganaspis brasiliensis. The sequence goes on from JAZKLR010000193.1 coordinate 1,671,540, forward strand.
TGATTTTTCCTATTTATTTTGTGGTACTTTTATTTTGGTGAATCAAAGAGAGGTTCAGGCTAATTTTCCAGGAAGCATGGCAGAATTTCGGAGAATTCGTTCGTTCGCCGACTCGCGCCCCTCTCCGCACTAGACGAGCTAGCTGGTGACATTTTTATTCTAAGTTAATCTGAAGCTGTCGATAAATTTGGAGCGACAATAATTAAAGTCACTTTAATTATTGTCTGGCGCATCCGATGTCCATTTTCCGGATAAAGTTTTGAATTTAGAAACAATTAACTTATATTAAAGAAAAATGTCGGAAAAACGTTGAGAAGCCAATAAATTATAACGAGGTTTTATTTTGAGAAGAAATATTTAAGTATATTGATTTATTGATTAATTAATTGAAAAGATTAATGAAAAATCTCGTTATATCATATTGTAGAGGAAAATTCGCATCAAAATGGGAGGATTCTTTTCAATCCAAGTATATTTTTTTTCGGTGCACTCGCGAATCTCTGGGTTCTTGAAGTTTTTCTTTAATTGTACGAGATCGACCCGCGCGCCGCGGCGCGCTTGATATTTTTTTCTTAATGAATGTTTATAATGTGAACTGTTTAAGAAAATTCATAAAGTGTAATTATTTATATAAATTGTTTATAGTAAGACTTTTAGGTTAGAATCGTCAAACTGCACAATACTGAATTTTTCCAAAGAATAAAATATTAAACAGTTAAATCATACAATGTTTATAGATATCAGACACTATTCCATATTAAATTATGGTAATGTTAACATATAAAATACTATTAAACCAACAATAAAGATTAAAAAGTGTCCAGAATAAAAAGACATGAGTTACTAACAAGTGTCCATCTGTTGTAAATGTTACAGAATTTAGTTTCGAAATCTTAATTTATAATGGGGATGTATTGTTGATAATTTTTTCCAATTATTTCCCCCTGTTTCTCTTTTGCTTACTGGGCTTAGCAAAATTATGTATTAATGTTTTCTAAATATGTTGACTCTTTATCAACAGGCGCTTAATTATTAAAAAATTAAATTGTTGATTGGAGCAGTCTATAAACCCAGATCTCGCTTGGTAAAGGAAGAACACATAGTGAGAAAATTTTAATTTAAACCATATAAAACATTTTCTGTTTCAGCATCATTTAAATTCATAAAATTCCCTACTTACCTTCATTCAGACTTTTATAATTTCCGAAATAACTTCTGCATTCGTTTCTAGAGTAAAATTTTAAAGGATTTTTCCAACGCTTTAAGTAAATTCATTATTTCTCAAGTGTGAATTATTTAGAAAAGAGTGGATTTGAAGTTACAAAAATAAAATATCTGTCAAGTTGATTGGAAGGAAGCTAGTAGTCGTCCGTCAATTATGTATTGGAGGGTTCTTGTCTGCGAAATACGGCCATTAGGCACGCTTCTCTAGTATTTGCAGCTTTATCTCGTCGTCGTCTTCGTCTCTAAGTGGATTCACATTGGTGCAAGTGACGACGAGCAGGAAGCTCCAGGGGATTCCAGTAACTTTCTGACAGGGAAACGAGCCTCGGAAACGGCGACAGAGGTTTATTGACAGCCATTGCTACTCGTGCACTTGTTAACTCGATGACATATTCTTGTTAGGAGATACCTACAGGATCTGTGTAAAAATAATCAGAATATTACATAACATATACAGAAAGAATTTGTTGCTAAATTTTTAATAACAATTATTAATTATTAGTTAAAATATTAAGTGTTGGTGCTTTCTATTTGTCATGAAAGGAAAAAATAAATATTCAAAATAATATTCAAGATTACATTTGTTTGAAGATTAATTTAAATATTATATTTAATAACATGAGGACTTTATTTCCGGGAGTTTTCAAAAGAACTAAGAATCATTTTTAGCTCTTTCTTTCCGTCAAAAACTTTTTGTATATAAAAAATTGCAAAATAATAAATAAAAATTGTATCATTCCTTATTATAGTTTCTGGATGTAAAATATTCTACATTGAAAAATAAATTGATTATTCTCTGTACACAATGACTACCATCATCATTTATTAAACAATTCTAACCACCAACACCAGATCCTCTATGGCAATATTAATTTTACAACATCACATATTCCAAAAATAAAAGAATAAAAAAAATTTTTTCTTTCTCATCTAATATCATCTTTAAATTGGATTCTAAATTTAATCCAAAAGAATCCTTGAGATGGCAGCCCAAAATATTATATCTCAAGGTAGAGGAAAGGATCTTGCATAGTAACATCAATGAAGTAAATTCATTGTGCAAATTGTGTAAGATCGTGTTCCTCTTGTTATTAAATAAAAACGCCCTGATGATGATCTCAAATCCAAGAGATCGAAACGTCGGCAGAACAACAATGACTATCATCATCATTTATTAAACAATTCTAACCACCAACACCAGATCCTCTATGGCAATATTAATTTTACAACATCACATATTCCAAAAATAAAAAAAATTTTTTCTTTCTCATCTAATATCATCTTTAAATTGGATTCTAAATTTAATCCAAAAGAATCCTTGAGATGGCAGCCCAAAATATTATATCTCAAGGTAGAGGAAAAGATCTTGCATAGTAACATCAATGAAGTAAATTCATTGTGCAAATTGTGTAAGATCGTGTTCCTCTTGTTATTAAATAAAAACGCCCTGATGATGATCTCAAATCCAAGAGATCGAAACGTCGGCAGAACAACAATGACTATCATCATCATTTATTAAACAATTCTAACCACCAACACCAGATCCTCTATGGCAATATTAATTTAACAACATCATATATTCCAAAAATAAAAAGATCAAAAAATTTTTTCCTTTCTCAAAATAATGTTCATTGTTTGTGTTGTTACATTTTTTACACGAACCGGAAATTTTGCTGACAATTTGAATTCGACAGAAAAGGTACTTTCCTGGCTCCTGAGAATGCTTCCTGGTTCATCCCGTGGTTGCGAGTACACTGAGAATGGAGTTCTTTTCTTCCGGACAGAATCAACAACCCCATCAGCTCTCGAAAAACTTTGTGGTCGCTTCCTGACGTCTTCTGCTTCAGGATTTCCTGAACATACTACCAAAGAAAAAGAAATACAAGATCTGCTAATGTAACAAATAAAATTTGTCTCTTTTTCCAGTTCTTAAATTTTGCTATTTAGATTATTTTAGAAAAAGAAATCAAGCTGTATAAAAATCTATAAACGTAAACCGTAAATGTGATTAGTAACCGAAAAAAGAAGTAATCATACCCGTATCACTGAATTATTCATGTTAATTGCATTTCTAGTATTTTCTATATCACCAAAACTACGAAATTCTCTTAGGTACTCCGATTTTAGTGCGATTCTCTTATCTCCAGACGGCACTATTTGTTGCAATATCATGAGCATTTATGGGGACATATTTCACCTTGCGGAATCTGTGCTTAAATTCAAGAAAGCTATGAAAAATTTCTTCCCTTAATATGTGGTTATTGAGTATTTTATATTAATTTTTTCTTCTAGTAAATTTATCAATGACATACATCTCAATTTTAGAAACGAATTTTCTACTTTTATTGAAATTTACTAACTCCTCAAGTATAATAACGGTTCAAATATTTCACTTATTATTTACTGCCCTCTTTTGTTAAAACCGCAGGAATATCGATTATTTTCAAAATAAGTAGATTTTAGATTTCAACAGTCAAAAATAAAATAAAAAATTTGTTTCGTTGGGAAGAACTATTTGTAGCTAAATTTTAATTCAAGCGGATGCAAAATTAAAAATTAATTAAAATATATTTCCATAGTTATAACATTTTTAAATTGAAATTAATTCAAAGCTGACAGAAAAAATTTTACAAAAAAATGGTATACTGTTTTCGCTTTCATAATAGAATTAAATTTAATTATTCACTTTAAAAAATTAACATGAAACTTGAAATCAGTCTGACTACCATGTGATGTGCAGTTAAATGATAGGCTAAACGAATTTTATTTTGTAACTTATTATGTACTTTGCTTTTTTAGTAAAATTGTACAACTCGGAATTAAAATCTGCCAAGTCGGCAGGCGGCAGACAAGAATTAATTAAATAATCAGAATCGCAGAACTAAATGTGGTATAAATAATTTTTCATGAACTGAGCATTGCTCTTTAAATCTAAGTAAAAGTGAATATTCACTTATTTAAAATCAAATATCGAGCACGTATTTTATCCAAGTGAAAATTTTATTTATAAAATGAACATCATCATATAAAACCAAGATAGAACCCGGATAGAACCTGCATAATCACTCAAATAAGTTTTCTCTTATAAACCAAATATATATTTATCAAATCTCATTTCCAAAGTTTCTTGATTTTCAAAATACTTGTGAAGCGAGATTATATTGTATAATTTCTAAATTATGTCAGTCAAAATTCGTTTTAGGATCCAAGTAGAATTATAAAAATTGAAGTAGTGGAGAAGAACATGCAGTTGCTTGTTAATCTCCTCTTCATTATCAACTACAGCCACTCTTGAAAAGAGAATTTCGCTCAATTTCTGGGCAGTGCCCTCTAGTAAGAGCACTCGTGTTTCCGTTATCATTCTGAATATTAGACAAGGGTTTACGATCTTGAGATCCTACAGCAACATTGATGGTGGATAAATTGTTGATAAATTACAACTTTCTATTTTTCGAACACATAGCAACTTCATTACTATTTGATTAAAACTTTTTAAGTTACAGTTTTTCTTCTGCTAGATATAAGCTAATGTCACGTTAATTTTAACATTTGAGTAACGATTCACAAACTATTTTTTCTAAAGTAAATATGTTTTCCAGATTTGAATTTATATCATCATTCTCTCATCAAAATATATTATTTATTTAATTAATTATTGTTTTGACCATTTGAACGTTTATAAATTAGGTTTAATTAAAGTTTTCAAGTCTTTAAAGCTAAACTAACTTTATAATTGGAAACCATAAAGATTTTATCATATCACTACCTTAAATACACTGAGAACTAAAACTAAAATTTATTAAAAACGTATTTCTCTTAATAATACAATACAAACTGTTTGCCTTTAATAATAATATAAATGAAGATTCTCTCAATGCAGCGGATCTGGTTTAGTTAACCAATGAATTTTTGGACCTCAGGATTATATTCTTTATGAGTTTCAGTAATTTAAAAAAAAACATGTTTGGACCGAATTTTGGTTGAAACATATAAAATATCACTGGACGACAAAATTTTGCCTCAAGAGTAAACGATAGTGATTCTTATAATCCAATTTTTAAAAAATTAATGTTTTTTCGTAAAATTTTGTATCTGGGGGTTTTAATTTTAATTAATGGTCTTTCGTAAAATTTTGTGTTTGGGAGGTGTTAAGGCCGCAGATTACGAATCTGAAGTCAGTATATATAAATTAAAATTGGCGGATCCAATATGGATTATTAGAAATTTTCAATTTATATGCTTTTTTTAATAGCTAAGAATTTGGCGAAATTCTTGTAAAATTTCTACTAAATAGCCTAGAAATATCTAGAATATCTTAACTTGATAATTAACTTGCACCATAGATAATAATTTAAAAAAGTAACAGCTGGAATTGTTCACTTAAATGGAAAAAAGACAAAAGATTTTTAATTGTTACATAGATGAGTACTCTTTGTAGACTTACAGTTTTATTCTAAATATACTTGCGTTTTAAATAAACACACTTGTATATCGTAACTCTTTAGATTCTTGTCTGTTAAGTATATGCTCGTTGAAGCAGCTTACTCAGGAAATTCAAAATTAGCTCGAGCGGAAGGATAATACTTCAAGTTGGATACGATCATTTATAACAATGCGAATACGTTAATTCCTATACAAATGTTCACGCTATGAAATAGAAGATTATATTTAAAGTCTGCAATTGTACTATTAATTTATGTTTCTTCATTTTTTTGTGAGACAAAATTCACAAAATATTGATTTGATTTATGGAGTTTCGGAACTCTTGAAACTTCACAAGAACGTAACTAGTAGTGAAAAAAGTTGCATATACTGTAATGTTCTGCTATCCCATTTGAATCGGTTTTTAAAGGTCGAGAAACCAACATCTCCTCGAGCTCCTTCGAAACTTTATATTTCTAGCCTCAACTTTCCTGCTTCTGTTTCATCTTTCATGAGTAAAACTTATATTTTTCCAGCCAGCAACGAATCTCGCGTACAAAGTGCGAAAGAAATACTCTGGGAAAAGTATGTATATTTTTTTGCCGTAGACGTGAGGAATGAGATAGTGAAAAATATTAAATTTTAGAAATTGTTTTTTGATGCAATAGAACGTGGCTAAAGTCGACAGATGGAAAGAACAAATATCGAGTATCTTATTTACTTTTTCCTCACTTTAATATATTTCTCACGATCTTTTAGTGTGTGCCTTACATTATTATCAGAATTCACAAATCCATAGAGTATTGTGACGTGGCAAAGGAAGAAGAAGAAGGAAAGGAAATATTACAAGTATGAAAGAAGAAACAATTATAAGTAATTTTAATTGCTATGACTAATACAAGAAAGGTTTTATAAATCAATGGATTTAGGCATCGTCATACAATGCTACCGAGTAATTGAAGTACTGAGTAATACCTACAGCATAAAGTACACGAAAATATAATTATAATTACATAGAACTATCGAGGTCACCGAAACTTATTTTTCTAAGAAGGAGTTAACTATATAAACCGACCAAATCAAAGAGCTAGAAAGTCATTCAATCAGTTATTATTAAACAGTAAGTTCCGGTTCAGTATTAAAATATAAAAGATAGTCAACTAGTATTTTTTATTATTAAATTATTATTCAACAAAACGTTTCTACAACCTGAGAGTTTATTTGACTTGCTTTCAATTAACACGAGTGTTGAAAATTCAATAAATCAGAAAATTCAAAATTCACTCAATTTCTTCGAGAAACCTAAAGTCATAATCAACAAGCATTTTCGAATTCTTTCTCACCATCGGAATCGAGGGTAAGATAACTATTATGACTAATAAACAATTTGTAACCCTAATTTCACTTTTCTATTTATAATCAATAAATAGATATTCTTAAATCTAATTAGTTACTCTTTAACATCCTCAACCCAAATTAGATTCATTAATTTGAAACTAATTTAAAAAGAACCTAGGATAAATTGTCCCTCTTCTAAGAGAGGTATGTAATGCAGAAGTGCGATCCAGGGCCGCCGGGAAATTACAGATGTGTTCCTCGATGTTTAGAATTTTTATTGTGTAGTGAGTATCGGTTTCTCAAAATCAGGACATACGTAAAAATGCTCGGTGCAAAATATTTGATTGAAATCCGGTGGAGGTGATCTGATAAAGATTTGTAAGTTTAAAATATTTGAGTTATCGTTAAGTGATTAAGTGTTGTTCCTTACCAACCCACTCGCCTTTGTTAGAGGCTAGCTGGCAATTAATTGAAATTAAATTCAAGTTCTTTGAGGTGAACAGTATATTATTAATGAGAATTAGTTATTTTTCTCTGTTTCTCTTTATTATTGCAATGTAAAAATAAATTGTCTCATCACGCCAAGGAACAGTATGGTTCTTTAAAATTTGGGTTCATTTATTTAAAGATTTTATTTATTCAACTTAATGTAATTCGTAATGAATTAGCAAAATAAAACCAAATAGTAAGTAAAGATTTTTTAAAAATCTGGTTACAGTACCAACAACTGCCCCCTTTTTTAAAAAAAAAATTTTATAATATCCTCCATTTATTTTCATTAACTAAAATATTCCTAATGTTAATAAAGCACAAAAATGTATGAATAAAATAATGCTGATTTTTGCAACCTTAATTATATTTTATTTTGACATTATTGATTTTTAAATTAAGAAATATTCATATATTTTTCTAAAATAAGTGAGAATAATACAATAAATTGAGATAAATTTTGGGAAACAAACTTTAAACTTTGCTTTCCAGAAATAAAGAAAATGTAAGAAGACGCAAAAGTACCCAAAGGAGAAGTTGGCTCGAACGACGATCCGTCTTCAAGAATAAGCCGAAGCTGTACAAGCACAATGAATCTTCGGGTCTAGAAGGCGTTTCTGTAGATAGAAAAGAATCCTACGGAAAAAAAGAGAAAGAAAGAAACGGAAGATTGGAAAGAAAATCAGTAAAAACTAAAGAAGTCTTTTTGAGAACAGGAGCTATATCACGATCCATTCTGTAAATGGTGCAATTAAATGTGCAACTGAGTTTTCATTGGAGTTTACTGACAAGACAATTTATCAACGCTCCACAAATAGATAATTTGGCATCGAAGAGTACTTAAAACATATTTAATTATTTTACAAAATATTATCAAACGACATCTAGAACGTAGTTAATATATTTATTATCTAGTGTTGCATATTCATACAATAAATTGTTTTTTGTTTTGAAACAATTATCTCTTGTATTCATATTGATCCTAAATTTACATATTACACTACTTAGGTCTACATTTAGTTTAAGTTTGACTACTTTGCGTTTAATTATGTGTGAATAAAATAAATAGATTTTAAATTCGTCCTAAGGCAATGTAAAGTTATAAATTTGTAAGAATGTAATTGCCTAATCTCTGATCACAATTAAGCAATTATTCTTAATTAATAAAACCGGAATTTTCGATTCACTATATATTCACAATCAACAAAATCATTGAGACTTAAGACTTTTAAGAAATCAAGGGCGCCAGTTAAACAAATTGAATTTATAAATTTATTATTATTTATTTATTTTTATTTATTTAACAAATTTTAAGGTTATATTCACTTATCACTTTTAATCACACAAGAGCATGAAGGACTTTATTTCCGGGAATCAGGTTGTAGGTTCGAGGTTAGAAATGCCATTGTAAGATCAGATTATTTAATGTAAATTGCCCCAAGTACGGCAAACAAAATTTATTAAGCGAGATAAACAATTTTTACTCAATAAAGAAATTAAACAGAATTTACAATTACATAATTTTTAATACACTGATGGTGTAAAACTAGTTGGCCGGAAGGGACGCTATGAGCACATGTCACGCTTCAATCTCACACATTTCAAGATTTCAGATTTAAAAAAAGGTGAAAATTAAGACTCTTATTTTTATAAAAAATCTCTTAATAATACAGAGATTTTCCTCGAAGTGTATTCCGAACTATACGAGAATCTTTCAATTTTAAAACTTAGAAAATTTTACACCGGAAGTGACACCTCAAAGATTTTTCTCGAGCACATGTTTCTAGAGAGAACGACTTGTCTCAATTTAACACTTTTAAACACTTTAAAACCCGACACAATGATACAAGGGAGAATCGGAGAAAAATCTCTGAATTTTACATATTAATCTTAATTCCGATCGAGGAAGAGCACTATTAAATTTTTAACATTAAGTTAATCCCGGGATCCTAACCTCAAAATGTCAATTTAATTATACAAACAAAATTTACTTTACACGGTCACTAATTAGATACCAAAAGGACTCACCTCTTCTTCCGGGATCACCGAAAGTGCTTTTGCCATTTTGGCAATAAATTTTAGTCAACAAATAATCTATTAATACAATCTATTTCAAAGGAATTGAATTTCCGTTTGTTCGGTAAAAACTTTGGAACAAGAGTGAGGAAGAACCGCCAGAATTTCTTGACTTCGATTCTTTAAGCCAATCACGTAATTTTGGCTTCAGTCACGTGACCTTACGTCAGCCGAGTTAAAAAACCATTGAAGAGACTAGTTGTTGAGGAGTCCCGGCAGCTGCCATTCCGTACACCGGAATAATACATTTTAACTTAGGACGAGATGCTCAAAACAGCCAATTCTCATAAGGAAAGCCATCTCTCCCAAATCCTGAGGTTAGAGTCCACAAATGGTGCCAAACAAACAAAATTCCAACTTTTTAGAACCATTGTGGCACTCTGAAAACTAGGCACCCACTGTCGATCCAGGTACTCCGACAGCTGTCTCCCTCTGGCGGTCGGCGCGAAGTTCAATTAAAATTAAAGACCAAGTTTTTCCCCTCTTGTCTATTAAGTGCTTTATTTGCTCATAAAACAAAGAAATAAAAATAAACGTAATTAATAAACAAAATTAAAATAAATTATTCCAGTGTTCTTTCCCAGGTATTTTGACCCTTGTTCCAAAGTAAAAATCTTGCCCGTTAAAGGCGAATCTTGGGACGTTAAAAATACCACGTCACAAATTATAAAATGAATGAAAGAATCCAAAAAATGTGGATTTTAATTTTTGCAGGAAGATCGATTATTTCCCATCCCTTCTTTCCTCTAGATGAAAAGAATGGGATTGTGAAATGAAAGAAATTTGGGAAACCAATTGTAACATTAAATTGTAACGTGTAGGTATTGGCTACTATTTAGTCTGAATTGCATGAACTATTACGTAATATCATTTTCCCCCTTGGACTCGTTATACACGATTCTCAACTCGAAATCAACTAAAAGGGGAAAATTTTAATTTCATCGATTTCATTGTAGTCTTATTATTATAACTTTAACGATTTTTTAGCTTGCTGTTCTGTAAAATAGAGTTACAAAATTAACTGTTGCGCTTGGAAAATATTTGTTGTATTATTATTACTCATTCATTATTATAAGAAACTGATTGTAAGTCAAATTAATTTAGATAAAAATTTAACTATCATTTGAAGTTCCATTTTATTACTTCGTACTTTCTGCTTTTCTTAAACAGAATTAACATAATTCTTCGATTTATGGTCAAAAATATATTCAAATAAATCGATTTTATTTAACACGAGCTTGAATTTTACGTTTATTTTGTTAGCTTTAATAGCAAAATTGGCATATTAATATATTTCTCTATTATTGAAGACAAAAAAACATTTTTTTTTGTTAAATTCCTTAAAGAGTTGTTGAGTATCTGTATCATTACCCTTGGACACAGACGTTCTTTTGCTAAACTTATTCTTAGCATTGAAACTTATTGGCAGCTTCTCACATAAAACGCAGTCTTGCGAGTGAAGTCCCTGAGCAACTAGACGAAACGTTTCCGCTTTACTGGAAGGAAGAATGATTTATTTTGAAATTGAACTTCGGTGGTTGTAAGAAAAATGAAGAAAACCAAGAGAAAGAAGATGAAAAAAAGAAAAGCGATCACGGGACGAAGACAGGGGAGTTTGGTCTCAGCTTTTGTTCTTTTATTAAAGTTTTGTCTAACTTCCTTTGGATCGAGAAACTTCCTGCAGGAAGCAAGCTGGACCGCAAAACCTGATCTAAGCTACTGAGCTGCTGGATTCTGCGACAGAAATGCCTTATGTACAGGCGTTAAATCGATATACAATAGTTGGCTAACTGAAAACACAAATTTATCTCTCTCTAATGTCTCCTCTGTAGTCCCTCCTTACCATTCAACCATCTCAGGATGTACACGCGAAACTTATGTTGGCAAACTAAGTTAGATTCACCTAGCACTGTAAACGGATTAATTTCTACTGTTTCTCGCGGTTTAGGAAGAGTTTCCACCTGAATTGAACTTTCCCATCGCCCCAGGAAATCAAGTTGCATTATAGTTACTGATTTTCTGTCTCTTTAAATTTGTTTTCCGTATCAGTTAGAAGAATTAAGGTTTATAATAAATCTCCTACAATATGGAATTGACCTTACGAAATGGAAAATAAGCAACAAAATTTTATTTACATGCACTATGAGGAGGTAAAAAGTTACCTCGCACAATATATTCAAATGGATTTTAAAAATATAAAAAAATTATAAAAATATAAAATGATATATTAGTTGTTCAATTACATTATTAGACACTAGTCTGGAAACAATTGTGACGAACCTCACAATTACACTTGACTTTGAATTTCACTTGATAATTTATTTTTTTTAGTAAAATAAATTAAACTTAACTTTGAGGTTAAGTTACACTCTCGTCTTATTTTTAAACAGTCAAAACGTGGTTTAGCAGAAGAGTCTGCTAAACAGCCGCGCATCCTGACACGCGCATCGACAGAAGATGGCGCTAAGTAATATGATCACGCAGCCCCTTACCAGAAGCCGCATCTATATATAGACCTGCACGACTGTAGATCGAGGAGTCGGCCCCAAGGGGCAAACCGAGGAACATCTCGAGAAAAGTCTCTCTGACTCATCCAGGTACCATAGACTTGGTCCCTTCAAGAATGGTATCTGGAAACCGTTCCGGAGATTTCAGCATTGGTCCTCCAATGAAAAATCAAAGGAAAACTTTTGCTTTCATCTAGCCAGGATCGTCCTGAGATTGGTCACGGTTCACCGTGGAGTCTCAGAAACGATAAAATTCTGGACATCTACTTCGTAGACTAAGGAATCCTGACTGGAGTTAAGCTACTCCGTGACGAATTCCTGATCATCGTCGTGGTCCTTCACGAATGATCAGAGAATTCGAGAAAAATTGCTAGAACACTTATGACGTACGAAAGTGTTCGAAACAATTTTAAAATCTCCCGCGCCGAGACATTGACGTAGAATGTCACATGGGCTTTCCCCAGTGCTACGTCATTGGAGAATAGACATTGCTAGGTGAACACCCGCGTTGTTTAACTACCGTTAAACCGTTAAACTACCGTTGTTTAACTACCGGACTGTAGCGCGTAATTAACGTAGTAATGAATGAATTAATTTCTTTCTTACCTGATAATTAATTTCATTTTACGTATCCGCAAATTGACCATAAGTGTCCAGATGGTCAATTTTATTTAACATCACGGTGAATGACAGCGGCAATATTTTTTAGCGGTTCGTCTGTAATTTATATTGTTTACGAGACGGAGTTTACCGACTCGATCCTCGACCGAGGATTCTCATTGAACTAAATTTATTATATTATTATGTAACCTACACTATTTTTTTAATCTGTTATAGATTCCGGAAACCAAACTCAAAGAGAGTTCTGGCAGGACGATGTCCTGAAGTAAATAAATGGATTACTTTCTTATTTTTTTGTAAACGCTGGCTCTTCAAGCACTTTTATTGTATTTTATTTATTATATTTTTATTGTTAAATTATTTATTTGTTATTTATTCTTTATCAGTCAAATTTATTTTATATTATATTATTTTTTATACACCTTTATTTTGAACAATCTATTCTTTTGTTATTTCTTACTAATAGAAATCCTGAGAGTTTTACTGACTTTACCTGACCCAAAGCGACAGTAGAAATTAAGTAGAAATTAAGTAGAATATTTATGGTCAATAATCTAGTTTTCAAGCATAAGTGAAATCGATAATATATTTTCAATAATTATTAACTGAGTGATAATTTCATAATATTATGAAAATAAAATTCATAATATTATGAAAATAAAATTCATAATATTACAATAATATTAAATATAGAGTTAATTATATTAAATTTTAATAAAAAAAATTCACAAATTGATTAATAAATTAGATAATTAAGCAATTCTATAAATTAATTCTCCTCCTTCCAGCTAATGATTCAAAGACATGGCAGGTTCGTTTCTAAGAATTGTAATTTTTTTCTCATTTCGGATGTGAATTCGAATACTTAAATCATCTATATATATATGAAAAATTTTAAAAAATTGATTTTAAAAATTCTATTTGTATTTTTTTTTGTATTATACCATTGTCATACAACTGCCTAATAATTTGAAGTTTTTGTCCCTGTTGAAAGTTATATTCGTCGAAAAATTTTCGAATTGTAATAATAATTTTATTTTTGCCATTTGTGGTAGATCTAAAATAGTTATTTGAATTAATTTTCATAGGGATAAACTCATCTCTTAAATAACCTTCAATTTCTGTGGGAAGTAAATCGAATTAAGTTAATAATGATTGAAGAGATAAATAATTTGATAAGTAGGATGATAAATAATTTGAGTTAAAATATTACTTACTAATATGTCCAGTAGTTTTTAGTATATTTTCTGCAATTAATTTTATTTTAATTATTTTATTTTGTTCTTTTAAAATATCATAAGTTCCCAAAAGTGTTATTTTAGAAAAAGTGTTTAATAATAATTCATATTCCATGTTTCCATCATTGAAATTTGATGATTCTTTTGCCGTTAAACTTTGGAGAAGAAGTTTCTTTATAAATAAATAAATTTGATAAAGAATAACAGATAAATAAATTAATTAATTAATTAAATGAAAAAATAATATTTACTTGATTTTCTTTTACAAGATTTGAAAATTTAAAAGCATTATTGTTCCATGATAAACATGAAATTCTACAATTATCGTTGTTGTTCAAAATAAATTTAAAAATTTGATATTCGTTTTCTGATTGGTCTTTTTTTGATTTTACATTTTTAACTTTTTGTGTAGTTTCTACATAACCCACGACAGATCTATTATGTTTTATTAAAGTGAACATAAAATAGATCATTTTGATAGATAGATGGATAGATACAAATAAATTAGATAATAATAGATTAAAATACATTTATTTATTTGTTATTATTTATTTATCTATTATTATTAAATATATTTATTTATTTCAAAAATATATTTTAGAACTCATACAAATTTATCTCCAACATTAACATTTTGCTGTAAAAAATTTGAGGATGTGAATTCGAGTTCATCAATCTTAATTTTTTTTGTTTATTATCCTTAGAAAAATCATCGGAATTGATATTTCTTTTCTTACATATTTTTATTGGAAAACTTAAAACTTTTAATTTTGACACAGGTGATTTTGTAAAATAAAAATAATAAACTGAAAATAAACAAAACAACTTCAGACAACTTCAGTTTTGTTATTAAATTGTTTTAAAACTCACAGTTTAAATTATAAAAGTTTTTTTAAAAATTAAAAGTAATTAACGATGATTATACCAATGAAATAAGAAGAAAAATTTGAAATATATTTAAAGGATTTGAAAAAGACAACTATTAAAAGATGTAAATTAACGTTTTTAACGGATCTTCATTAAGGTAAAAATAATTGAATAAAAATAAATTAAAATTTTTCTTGGAATTTTTGACATCAAAATTATTTGCTAATCATTGTAGTAACATTATAGTTAATTGTTTAATGTTTTTTATACGGCTTTTTTGTCTTTTTTAAGAAGATAGTCTGAGACTGATATTTACCATATTGATATTTTTATAACCTGATAAGAATTTTTAAAAATAAAAAGCAGAATAGTTTTTAAAAATTTTAAATTAAATATATACTAATGTAAGTTAATTTAAGGTTTTAAACATATAGTTTTGTATTCAATTTAAAATATAAGAAAAAGAGATTTTCTTTTTTAATAAAAATAATATCTTCTTTTAGTTAGTGAGTGAAAACTTTTATATATTAAAAATGGATATTTGTTGACGAAATATTAACTACGGAAACGAAATATACTAAAAGTAACATTAGAAATTATATAATTAATTGATTTATTGATTAAGAGAACACGTCCGTTATCCAAAATGTTTTGATATCAACTAACTGACGTTTTGATAAAAACAGACAGTTGAAAATATAACAGTTGACATATATATTCTTTTTATATATCTCAAATTAAGATCGAGTCTGGATTGTTTTAAAAAAAATCTTTTCAACAAAAGTAAACATTAAACCAGATGGTAATTGTTTATTTAGATCTTTTTCTTATTTTTTATATACTAATTCTATATATTATATAATTCTATATAATTTTCTGTATAACAATATATTTTCTACATTAAAATTATAATATAATATTTTCTATAGAAAAAAATTTGACTAAAAGTAAATATTAATATTTTTAGTATATTTAGTATAATAATTAATACCAAATGAGGAGCTAAACTTCGATGAATTTGTCTAAAAACCAATTATATTAATTATTTAAAAAATAAAAGAAAAATAAGAGTTTTTTTTTTAATCAAATGTAATTGGAATTTTAAAGTTGTAAATTAGAGTTGTAAAGCAGGGGGTTGGCGAGCGAAGTTTTTGACAAAATAACCCACGAAATCCTGGACTTTTAGTTTTTTACACTTTTCTCTTAAAATACAAAAGAAATAGTTAGCGCATCACGTATACTTTATTACAAATTAATTTTATGTTACTTATATCTGTAATATTTTTAGCGACACTTTTAAACTTCCCAAGATCTGAACAGAAGTTTGAGATTTGATTTTTATGACTTTACGAATTTTTTTCTGTTTTTTGATATAGAATTAGGTAATTTTATTTAGTACTCTCATTATACCTTGAGTCGAAACGAAATACAATTTTTCCTTTAATTTTTTTCTTTTTTTTTTGTTTTTACTCGTTTTTTGTAAATTAATTTAATATTATTTTAAAATTAAAAAAAATTTTATTGTTACAATTACTTCTAAAATATACCCTATATTTAATGTATTAAAATCTGTTTCCGTTGAACAATTTCTTTTCGTATTATTTTATTATTTTCATCTTGAATAAGTTCTGAAACTTTTTTTATTTTAAAGAAATGTCGCATTTATTTTATGCTTTTTTTATCTTACTTTATATTTTTCTTTTTACATTTCCTTTCCTTATTATTACTGTTTTTTAAATTTCAGTTTATTTTAATAATTTTTATATTTTTGCTCAGTTTAGAAAGATTTTTGAATTTTTTAAAAATTTGTTACATTTTGTTAAAAGATTTTTAAAACATTTTTGTTAAACATTTTTCAAATTGCTTTATTATTCTTTATTAGATGTTCTTAGTTTTTCTCATTCCTTCAGTCTTTTTGACTTTTTAAATTTCTTATTTGTCTTTTTTATTTGTTCATTTATAATTTTTTATCAATTTTGAATTTTTAAGAAATTTATTAAATTTCAGCATTCTTTTTGTATTAAAATTATTTTTTGTAACTTTTATGAAAATATTTATTTTTTATCTTATAATTTTTATAATTTTTTCAAAACATTTGTTAGGTATATTTTTATGTATTTTTTCGTAATGCATTACTTTTTATAATCAACTTTTTTATTTTAAAAGAATTTTTTTTTTTGCAGGTTTTTTAATCATTCTTTCTCATTTTATTTGTATTTTTAATATTCCTATTAAATATAAGTAGATTATCCTAAATTTTTGTACTTTTCAATTTAAAAAATTAATGCTTCTTTTTGTATTAATTTTGTCATAATATTTTCCTTAAATATAATTTATTTATGTTAACAATAAAATATAATATTCAAGTCTGAAAGATTGCAATTTTTTGTATTTAGGGGAGAGTCGGCCAAAATGCCTATAGTAAAGTTTGGAGCCAAAAAAAAAAGTATTTAATTATAGTTTTGTAAAATATAAACCATCAAATATTTAGAAAACAACCTTTAAGAATATAATGAAGTAGTAATTTTAAGTATTTATTTTAGAAAAAATAGACAAAATAATTATTTAAATATTGATGTCAAAATTCTCCATTTTGACTCACGACTGGGTAAAACGCATGTGCACAAAAATATGAAAAAATATGAATAAAAGTAAAAAAAAATTTTGAATATGTTTTCTATAATCAGTTATCTTGTTAATATTAAAAAAAGAACTAGCTTTGAAAAAAAAATATAATGTTTTCATCATAAAACTAAAGTTTCAAGCCAAAGCAGTCCGACAAAAAATGGAAATAAAGTCTATAACAAATAAATAAAGCTTCTACAATTATAAAATAACTTGCAAAAGTAAATTAAACACTGTAATAAATTACAAAAATACCTGCTTGCTTCAAAACAGCGTGAGTTTTAGAAAGAAATCGAAAATTTTGACATTCAATGCCAAATGTGACAGGTTAATTCGCCATGATTCTTTATAGTCACGTGACAACACGTATCTCTCGTAATCTTATGTATTTTTTCTTCGCATGCGCACTTCTTTTGATTCATCCCGCTCTTATTTAAAATCATGTTTTAAAAATATATTAAAAATGATTCTTCAATGCATAATTATTATAATTATTATTAATATAAATGCAATAATTAATATAAGTAATTTGTTTAAACACTGGTTTTTTATACAGAAGCAGTAACAACTTGATATTTAGTTTCTACATCAAAATATACGTAACCTGAGAAATTTTCCGTATCGTACGTATCTTGCTTAGAAGTTTTACAGCATATAGGCAATTTAACCAAGGCAATTTGCCCAAAAACACACGATGTAATTAAACTAATTATTTTCATTTTAGAACTCATTTTTATAAATTAAGTCAAAGTCTTTAGATAGCTAAATGTTTAAGGATTAATTTAAAAAAAAAATTATGTACGTCTGTGCGATAGAAGTGCATATTTTCTAAAATTTAAAAATGAAAAAATTATTGTTGGAAAGCATCATTTTCACAATTCTTTAATAAATTCTTTAAAAATAAACTGATAAACATGAAACTTTATATAAATCATCTTTACCTTAATATACATCATTAATAAAAACAATTATGATTAATATTAATTTTTGGCCAAGCTATTAACGATTGCCAATTTACCCAATTAGGCATTTTGGCCGACTCTCCCCTATCAATTATTTACAAATTATAGCGCTAAATTTAATTAAAAATATTAAAAAACCGCTGCAAAGTTCCACGTCGGGTATTTACTTTCGTAGATTATTTTTTTCATTTGTGTTCATTTTTTGAACACATTGCTTCCTCATAGAGAAATAATAAATCTCTCTTTTTCAAAACTGGATAACAAAATGGTCTAAAAAAAAATAAATGATTAGACAAAATGGATAAAAAGTACTTTCTTGTAATATTTTTATGTTATTATGTTAATATAAGTTGTAAACAAAATATTTTTTACAAGACTACGCTATTAAGTGAGCAAACGGTTTATTGATTTACGTAAAATTTGATGAAAATATATTAATTAAAACTTACAATTTCAAATATAATATAAAAAAGTAAAAAATTATTAAAATATTCAAAAACAAAAAGCATTACTTCATCTATAAGGAAGCAATATTTATATTTTAATTTTTTTTTAAACATCAATTCTCCAATTTTTTAATAGATATTAAATGCACTTAAATGTACTAAAAAGTTTTAATAAATTTCAATTTGAAAAAAACATGGAAAAATTAACAAAAACACAAAATATGCATTTAAAAAAAATTGAAAAAAATACGAGTCGGATAAAATATAAGAAAAAAAAAAATACTCCCTCTATACTTCCATTAAAAGAAAACAAAAATTTCCAATGACATTGGCTAAGTACCAATCAGTTTAAAATACAATAACTATTATAAGCATAATAATAATAATAATAATAAAAATAATAAAAATAATAATAATAATAATACCCGGAATCTCTGTGATATTTGGTGCTATCCGCTACCAGATATCACAGAAACGCTTGATCGATTTAGTCAAGTCCTTAGTTGCCCTTTCCTAAACCTCGTGGAAATACTTGGTTTGTTAGGCCGAGTGTTTAAAGGGCATCTAAGGTGGGGTTGTTGAACCTCAACCGGGCGCTTCCCCAGGTGGCGGATAGGGAGATCCTCCTAGATATAGGTGGTATCGGGGAAATGAAATACCCGACGCGGACCATAACCAGATAGGGCTTGACACCTGAAATAATTGTCAACCCTGTGATGGGTTAACCACCCCCACAGGGTAACTTGCGGTTACGACAACTGTAACGCGCAGTGCCACCCACAATAGGTCTCTTTCGGATGGAGACCTGGGTTCAGTTGGGAGTGGCAATAGGATAGAACCCAGGCGACGACCAGGCTACGCCCGTGGACAAGCTCGTGAGCGTATACGATGGACTGAGGAGATGAAGAGAGATGCCATCTTATGTTGGCGAAACTCTTCTCCTGACCGTAGAGGAATAATGAAGAGATGTTATGAGCGATGGATCACTATGTATCCCCAATACGCTCAAATAACATCTGAGAATCTAAGAGATCAGATATCCTCTCTGTTGGGTAGGGGATATGAAGCTCTCCTTCAAGAAGATCGAGACCCCGTAGAGAACAGACGATCAGTTCTCACAACACAACAAATGGTCGAGCATAGTAATGTGGGCGCAAGAGAAACCAAACTTCATCACAAGGTTTCCATTAAAATGGACAAATTGGCAGCGGCGAACAGAGAACTTTCGGACCTTTCAGAAGATGTAGACCTGTGGACATTGAACTGTGCAGTTTATGAAAAGGCGGTTTCTTTGCTTCGCGAAAGCAACAGAAAATCTGTTTCTGAGCGCATTGCAAGAACAAAACAACGAATTAAACAGGTACAGTTCAAGATTGGGGTGGCCAGACGGATGGCTTCTCAATTGCAGAGTGTGATTGCATATCTAGCAACAAATAGAGCATTTACTCCTAGAGTTTTGGGCATAGCCCAATCTCTAAAAAGATTGCATCATACTCTCAAGAAGTCTAAGCTGCAGAATATCAAGCAGCATTGGATTGAGAAGATACGTACTCTTGTAATTATAAGAGAACAATTAGAACGGCGTGTAAAATGGATAGAGCAAAATAACACTTTTGCTATCAATCCGTCCCGCCTGTTCCCAGTACCTTCTCCAACCGTTGAAAAGCCACCTAGTCGTGAAGAGGTTGAAAACTTCTGGAAGAACATCTACGAAACCACATGTTCTCTAAACGATCAAGATGCATCTATACCACTCTTTCGTAGCTTCTGTCATCGGCAGGGGCTTGAACACTCTATGGAAGAGTGCTCACGAATCACTGAGGAGGAAGTGAGAAATGTAGTTGCTAAAACTAAGAACTATTCAGCACCCGGTCCAGACAAGATTAATAATCTATGGTGGAAGAAGTTCACTTTTACCCACCAACATTTGGCCCGTATATTTTCTAGCTTTCTTAACGGAGAAGATCACGTACCTCAGTGGTTGGTTGAAGGAAGAACGGTACTTCTACCAAAATCAGGAAATTTGTCTAATCCAATGAATTATAGACCAATAGCTTGTCTTAACACCTGTTACAAGCTATTCACTGGTATCCTCAAAGAGAGGATATTAACATCCATAGAGCCAGTGTGGAGTGCAATAGGTGAACAGCGAGGGTGTAAGAGAGGCCTGTCAGGTTGTAGGGATAACCTACTGATAGATAGGTGCGTGACCCAAGATTCGATATTTTATCGGCGCAACCTGTTAATGGCTTGGATTGATTACCGTAAAGCATTCGACTCTACGAGTCACGAATTGATTATCAAGCTTCTTGAATGCTTACAGGTACATCCAAACATTGTGAGATGCTTGAAAGATCTAATGCTCAAGTGGAGGACAAGGTTTGTTATAACATCGAACAAACAACAGGTGAATACTAACATCGTCACCTATGAAAGAGGAGTTTTTCAAGGAGACTCACTCAGTCCTCTACTTTTTTGCATCTCCCTCTTGCCTCTGTCTATTGTTCTTCGAGAAAAGCACTCTGGATACATGTGTGGCAAACCAAAAAATAGAGTATATAAGATCAACCACCTTTTTTATATGGATGATCTTAAGCTCTATGCCTCCAGTAAGGAGGCCCTTAATATCTTAGTGTTTGCAGTAGCTGTGTATTCCAGAGCTATAGGTATGTCTTTTGGATTGGACAAATGTGCCGTGATTCATCTAAATAGAGGAAGACGAGAAACATCGGATTTACAAAGTAACTCTGAGGACCTTCAGCTCATTGGTGGCAACACCATACAACATCTTGGTGTAGGGGATGCTTACACATATCTTGGGATTCCACAATCGGAGACTCAGGATGTTTGTAAGCTTAAAGATCATCTCCAAAAGAAATATCGAGGTCTTCTTAGAAAAATTTGGTCATCTCAATTATCTGGGAAGAATAAGATACAAGCCACAAATACATTAGCCATTCCTTTACTTCTCTATACATTTGGAGCTGTTAAGTGGAATGTGGATGACCTGAAGTTACTAGATAGAGAGACACGTAGGATGATGTCAATACATCGATGTCATCACACAAGGTCTTTTGTACCTCGAATTTACCTTCCACGCGATCAGGGAGGGAGAGGTCTACTTAGTGTAGAGTGTCTTCATCGCCGTATTGTATTAGCTGCGGCGTGTTCGGTGATGAACAGTAATGATCCTCTTATGCAATTTGTCCACCATCATGAAATTGCAGATAATGGGGCATTTTTATACAAAGCGGCAAACAGAGCGGCAGATGAATTTAGTCTTCCGTTTGATACCAGCGATACAGAACAAGGATTGGCATTATTAACACCTTTGATGCTTAAAAGACAAGTGAAGCAGGCTGAACATGTACTTCTATTGGAGCAACATGTTAGGAAGCCTCTTCATGGGCAATTCTATAAGATTCTTAGGGAGATGGAGTTGTCTAAGGATCTGTCTTTTAGATTTCTGAAATCTGCTGGTTTAAGATCGGAGACTGAGGGATTTTTATTTGCTTGCCAAGATGGTGTTATCAATACCTTATATTATCGCAGTAAGGTCATGCAGATACCTGTCGACAATTACAGCTGTCGAGCATGTAAACAATATCCGGAAACACTTACTCACATTCTAAGTGCGTGTCCGACGTATGCATGTTCCAGGTATATTGAAAGACACAATGCTGGACTTAAGGTGTTGTATTACCATCTTCGACACCAATATGGTGTAGATAAGGAACCTGTCTTGCCATACGCCCAAGAGGATCAGGAGGCTGTTGTGGAGAATGAGAATTGGAGAATCTACTGGAATTTTTCGTTTTCTACCACTCATCGTATCAGTGCTACTAAGCCTGATATAGTACTCCAGGATCATAAAGGTAAGATCATCTGCGTGATTGAGTTTTCGGCTCCTGCCTAGGGCAATATCGCTCAGAAGGAGGATGAGAAACGGCAAAAGTATCAAGACCTGCTGTTCGAATTGAGGAGAATACACAGAGGCTATAAAGTCCATTTAGTTGTCCTTATTCTCGGCTGTCTAGGGGGGATGAGAGCTTCATTTGTTAGCCAGCTTCAAAGAGTTCCAACCTGCGAGCGTCAAGCTGACGCATTGGCAGGTCGAATGCAGAAGGCAGTTCTGCTGAGCTCTCTTCATCTGGTCAGGCAGCACTGTTCTTCATAATATAACATTACGAAGGTAGCTCTAAAAAAGCATCCAATAGCGTTCCTGGCCACCGCGTAAGGAATCGCGCTATTGCTTACCTTTCAGGACAGAAGGAGCAAAAGCGGATAAGAATACGTAAGGCAAGAATGGGAGAGGTTGTTTTAGTGAGGTATTACCACAGCATGTGGTCGAGTCCCACACGAACAAGTGCGTAAATGCATTTTTTCCTCTCCTAAACTTGTTTTGTAAAAAAAAAAAAAAAAAAAATATTTCAATTGTTCCTAGATTTTTTTGCTACAAACTTATCCGCCATTACAAAAAAACCTTCCACATTTGTAACCAAGGAAACAATCTGATCAATAAGTATAAAAACTATAAAATAAAGAAATTTCAACACAGATGACAATATTAAATATAAAATTGAAAAAATGTGAAAAAATATGGTCCTAAACTACCCTGGGGATAATTTTTCTAAGTACAGTAAAACTCACGTATATCGGATTTCAAGGTACCGAGAAAATTTTCCGATCTAAGCGGGAATCCGATTTATCCGGGTAAAAATGCATGATATATAAATTCAAGGGACCAGCAAAAATATCTGATGTAGGAGGGAATCCGATATATGCGGGTCCGATATACGTGGGTTTTACTGTAAATGGCTGATTCCAGAAAAAAATCGAAAATGGCTTAACCGAGTTCATCAATTTTTTTTTTACTCATTATTGAATTTTTTTTTTCTCAAGCCGTATTTTATGGCTTATTTGATTAAAATATTATAATGGTCCCCAACTGTTTTGAGTTTGATATTTTTCAATGGAATATAAAGGGTCGAGTCCATACCAAGTGATCACACCAATTTCAGTCATATTGAGTAATATTTACGAAATTGATATTTTGGGTTCCTTTAGGAGTAAAAAAAATAAATTTTAATTATTTTTAAAAAATTCAAAATATTTTCGAAAATATTCAAATTCGAAATTTTATGTACTATTTTTTTTGTGTTATCATAACTTCTGTAATTTTGAAGCAATTGAGATCATTTTTTTTTAAATTACTCGTATTTAAATACTCTTTCAAGAAAAATTATAATAATTAAGAAATTGTTTATAATTAAATTTTTATTAAAAAAATTAAATTATTTATTTAAACAAAATCTAAAGTATATCATCGTTCTTTTTCAAAAAATTCATAAAAATAGCCTATAATATGCTTAAAAATTTAAGCCAAAGAAAAAGATGGTATGTATTATAGTTTTTGAGAAAAAAATTATTAAGTTATGCTAGCGCGGCGCGGACCGGTGTCACCGCTACTCAACGCGTAGTTCCGTAGTAACCGAAATGTATGTATATTTTTACATAATGTAAATATAGTTAGTGTATTATATTTAAATTATAAGCTTCAGAAAGTCACACTGATCTTTTCATAGTACATGGACATCAAACTTTAGAATTAAAAAAATCGGAGAAAATAATTAAAGTAAAAAAAAGTAATTAAAAAATTAGTAATTTATAGAAAAATAATAAAAATAACTAAAAATTGGGAAAATTATTAAAATTTAAGAATAATAATTGAAAATTTGTTAAATCAATTGAAAAATAATTAATATAATTAAAAACTGGTAAAAATAAGTGAAAATAAGTGAATAATTAAAATAATTTAAAACTGAAGAAAGAAAAATAATGGACTGGTAAAATTATCAAAATTCGCGATGTTCAGGGGTGTTAATTTTTTTTCTTATGCAATTTTAGACCTAAAATTATGGGGTAATGTCAAAAATAGAGAAAAAAATAATTTGTGGAGTTTGAGAAATTTATTCTAAGAAAAACTTAAATTTTAAAAATTAAACCTCTTTCACAATTTTCATTTTTTCCATCGACAATTTTTTTGTGGGATTTTTAAATGATTTTCTACAATCCATCGTATGGATTTTGAAAAATAAAATTTCGAAAATGACCAAAAAAATATTGTTTTTTAATTTTTATGTAATACCATAATTCTACATCTTAATTGATGTAAGAAAAAAAATGACACCTCTGAGCATCAAAAATTTTGTTGAGTTAAAATTTCACCTATCTCTCCCCTTAAAGAATGATAAAAATAGTTTGAAAATAGTTGAAAGAAGCAAGTTTACAACGACCATTAAACATTCAAATTGTTACTCCTCTTGACTTATACGAGTGGGCAAAAAGTAAAACAGAGAACTATGGAAATATATATTCAATGTTTAATTGTTATAGATGTAATCCTAATAGTGTCGTCCAACTGTGAAAACTTCAATTAACCTTCAATAAACCACCAATGATTGAACAAATTGGTAACATGAGACTTGAGGTCCTAGATAATAAAATACAATATGAAGCAACAATAAAATGCATATCAAATTAGCAATTGGCATTTGTAAATTTTAATTTTCAATTTATTCCAACAAAGTGTTCTCAGCAGAGAAGGTATTCTATTTTTAAAGTAACAAACTGCAATATACGTGACCAAGTCGATATAGCCAACATGCTAAGTAATAATGAAATAGAAACAACGGAGCTTGAAATATCGTATACAATGTAAACTTATTGTTGACAAAGTCGACACAAGAAAATCTGAAGATTCTTAAGGTAGTTCTCCGGCAAATCGATTTTCTTTAGAATTTTCTGAAACTTTGGATAAATGTTCCATTTTGTATGCTTTATGTGTGGTAAAAACCTCAGGCCCTCTTGCAATGCTAAAAATTGAGATATTTAGCTTCCAAGATTCAACATTTACATGGGAATCATATGCTGAACGTATAAAAATGGCAAACTTTTATTAATATCTGGAAAACTTTTCTCTAAGTATTTCTTAAAAACTAGTATGTTATAGGGATAAATAAAAGAAATAATATAAAAAAATTTTTAGTAGGGGTATCAATGCTAATTTTTTAATTATACTAATCTGAAATTCGAAACCAATGTGATTTTCCATTGAATTTACGAGCGAAAGGAAATCCAACGGTCGCAAATTGCCAAAATTCTTTCGTTTGAAGCACATGTGAAGTGTTAAGAGACTAACATATTGCTTTAAATAACGTTTTCAGATTTAATTTATTTATTTTTTTATTTATTTGTTTTTATCTATTTTTTTATAGTATTTGTGCGGCCCTGAAGCCGGAGAACTACCTTAATATACTCAACAATAGAAACATTGAACTATCAGTGGACGCATTTGAAGGAATGAAAAATCTTAGAGATTTAGATCTGACAAACAATAGTTTGACTTTCTTGCATCAAAATCAGTTTCGTAAAGTGAATAACTTATCTACATTAAATTTTAATAATAATCTTTTAAAAGAAATTCCACAAGATACATTTCAAAAACTATCACAGCTTACAGAACTTCGTATTAGGAAAAACATTTTGACATCATTGGAGGGAGACATTTTCATTCATCTGTCAGAATTACGTTTGCTAGATTTAAGCTACAATAACTTGACATTCTTAGGTAGTGAAAATTTCACCAACCTATTAATTCTAGAGCAATTGGACCTACAATATAATAACTTAAATAATATTTCCTTAAAGTTATTCGGCGCATTGTCAAATTTGACATTACTTGATCTTAGCAATAATAATATTAAATCCATAAATAAACCAATTTTTACTGGACTAGCTAATCTACAATTTCTATACTTAAGTTTCAATGGACTACAAATTTTAAAAGAACGTACTTTTTGGAGTCTACCTTCTCTAAAAGAATTGTATCTAAATGACAACAAATTGAAGAAACTACCTGATGGATTAATTAATAAAGATTTCACTCCAGAAACGATAAATATTCAAAACAATTTATTAGAATCGTTTCCTGAGGATTTATTGCATTATATTCATAATCGTACCAGAGTAAATGCAAGGAATAATACCTTTACCAACAACTTTAACAATTATTTGAATTATCGTACAATTCTCGGTGGAATGTATGTACAATTTGACGCCAGAATTTTCTTTCATTCAAGTAAAGAACGTAGTGATTTTATGAAAAAACATAGCAGCTTTGAAAATAAGTATTTGTGGGAAAAAATACGTTATAGTACTTTTTATCAGTATATTAAAACTATTATCTCTTTTATAACTGCGTTGCGTTACTTACACGACGAAAATAATGAAAATAATTTTATATAATTTTGTATCCCTTTTTATTGTTTGATTCTAAACTAAACAACTCTTTTTATTTTCTTTTATTCTAGTTGCCAAGCGACCAAGTGCTTTTGCAATGATTGTAATGTTATGAAATTTTATAAGAATTAAGACATTTTTGGTTATTGATGTTGTAACAATATTTATCTAATTTATACTTTACTCTACTACTCAACAAACTCTAAAAACTGGATAACTTGTCGAATTCTGGTCCACACATTTAGATTCTATTTTGTAACTAACTTTATAAACTCTAAACAATAAACTAAAGATACTCTTAAATGTTACTTAACACAATTCCATAAGAAATATATCTGCAAATGTCGAAAGCTTAATCTAAACTTAAATCCTTTACCAATTTCTCGATATAACCTTATTCCAAATAAACTCAAAATACTATCGTTACATGTGCAATCTAGTTACCTGCTAAATTTGTCTAGGCGATCAGCGGAATGGCGCCAGACAATTTTTTGTATCGCCGGTAGTGCCATCCGGACTAAAATCTCAAAATTTCAAAATCTAAACTAAAAAAAAAACTTAATTAAGATCGACTAAACAGAAGCATTAATAACTAGATTTTAAGCACGTGCCGGTGTTGCTCATTTAGGCAGATTGTCGAGAGAGAGTCGGGATCAGATTCTCGAGAATAGAATGAAGCATTTTATAGATTCGAAACAAAAAAACAATAACAACTCTAAATTAGCCAAATAACACAATATATTGTGAATTATAAGAAAAAGTAGTTTACAAAAGTGAAAATAATGATTCTGGTAATTTAATACTTTGAAATAACTTGGTTAAAAAAGACTTGTTGATCGCGGCTCGATAGTTGAGCATTCACGGTCAAATTTATAAAATAAAATAAAACAAGACTTACAGTGACTTTATTTCGGCGAGACTCATACCTGTACTCTGCATACACGTTCGTTCAAGGCTCACAGATTTTACCCACAATTTTAAATTAAGCTCACGGTACTGGATCTCAAAAGCTGTATTATAAGCGGGATCCAAATATCAGAATCGATATTCCAAAACTGTAACGAGAATTAGATGACTAGAACCAAAGAAGAAAACTGTAGCTTACAAAAAGGACGCTATCGGCGTTTGGTAGCTCGTGAGCTGAAGGTGTTCATTCGATTATGATTCGGAAGAAAGAGAGCGATACTGATTCGCACCCAAACTCATATATTATTTGGGGGTGACGTGACGAGATCTTTCCTAGTACTTCTACCAATTAGTAAGCGCTGCGCCTCATAGATTGCGTTAGGATTCCCAAAAATTTACTAAGCACTCAACTTTAATTCTAAATGACTCTAAACTAAAGCGACAATGAAGAGATTAAAACGATGAGATTATGATACGAAGAACACCTAAGCATGAGTCTACTATACAGCAGCGTGTGCGCCACTGTGCCGCTAAACCGAGTTATACATAAAAGTTCGTGCGATAATCATTACCGGTAGATGAATTATGAGGATTTACTGAATTTGAAACCAGTTGTAATCCCAGTTTTAGGATTTTTCCCTTACAAAAATTAGGGAAAATTCCAAAATCTCATAGGAAAAATTCATTTACCGAAAAAATGTGTTTTTTACCTAACTTTTTGGAAAAAGTTCGAAAAAGATTAGGAATAGAATAATTCTGTTCTAAGGTACAGAAAAATTCCCAAAATATAAGAAAAAAAGTATTTGTCCCTCACTATTGACGGATAATAGTTTAACATAAGCCAGAAATATATTGAATGGATTTCTTAGAAAGATTCGATTATTATCTTGCTCACTCTACCTGAACTGTAAGTCCTTTGGTCTATTGTTCCAGTGGATTAAAATTTTATGACTTAAAAATTCTTAATTCCAACAATTTAAGTTTCTAAATAGTATAATTATAATCTGTGATGTTTCACGATAACAAATACCTAAAATTGATTATAAAATAATTATATCTGCAAAAGTTACGAATTAACTCGTAATTTCTTAATGTTAAGAAAAAATGAATAGCATTTTTGAATGTAGATGCCAAAAGGTGTGTTATGTACTGTGACACAGTAAAAAGTTACCTCGCACAATATTTTGGAATGACTTATTTAAATTTATTGAATTTATTATTTATTTATTTAAATTTATATTTTAAATACTTGTCGATTTGTGCCTGTTATTATTTTAAGTTTACATTATTTAATTTTATTAAATATTTAAAATTCACTTCAATTTATGTTTATTTTGATTCTTGTAAAATTTAAGATTAAGTTAAATTAAGATTTATTTCTATTTTGATTTTGTATTCAATTAATTAAATTGATGGTGTGTTCGACCCACTGAACTATAATACTACTGGAACAGGCACAGCGCTACAAAAGCGGCATAGAGAGAGAGAGAGAGAGAGAGAGAGAGAGAGTTGTGGAGGGGCATGTTGTCTCTTTCTGTACAGTCCGCTTGAGAAGTTTGCTTGTGCCAAACACTCACAACACGCAAAACTGACCAACGCATTAGTTTTAAGGTTTTAGCATTCACTGAAATGACGCGTTCTGCGAGAGAGAAAGCATGCCCCCCCATCTGTCTGTCTCACAGCCGCTCCTCTCTTTCAGCTCAACATGCGTGGTGCCTGTTTCAGTAGTATTATAGTTCAATGGTTCGACCGTATGGTCATGTATTATTAAAGTGTAAAAAATTTTTTGTAAAGATGTAATTAATACTTCTGATGAGGCTTCTTTCGCGGTAATTGTGCCCGCCCAGGTGAACTCCTATATTAACAATTTTTTTGTTTTTCTTTGATGGAGTTGATCTCCAATAATAGACATTAAATTTAGAGTCAGTGTTCAGTGCTCGTATTTTTGTAAATGTCCGTGCCATGCGGCCGGCAATTTTTGATTTTTTGTAACTTTCTGAAATAGTTTCCATTTAATAAATTTGTTGTATTGTGGTTTAATTTAAATTTTTAGTTTGTTGCTGCTCCTTACTCCCCACTCTCTGGATTATGAGTTAGTCGTGGCTTTATTATATTTCAATTAAAGATTAGAATCATTTGATTAGTTTAATTAGTCTTTTATTTTACTATTATTTTTGTTTAGTTATTTTGCATTAAAATAAAACATAAAAGTAATATAAGTTTTTAAAAATTAAGTGTAATGTTGAAATAAACATTTAATTTTTATTTTAAACATTTCGAAACAGGAGGTACTATAATCCTTTAAATTTATAAGGGTTTAGTCATAAGCCGACACTTTTGCAGGTAAAGATTTCTTTCGAATGTTTGGAAATTTTTCCGAATGTTTTGGGAACTTAGCTTCCCAAACATTTTGGAAATTTTTCCGAAAAAAATTCTTACAGTGTATTTAATCTCAAATCTTATGAGCTGTTTGGTTTGTTTAACTAAAAAGTTGTCTATGACGTCAATTAAATCTGATAATCTCTTTTATGATATTGGAGGTAACTTAAGAAAGATCATTAGTTTGAATTTAAAGAGTTAGCACATCCAGTTTGATAAACGAGAACGCAACCAAAAAAGAGAGTCCCTTAAGTCCTGCGAGGACCATTGAGAACAACATTGACCGCATGGATTAACGAGACGCTTAATTTTGAGTCCTCTGAAGATATTGATTCTTAGCTTGTGTATAATATATATGTTACATTTGAGGATAATTTATCTTCAGGTGAGTCTGGTTTTAGCAATATTATCTTCTTTTACTGTGATTTCACTGCGAAATTTTTGTGATAAGATTAGATTTCTCAAAGAAAATAAATATTAAATGAAAATTTGGAGTTGTTGATTATAAATTTTGAACAATGATTAAAGATTTCCTTTTTAGAAGTATTCCTTTTATTTAAGTGGTTTTTGGTGAAAACTTGTATTATTATTAACTATAATAATTTGCCAGTTCAGTTTCATTTTGGAGATCAGAAAGGTGGAGCTTATACTTTTGACGAAACGCTGTGATTGGAGTCTAAGTGTGTCTTATTATATTATTGTTAAAACTCCACTGCTAACAATGTGGATACAATTAAAAGATATTTTTTAATATAGCCTTTTTTTAAATTGAATTCAATCTAAAAATGTTTAATCTAAAAGTTTTTCACTAAAACAAAAGTTCGTAAGTAGGGAAATTTTAGTAAAAGGAATGAAAGATTAGATTTTAAAATAAAGTTTACAAACAATTTCTTCATATTTCTCTGATGTTATTCTTCTTTCAATTCCTTAAAAAAATTAAAGATTTAAAATTTTTTTATTTCTGTAAACTATCCTTTAATTCAGAAATTAATCCTTCTAGTTAAGTTCAGTTTTAGTTAAGTTAAATGACAGAATTGGAAATATTGGAATTTAGGATCTGGGAATTAAGATAATGTTTATTTGGTTTGACAACATTTTTAAATATATATTAACTTATGGTAGTTGGTACTACCTCATGCCAATAAACATAAAGAAAAAACAGAAGATGAAATCAGGTTAGGATATCTATAAAATGTGCCGAAATGACGCCGGAGGTAATGAGAACATGATAATCATAGAAGTTTGCTAGGTTTTATTAAAGTTTAATGAAAGTTCGAAAATTTTAGTTAAGCTCAGATATTTTTTTTTTTCAGTTGTAAGATTACTGTTCAGAATCGAATATTTCAGAATTTTTAAAATTTCGCGTTATATCTTTTGGGTCATAATTAACTGAGAAATTGATGTACTCGGGCGCTTTTAGTTTCATTCAGTTTTTAACCAAGTGCTGAAGGCTAAAAAAGACTGACGGATGGATGGACGGACGGCCACAAAAGTCTCTTTGTAAAAATGCTGAAGATTATAACGTACTGAGTTGGTAAAAGTCACAGGTAGAATAATCCCCTAAATGTAGAAAGCAACTTTACTCAAATGCATATTTTTCTATTTTTTCCATTTTTTGTCATTAATTTATTTTTAAAATCTTTTCATTTCTTACAAAATTTAAATCTAATTTTTATACCTATGTTACATATAAAATCTTACATTACACATAAAGTTTAACATTACTGCATTAATAAAGAAACTTAGAACATGGATCAGTTTACAAAACTTTTCAAAGCCTTGATCATGCTTTATTATATCTTACTTATTGCTTGATAATTTACTTATTATCAATTATAAATCAAATTCTAATGTAACTAAATCGAGTGTACAGCACTAAATCATTAGAATCTACGATTAATAACATAAATTACAGTAATTGCGCAAATGTATCATAGATAACTGAGTTAATTAAAATAAACGCTTGGAGATCAGAGAATGATACGGTCTGACCAATCTATATAGTCCGCTTCAGTAGATAAGCGTGGTTTTGGTCAGCCAGAGCCTCGAAATCGGTGGATCGATCTATCACACAAATGTTCCTGTGAAAAATCAACTGCAAGAGTTTCTGCATTTAAAATGATAAATATTTCCAATTTTAACTCAATGCTCTCTCATTTTTCCCGAATAAATGAAAAAATCGTTTTAATTCATCACCTGTCGTATCTACTGAAGTGAACAATTTTATATCTCGCAGTTTTCTGAAATTCGTTAGCTGTAGAATTTAAAAAATATTTCTAAAAAAGGTGTCTAAATATTGCGAATATTTGAAAATTCTCTTACATTTTTAAATCAGAATTTTAATCTATAGTTTTTTGCCCTACGTCAAAATTCTATTTTTTTAATATCTATGTCGAAGAGTCTATTATAAATTACAGTAGTGACACTGGGTTTTTTTCGTTGAGCCCATCACTATTTTCAGGAAAAAACTTAAAGCCGATCTACCAAAATGCGTTACTTCGAAGTTTGTATTGAAAGATGGAAATTTTTTTAAGGTTAAGGCACTATTAAAAAGATTATTTAAGACTTTTCTCATGCTTTTTTTTAAATGTTTTGATGGAATGCTAATTATTGGTACTTGGTTTCTCTTTACGTTAAATCATCTGAAATTCAGAAAGAGAATCAGCGGGGTGATTGAAATCCTTTAGTACAAACTTCGAGGCTTTCACAGTCTTCAATGAAGATATATATACTCATAATAAGTTTTTGTAATAGTCAAAAGTTGTTTATAAAAAATAAAAATCATGATAATAGAACTGAGTATTTTTGTCGGAAAATTCGTATTGAGGAATGAAAATATATGACGGAAAATATTAATTTAACCTTAAAGATAGAACTAACAGTAACATCACTTTTAACTTCTACTAGTCAGTATAAAATGAAAATTATTTTTTACAATTAAAATTGGTGTAAATTATATATTGTTTGTCCTCCCTGCAAGGAAATTATGTCATTACGTGCACTCAAAGCGGGCACAAAAAAGCTAAATTCGCTGTGATGAACTCCAGAGCTCGAAATCCACTTTTACGCCCTCTATGTTGAACTCTAGGGCGCAAAATCCACTTTTGCTGTCGCTATGTTGGACTCTAGGGCGCAAAAGTGAATTTTACGCTCGCTATGATGAACTCTAGGGCACAACATTCACTTTTGCTCCTGCTGTGTTGGTCTCTAGGCTGCAAAATTCACTTTTTCTCCCGCTATGTTAAACTCCAGGGCACAAAATCCACTTTTGCTCCGTCTATGTTGAACTCTAGGGCGCAAAATTCACTTTTTCTCTCGCTATTTTGGACTCTAGGGCGCAAAAGTGAATTTTACGCCCGCTATGTTAAACTCTAGGGCGCAAAATTAACTTTTGTGCCCGCTATTTTAAACTCTAGGGCACAAAATTCACTTTTGCTCCCGCTATGTTGAGCTCTAGGGCCCAAAATCTACTTTTGTTCTCAATATGTTGGACTCTAGGGCACAAAAGTGAATTTTATGCCCGCTATGTTGAACTCTAGGGCACAAAATTCACTTTTGCTCCCGCTATGTTGAACTCTAGAGCGCAAAATTCACTTTTGCCTTCGCTATATTGGACTTTAGGGCGTAAAAGTGAATTTTACGCCCGCTATGTTGAACTCTAGGGCGCAAAATTAACTTTTGTGCCCGCTATTTTAAACTCTAGGGCACAAAATTCACTTTTGCTCCCGCTATGTTGAGCTCTAGGGCCCAAAATCTACTTTTGTTCTCAATATGTTGGACTCTAGGGCTCAAAAGTGAATTTTATGCCCGCTATGTTGAACTCTAGGGCGCAAAATTCACTTTTGCTCCCACTGTGTTGGACTCTAGGACGCAAAAGTAAATTATACGCCCGCTATGTTGAACTCTAGGGCGCAAAATCTACTTTTGCTGTCGCTATGTTGGACTCTACGGCGCAAAATTCACTTTTGCTCCCGCTATGTTAAACCCTAGTGCGCAAAAGTGAATTTTACGCCCGCTTGCAATATGACCCTCGATTTTCAAATATCGCCCTTGCTGCAGTCACCAACTTTGCGCCCTTGATACAATAATAACTATTACTAACTTAAAGAAAAAAAACTGCGTTTGATTATTGAGTAAGTAAATTGACATTGGTACAAACAACAAAAAATGACAATTTACACTTTGTTTAAGTAATAATGATAGAGATTTTTCTATGAATCTTTATGAGTAAAGACGGACGTTTGGTGGTATTTTAGGGACTATTTTTAAACAAAGAGTTTATTTGTGATAAATTTAACAACTTTAAGTGCCTCTTAATCTTTGTAGTTTTTGTTATCTTGTGTAAGAGGCGAACTTGTCGGCTTGTCTCGATCACTTGAATCTGGCTTTGTAGATGATTCGGGTCGATCGTAGAGATAGCTGGTACCTCGTGATCCCCCGGGTGCCGCAGTGCTGTCATAAAAATAATCTCTGGGTCGATAGAAACTGAAACAAGAGACGTTAAATTGTCAAGTGGTCGTTAAAACGTTATACTCGCTTCAAGAGTTATTGAAATTAGATTGGCCAACTGTGAACCAAGAATGCAAGGAACTTCCCTTAAGAATTTACGCTTTAAACTCTTAATGAATTTCTGCTTTTATTTGAAATAGTTATGAGGAAACCACTGTGAGAATAATGCCATTGTAAAGTTGATTCATTAAGACATTCTATAGAGTCACAAGCACTACTTTAACTGAATTACTTTTTTGAGAATTAAAAACCATTTTTCAACGTTTTCCAATGTTTTTGATATTATTGAATTAGGTAAGTGTATTTTAGAGAAATTTATAATAATAATTTCTAAAAGTTTATAATATTCGCTATATGTATATTCGAAAGTTCGTCTCACTTTATGTAATAAAATTGTTAAAGATCTCATATAAGTGGTTGTCTACTTTACGAGGAGTTGAGTATTGAAAGTTTAATTAGGTTCAACTCAATAATTAACTAGGTCAATTTAATAACATTTTAACTAGGGTAAATGCAACAATTGCTGCGGGTTTCCAGTCAAGACGCCCGTTACACGGAAAATAATTTATTTAAATTGGGGGCATAGGGGTTTTTTGGGTAGCAGATTATGAACCTGTTAATAATTTTTCAATATTCAAAATGTCGGATCCAATATGGCAGACAAAAATGCAAAATTTTTGTCAAAATCTATGAAATTTAATATATAAGGGTTTTCGGGGTCGCTGATTCCGAATCCATTCGTAATTTATCAAAATTCAAAATAGCAAATCCAGTATGTTGGGCAAAACTGAAAATTTTTTTCAAAAATTTATTAAAAACAGTATATAGAGGTTTTTGGGTTCGCTGATTCTGAATCCGTTTAAAAAATTTTAAATGGCTGATACAATATGGTGGACAAAAATGCAAAAAAAGCAAGCAATCTTTGTAAAAATCATTAATCGTTTTTTTTATTTTTCCCGTAGTATGGGATCCGCTATTTTTAATTTTGAAAAATTATGAACAAATTCGTAATTAGCGACCCCAAAAAAACCGCTAAGCCCTAAGTTTAATTAATTTTAACATAAAACTTAAAAATTGGTTTAACAGATATTAATTTTTTACTTTTTTTAAACAATATCCACCTTTTTTCGCCGGCCGCCATCTTAAATTTTATGTATTAACTATTGCATCTTCTTAATCTCCTAACAGCTTGTGCCATTTTCTGACACTTTATTACACATTAAAAGAATGTTTTTGGGAAGAAATATATATTACAAAAAAAAATTTTTTTTGATATTTCGTTACTATTTTGCAAAATAGCTGGCATTAATTATTAAATAATAATAATCTCTGCAAAATCCTGAAGTTAGATAGTGTATTTATATTTATAAATCTTTTTTTGTCTACGTTTTAAAATCTGCAGTGAAGTGGGTTAGTATTTATATTTATTTATCTTTTTCTGTCAACGTTTTAAAATCCAGAGTAAAGTTAGTCCCTGTTTTTTTTTAATAATTTTGATTCTCTTTATCAAAACATTTTAAAATTGTTTTAGTTTATAGACAAAATATTCAGATGAGGTAGCTTGAATGACAAGATATTGATTATTAATAATACTAATTTATATGTTACACAATTATATGAATTTTAATAATAATTTAGACTAATTTAAAGTGTCGAATAGTTACCAGTTACCAATTATTATTTTCAAATTACAATTATTTTTGTTATTGTTTAATTATATTATTGTAAATTCAATTATTTTTGTAACTTTTCAATTATTTTTTTAAAATTTGAGTTATGTTTTTTAATCTGCAAATTATTTTCAGGAATATCCAAATTTTCCACACAAGTTTCAACTCACTTTTGTTATTTTTCAATTATTTTTTTCAACTTTCAATTACTTTTGTCATTATTCAATTATTTTTGTCATTTTCTAATTATTTTCTTTATATTTTTGTTATTTTTGCCATTTCTTTAAAATAATGTTTTACAAATTTTAATTATTTTATTCAATTGTTTTTATTGTCCTGAATTTTTAAATTTCTCACACCTTTTTTAGAATTATTTTCATCATTATTTTTATTATTGTCACGAATTTATTAATTTTTACGCCTTTTTGAATTATTTTTATCAAACTTTATTGACTTTTTTCATATTTGAATTTTTATGCTATTTTTGAATTATTCTCTTTAAATTTCAATTATTTTCCACAAAATTCTAATATTTTCATCAAACTTTCAATTCTGGTCTATAATTTTTTTTTTTATACCAGTTTCCAATTATTTATGTTATTATTTAATTATTTTCCTAATATTTAAAT
Source organism: Ganaspis brasiliensis (assembly GCA_037103525.1). NCBI lineage: Eukaryota > Metazoa > Arthropoda > Insecta > Hymenoptera > Figitidae > Ganaspis > Ganaspis brasiliensis. Next base: position 1,708,749 of record JAZKLR010000193.1, read on the forward strand.
TGTTTCGTTAAGTTTTCAAGTATTGTCTTTTAATTTTTAATTTTTTAAACCAATTATCAATTATTTTTTCAAATTACAATTATTTTTGTCAATATTCAAATATTTTTGACATTTTGAAATTAAGTTTTTTAAATGTCATTTTCTTTAATCTTTTTATTATTGTCATGAATTTATTAAATTTTAAAGACCGGTTTTCAATTATTTATGTCATTATTTTATTAGTTTCCTCAATTATATCGTAAAGTTTTCAATTATTTTGTACAATTTTTCAATATTAATGTTTTAAATTTTTTATATTTTACTTCATTTTTGCATATATTTCTCATTTTCTATCAATTTTTCTCTAAATTTTAATTATTTTTGTCATTTTTCAACTGTTTTCTACACATAAACATTTTTCTTGATGTTTTTAAATGATTTTTTTCAAGTTTTAATTATTTTCTTGAAACTTCTATTATTTTTTTCAATTTTTCAATTATTGTGTAATAAGTGTAATTTTTACGCCAGCTTTTAATTGTTTAAGTTATAATTCAATTAGTTTCTTTACATTTAACTAATTTCGTCTATATCTCAATTATTGTGCGAAAAATTAAAATTTTTTACACCAGTCTGAAACTTTTATTTCAAATTTTAATTATTTTCTTGTAACTTCAATTATTCTTGAAACTTTTCAATTATTTACTTCAAATTCCAATTATTTCATTTTAATCTTTGTCTTTATTTTTTCTTTTTTATTAATGTTTCAATTAGTTTTGTCATTTACAATTTTGTTTTCAAATTGATTTATTTTTGTCATTATTCAATTATTTTCTTCATATTTCAATTATTTTTGAGATTTTCGAATTATTTTTTTCAAATTTGAATGGCTGCGTTTATATTTTATATTTACAGCTTGAAGAGGTCAACGAAATGTTGACGAAACGTAAAATTAAAACGTTATAATTGATGTGTTTAGTGTTTCCTTATTTCACAACAATGCAGTGAAAATCAAAAACCTACATAACTTGGCTCCAACGCACGGATCAACAATTTTTTTTTTCTTTTTTGACAATGGAGAGCAACAAAACACTAGTTTATGAAAATAGTCTTGTTCGCAAGTCAAAACAATGCTTCACAGAATTTCAATAAATCCCAAAAAAACAAAACTTTTTGTTGCTTGTTAACTGTTTTAAAAATTTTGAGACTAGCGATGCACAATGGGTATCTTTCATTTCAAAAAAGAAAAAAGGACGAATATTCCAATTTATCTGTTTTCAATGAGTTTTTAACGAGATTTCGTTTTTTCAGACTGTCTCGAGTGATACTCGCTCGTTGTATATCACTATTTTCATTTCCAATATTGTTTGTGAGCTGACATGTTAGAGATTATGCAGTTAGTTTTGTACTGAAGCGAAAAGAGAAAGGTTTTGAATTAAAAAGAAACAAGATTTAATTTAGAATTTAAAACAGATAAAGGGAGATGAAGGAACTGAATGAAAATAATTTAAAACCTATCTTAAAGTTTAAGAGGAAACGAAAACCCTAAATTGGCTCAATTAGTACAATTTTATAATTATTTATTTTAATCATTCACATAACAATAATGCTAAATGAATTTCATATTATAATTTAAATTTTTTTATACATGTGTTTGAAGACTGAATAATTGTATTATTACATATACATTTTTAAGATTAAATAACTACAGAGGATAGAAAATTCGATCAAACTTGGCTTACCATAGGGCCTTTTAATTACTCTTTTTGTGTCCATTAATTACTTTTAATGGTCTTCTGTACTTGCAAGTAGTAACTCGTAACCTCGAAGCTCGTATTTGAGGCGCTTAATTACTATCAGTAAATCGCAATCAACGAGCTTTCGCGAGAAAGACCGTAGCACTTGTAGGTTCTTTTAATTAGTGACTAAAATAATTTCTTCGATTTGCTCAAATTAGCGCTCAGTTATTACGTAAATTAAGAGAATGAGTTCCTTACAAATCATTCTGTATTACGCAATTTGATAAAAATTATACCTTTAATTCTGTGGCTGAAAGGCATAACATCATAACTAACATTTTATCGAATTTGAGATAACATCAAATTTAAGTTTATTTAGTAATGTTTTTTAAAGTTCCATAACGGCAAAGTGATTTAAATGTTTATTTACGTAGAAAATAGTTAATAACACAACAGCATAACTGCATTCAAATCGAAAAAAAGAATTGATATTCTTCTTTGAAGCGTTCATATTTTATTAAAATTGATAAACAAAAACAGGTTTTTCTCAAAACTATGAAAATGCAGTTATGTTATTCTGCCTTTCAGCCACAGAATTTATATAATTTATTTTAATTGATTTTAATACAGTCTCAAGTATGAGATGAAATGTATTCTTTATCGTTAATAAATACTAACCCTTCTCTATCGCGATCTCGATCTCTGCTGTTGTCCCTCCAGCTATCTCGATTTCCGGAGTAGTTCCAAGCACTTGCATAACCTCTGTCGTATCCTGGAGACCATGCACCGGAAGAATAGTAACCTCTGGAATTCACAGGATCTCTTCCTGAATACCTATCGTACCGGTCATCATAAACTGGTCTTCGCTGTCCACTTCTCTCGTAAGGGTCGTTTGGATCATATCTACTCATATAGTAGCGATAGTATCTATCATATCTGTAATCGTAAGGATCCTCTACTAATGGTCGTCTATTACTGTAACGGTCATATCGATCATCAGAAGGATATCGTGTGTCTAAATTGTCGTAACCATTTCCTCGATCATAACTACGATCATAATATGGACGTTCGCTTGGACGCTCATAGGAAGGCCGCTCGTATGCACGATCTGAAGATCGATCATAATAACCATAACGATCGCTTTGTGAATCGTACCTAACAAAAAAGAAAACATACATTTAAAGAATATGATAAAAATATGAATAAATACATACAGCACTTTTCAAAATATTCGTACCTATCATTGTGGTAGAGTGGCCTTAATAAATCGTTCTTTTGATACTGATCGTAACGATCATAATCGGTAGCATGAGCTTTTGCACGGTCATAATAATCATATCTATCTCTGTATCGTCGGTCCTCTAATTCTTCATCGTAGGAGTCATACCTTGGCCTTTGTCTATATCTAGCATTGTAGTACCTAGGGAAATAAAATAATAGATATTAATGGATATAATAAAATAATAGAATATTACTTCTTCGTTGTCGACAAAATTAGCTCGTCGACCGAGGTTCTTTAGAACGGTGACTTTAGGATACCGGGCGCCCTCCTATCGATTATTGCTTTATCCACATACTTGAGCTCTGTGTGGATTGACCGTTTTTTCCCAAGGCTCGTGGGATTCAAATGGATGGAATTGATTGAAATTTAAAAGACTCAGATGATAGGCGCTTAGGCCTAGAGAGAAGTTCCATGCTAGGGCTATGAGAAATCTAGTCCTGAAATGTAAAAGAAAAAGGGATCTGAAGAACTGATAATCTCCAAAAAATCTGGAAGAAAAATAGCTGAAGCAGATGAGGAGGTTGCGAAGAATCCGCTGCCTAGAAACGTCGTAGAGCCTAGTAGTCCCCCTAACAAGACAGTTTTAGTCCGAATTTGTTAGGGACAGACATTGGCATCTGTTCTTGGAAAGCTCAAAAATTAATTGAATCCTGGCTCTTGACAGTCTACGGTCGTATGCGAAATTTAGACGAAGTGTGGAAATCTTGTAGGTGGTGAAAGGTATGTGACAAATCAAGGGGCCGGAGAACCAGAGGATAATTCTAGAAGTTTTTGACCTTGACAATTTGTCAGAGATGGAGAAGGTTATTGCTGCCCTCGAAACTCGAGAGCCTAGGTCGACTACCGGTGGAATTCATGTACAGTTCAGTTAAAAGGAGGACTATGATCATTAGGTGCCATAAGTGCCTGATGTACAGACATAGAAAAGTTAGGCGACGTTTTAGGGAATATAAAGCCACTCCTGAAGACGATCCGTACCAAACCAAAATGGTCTTAAGGTTCCCAAATAGGTGTGTGCCTTAGCAGGTCGGCAAATTATAACCCCAGAAAACCTTACAGTGCGGGCAGAAAGTATACATGATAACAGGTTTTTACATCCTACGCAGAACAAAAACAAACAAACAAAAATTGGTGCTGTACAAGAATGATGGATTGTAATGATCACTAAGGTTTTTTATCACTGACGAATTGGTGCTTAGATTTGTCCGAGGTCATCATTTTAGGCTGATTTATTCTAGAAGTGGTAAATTGAAAAGTACCTGCCGACTCTTAACCGTTGGTCTAAAAGCATAGTAAAAACCAAAATCTAAAATTTGGAGATTTAGTTATAATTTGAATCATTTGCAATAAATCGTGGGTTTTTCTTAAAACAGTAAAATTCGGACTAAGATTTCCAGCTCAGTTCCATAAGTTGTCGATGAAAGAAAGTTTGAGAAAGAAACTTGTAACAGTCTGTCTATTTTCCTTAATAGATCATCATTGTTATGTACCATCGGAAAAATAAAATTTTTCGATTTTCTGATGGGTCTCAAGGAAAGGAAAACAAAATGTGATTACTCTTCCTAGAAATCGTCGTTTCGAAATTTGCCGATAAGCAAGGGTTTCATCACCACGTCTTTTTAAAAATATTTTTGAAATTCGATTTTACTTGATAGTTAAAGTATTAAAATTTTTGACTGAAAATGTATTTTGTTAACCTGAATAATCTGTGCTAAGTTATTGTTTATTTACATCAGACTCCTTGTAACAATATCAGTTTAGAATTACATATTTGTAAACAAATTCCACTACAGTCAAAGTGACTTTTTACTCTTTTAAATTTAGAGAGTTCAAAACGTAACTTGAAATTAGAAAATAAAAGCAATGAAAATTGTATTGAATACGAATAGTGGTGTTTGAACAAAGTTTGTATAATCTATTTAAAGTACTAACCCTCTATCCAGTGTGGCAGATTTGTTGGGGTCACAGGTGATGCAACGAGATTCATAGTAAGCAGCATCGCGATGTTCAATAGCATCCGACCTAACGCCAACAATGCCGGAAGTCTGTGGTATATTGTCATTGCTATATCTACTAGCGTAATGCTGCTCCGAACGCGCTTGTCGATAGAGGGCGCCAAGCGTGCTAGCAGCTGATGGTGAAGCTGTCGGAGCGATTACATGTGCTTTCGATTCACTTGCTGATGCGCTTTGTGAAAGAAGCACCAGCACTGCCAGCGTGTTGTAAAACTGTAAACAGACAAAAAATTGTTTTCATTATTAACAATGAAGAGAACTTCAGTTATAAGGGTCCTTGGTATTTTTATTGATGAAAAACTAACAATCAAAACTCAAATGTATTTTTTCAACTATTAATTTTAAAGGATTGATGGGTTTCTTGATTAGAATAACGAAAATAAATATGTAAGCTTAAAAATGTTTTTCGATCTTATGTTTCAGACAAAAATTGCGAACTCCTTTTTTTCCATCGTTTTGAAAGTCAAGATCTGCACCGCCATCAATAATTTATAATGACTCGAGTGCATTTTAATATTTCTTGTCAAAATTTTTTTTATAAATACTTTAAATTAACACAAAACTATTCCAAAAAGACAGGAGATTTAAGTTAATTTTATCTTTTTTAAAAGTATTCTTTGACGGATAATTTTAAAATGTGCGCGTTTTGACTCGACGAAAATCGGAGAATCCGAAATAAAACGATATAATAGCCGGCGATGATTGATGTGTGCTTGGTTTGATCACTTTCGTGCGAGTGTTGGGAGTGAGTGGAAGAAAAACCCGATTCGGGGTAAGTGTAATTTTTATTTAAAGCAGTCACATTTAATTTCATTGGAAATAAATGAGAAATTTGTTCAGTTTTTTGGTGGAAGCTTCAAACAAACGAAATAAGGAGAGAGATTCCTTTTGGTAATTGTCAAGGGAGGTCCTCATTTTGGAGATTAACTTGTAAAACAAATTCTACGAGCACAAGATTGTGCGAACTGACGCCTGGCTGTGACCAGTGGACAAATTTGACTATCTCCATATCAATATTCGCAAATCTGGATTTTATCCAACCTGAAGCTCATCACGTTATCAAAGATAAGTCCCAAACTCGATTTCAAATTAATTTCACGAAATATACTATTTGTAAATTTGTCTCATATGTGTGTAAAGTAACTTAACGTATGAATGCTTGTGTGAGTGGTCCTGTATTTTATGCTGTATATAACTTTTTATAAAGGAATTCTATGCCAGTCGAAGTTGATTAATTTTGTTTTTAAATAAACGATTTATTCGAGACTATTTTTGATTTATGTTTTTTCAATTGAGATTTTTACAACAACGATTAAACCCTGAGATAAATTATACAATCTAAGAGTCACAATTCCTAAAAAAAAGCGCTACTTTTAGGCCGCTTAAAGTAGAAATCATAATTGAAGGAACATTTTCTTAAAAATTCTCATAAGCATATGGGTATTATATTGAAAGAAAAATCGCATATAAAAGTTCTTACAAACGATAATTAGATTATCTGAATTTCCATTTTGATTTTGGAAAATGTCTTTTAAATTTAAACTCGTACTTTTAAAAATTTGTTCAGTTACAATTTCTGTGATTTGAAAATTATTTTTCTGGAAAATTACCACAATAATAATAATTTGAATAAGAGGTAACACGGTGGGTTTTAAACTCATTTAACCCATAGGTCCTGGCATCTGGGATTTTCTTCTTGATTTCGATTCTGGAGTGTAAGCACATGATTTTACAACAAAAATTAAAATAATCGCCGAAGCCGTTTTCGAGAACATCGATTGTTATTTAAAAAAAAAACGAAAATTAAAATTTGCTTACAAAATTTCCATTTTAGAAAAAAACTCTTGGTATAAAAGTTACAGATATTAAAAAAAGGAATATTTTTTATTGAAATCTTTTTATCATATAATCAATAGCTTACGTGATAACTGAAAAAGTGACATTTTACACATATTTTTTAATGAATTTAGCCCAAAATTGCGGGTACCTTCAATTTTCTTGATGATTTTTAATGTATCATGTAAACATATGATTTGACAACAAAATGGAAATATTTTCCCAGGCCTTTTTTGAGAATTGTCGATTGAGAAGTTTATTTTAACAAAAAACAAATGTTTAGGTGAAGCACATTACATAGGAATACTTATAATGATAAAAGAGATAATTAATTTTATTTGCATACCAAAATGTTTAACATCTTTTTAACATTTTAGAACATTGATTTGATGTTATCAAACTATAATAATAAATGTAATTAAACTTTTTCGATAAATTAAATATGTAAACTATTGTAAACTATTGTATGTAAACTATTATACATTTCCATTTTGTTGTTAAATCATATGTTTTCATGATACATTAAAAATCAAAAAGAAAATTGAAGGTACCCGCAATTTTGATCTACTTTGATTAAAAAATATGTGCAAAATGTCATTTTTTCAATTAACTCGGAAACTATTGATTATATGAGAAAAAGGTTTTAATAAAAAATATTCCTGTTTTTAATATCTGTAACTTTTATACGAAGAGATTTTTTCTAAAATGGAAGTTTTGAAAGCAAATGTGAATTTTCGTTTTTTCTTTTTTAAATAACAATCGATGTTCTCAAAAACGGCTCCGGCGATTATTTTCATTTTTGTTGTAAAATCATGTGTTCACACTCCAGAATCAAAATCAAGAAGAAAATCCCAGATGCCAGGATCTTTGGGTTAAATAAGTTTAAAACCCACCGTGGTAATTTTATTGTATGTGTAAATTCTAACAAATATTAATTTTAAGTTTTAAAAAAACAAAAGAAAGTTAGGGTAAAATTTAATCTAGTATATATGGAACTCAACCTTTGTGAAAGTTCTAAACGTGTTAAATAAAATGTTAATTTGAATTATACAAATTTGTATTTTTACAATAAAAGTTTAAATTATATAATCATAAATGACTGTTCTATAATTTGTCATTTTAAGCACTGAGGTATGTCTAAGTAAACTTCTTCCTCATCAAAGACATAATTCCTCTAGTTTGCAATTTTAAGATTCGCGTGAAAATTATGCAGAATGAATAATGGATTACGCAAAAGCACCCGCAGCAGAAAAATATTCTAGCTGCGTACGTCCTTCAATTTTACTTTTTACGTCAAAGTTCATTTTACTTCGCCGATTCTCTTTACGGTTTGCTTGTTCATTAATTTATCTTTTTCAAAGACAGAAATAGTGAGTAATTATAATTAATAAATTTTACATATACATTTAATAAATGTCAATATAAATTTATACAGATAATAATTATTCATTATAGAGGAAAGCAAAATGATGTGTTCTTCAGTGTCCTCAAAAAGAGGTACTTTCGCTTCTGTGAATTTTGCCTTTTAAAATGTTTTTCATTTTTACTCTCGATATCAATTTAAACATTATTTCAAAATAATACTCGGAACCTTTTAAGCAAATGAGTTTAGGTAATGAATTTTCAAAGAACACGTGCAATTTTATTACATAACGGCGCTTTGCTTTTTTGGTTTAATAAATTCATTCATTTATTCTCGCAGAGCAGGTAATTTATTTAATCTCTAAATTTAAATAAATAAAAATTCATAAACTGCTTTTTTCATTTTGTACATATAATAATATAATGTTGTATAATTAAATGTAAGTAATAAAATAATTAAAGAATTTTCTAAACTTGAAGCTATTAACAGTGTAAGAAGAATTGTTCTTTGGTTGTCGGTTGCACGAGTGGGATGTACCTTGTTTCCCGAAAACCACTGCTGGAATAACCGACGCGAGTTTCGCACTAGGAAACACCACAGTAAATGATTTATTGCATCAACCACAAAAAAAGGGAAAAGAAATACAACCCTACAGTCGTTTGCAGGCAGAGAAGAGCACGAATTTTTCAGTCTACTAGAGGAAAATAATAAAACTGCAAATGCTTTCTCTCGCTCTCTTGTTATAAACTTCAATATATGTTTCATTTCTGGACATTTTTCATGAATAATAATTTGATGTTATTTAAAGGGAAAGTCAGGTTCAGTCATTGGAAAAACCTACTTTGTTGTTTTAGAAGTCTTCCTAAATATGTGATAAATGCTTTCCCAACGTTGTAGCACAAAATTGAAACTCGAAATATTTAAGAGCGACGAGAGACAAACATTTTAATTTTAATGACAACAATTTTGTACAAAATGTTCTGTTATTTCCTAAACTTTATGTTAAAATCAGCCGATTGCAATTAATAATACATTATTCCATTAGTGTAATATTTTAAGCTCCAATTCTTTCACATACGTTTAAAAGAAATTTGAGGAGAATGGTGCAGAATATATTATAAATAATCTAATTTTTATGAAATAAAATTTCGTCTTTTGAAGGTAAAACGATTTGAAACAGAATAATCCCGAGACGTCGTTTCTTCTATTTGCCGTCGGAGTGCTGTCATCATTCTTTCTCACAAATGAAACCGAACTCTTGGTTTTTTAAATAGATCTAAAAATTAGCATTTCTAAAGGAAAAGATACAAGACATCTTTTCTTCAAGAAAAAACTAAATTATTATAAATGGCGATAAATAACCTTATTCACAATTTTAAATCTAACCTTATTATTCATAAGTTTTTGAAAAACCAAAAATGTTTAAAAATTACATTTAAAAATAAAACAAATAATATTAATTCAATTAATGAATATACAATTTTTTTAATTATAAGTGTAAAAAATAAATAGTTTTCAAAAAAGGAACAGTATAATTAAAAACAAAGTAACTAAAATGTTATAGAATGTTAACATATAATTTAAAAAAAAATTATTATTTAAGCAAGCATAAGCAAGCAAGAAAAATGACGCTATAGTAAAATATGATGTAAAAGGAGAATGGATATAAGAACAAAAATGTAAGTATTCAGATTTGATGATATTGATAAATTTTTTTATTTGCAGATTTAAAAATATATTTAGTGTATATAATTTGTTAAAAAATATTTAATATGAAATATTTCAATCATACAGAGTCGTATTCTAAAGTACACCTCATTATTAGAGTTCAAGGAGCACGGAAAAGAGTATATGCAAGACATGCATGATAATACGTTTTTTAGTGAATCATGCTTCCGAATACAAAAACAGATATTATCTGCAATTTTATTGTGGAGAAAAAATTTCACAATATAGTAAATGTTTATACACTTAGAGACTAAGCGGCGAATACACTCGTTAATTATTCTAAAATTGTAATATTTTATAGTAGCCCACACATGAGAACAAACATAGTTTCAGAGTATTTTCGAAAATTAAAAAAATTTACAAATTTTATTTCAAGGCAAAATAGAAACAAAACTTACATAGACTAGATAAACATTTTAGATAATATTATTAAAAAGACATGATACAGAATTTAATGAAAAATAATCAGTATTTTAAGTAATTTCGTAAAACAATTTTTTGAACATACTCGAGTGATGTCATTCTGTATCATATGTCCCTAAGTAATCTAAAGTTAAAAGTCTGTTTTGGCAAAGAATTATCATTGAAAATAACTATTAGAGCCTTCTATGCATTTCTTCGAAATTATGATCCTCAATATAACAAAAAATTAATACACATTGTGTGTGATGATTAGATTAAAAACACAAAACGAAAAAATTGAAAAAAGTTTGACTAATTGACTATTGACATTTGTCTTCTTGTATCTTAGATATTGTATTTAGATAATTGAATTAATTTAAATGATGTTTGTCGCAAGACACTTATCATTATTTCTAAAATTCTAGCAGTCAGTGATATCCGTGAGCTTCGATTACAATAATAACAATTTTGAATGACATTTTTCGTTTTAAAAAATGTTAATGACAATATTATACATATTAATAAGTGTATCTTCATTTATTTTTCTTATCTATACTTATTTCAATATCAGTAGTTTGTACACAAAAACGGCTCATATTCCTGGACCATTAAGTTTTCCTCTAATTGGATGCTCATACCTTGTTTTTGGGAGTTCTGAATGTAAGCGTAACATTTTTTGACGAAACTAACACCATAAAATTTACTTATAGCGTCTCCAAATTTAATTCCTTTTGGAAACAATTAAAATTTTAATGTTTTAAAACGTTTATTAAATTTTGAAATAACATACTTTAAAAATGAATTAGAATAATTTTCTTTCATAATCGTTAATAAATAAGTAAAGTAAATGATTGTCGCCAAAGGGCATTTACTTGACTTACTTATTAAAATATTTTAGATGTATTTAAACAAGGATTAAAACTTTTCGAAAAATACACATCACCAATTCGATTTCCCATCGGTTCAAGAGTATACATCGGCACCACCAATCCAGAGCAAATAAAGGTAATGGAAAAAATATGTTTATCTTTAAACGCACTTAAAGCTTTTAATTAAACGTCGGATTGGATTAGTTATTATCACGAACTTATAATAAGATTTTTATTATTATACTTCAGACTATTCTGTGCGGCAATAAAACTTCAGGAGAAATCAACTCAACGTTTAAATTTTTAGCAGTTTTAGGAGGGAAAGGATTAGTGACTGCTGAAAGTAAGTTAAAAATAGTATTAACATTTCGAAGGCACAAACAGAGGAAGCGCTTAAAGATGCCTGCAGGCAGAATCTACACTACCGTCGGAAATTCTCGACCCGACCGACCAGAGTGGATCGAAAAAATACAACTCAATTAAAATCACGATAACTTTGTTAAAACATAAGATAGAGAGTTAAATTTTAAAAATTTGGAAAGCTTATTAAATTTTGATTCAGAAAAGTTATTAGTAAAACTTTTAAGAAATTTTAAAATGATTATATGTTTTTTTTTTATGTCACCTGTTTTTCAGTTATACAGCTAATACAATCTGATTTTTTGTAACTTCTCCCTTGGAAGAGGAGAGGATCGTAATTCATCTTTCAGATATATCAGTGCATATAAACATTTTAGGGAAAGCAACTTGACATAAATGGGCACGAGCAGGGCATTCAACAAGAGCATGAAGCAAACTTTCGTCCTCCCGCGACAAAAAACACAATTAACCTTTGAACTAAAATTGTAAACAAATTAACCGAAATTGATCCTATAGATATATTTATTTAGAAGTCTTATTTGAGCAAAGATTCTTTTTGTAACGAGCTTAAATACTCCTGTGTATGAATATTTGGAGAAGGGAGTTGATATATTAACAGACTTTTGGATTTGGAACAATAATGAATGTCATTTAATTAATGTTTAATTTTTAAATAAATCTACAATTAAATTTCCAATCAAAACAAATAAACAATACAGAAATAAACTCCTAGTGCCAATTTAGTTTAACAATAAATAACTGAAAAAAAAACAATAATTAAATGAAAGACTAATTAAACTAATCTATTTCATTTAATTTATTAACATTATTTAAACAAAGCCACGACTAACCAGAATTCCGGAGACTCGAGGATAAGAATCAGCACAAACTAGATTTAATTTTAACCACAATATGACATATTTATTGAATTAAAACTATATTAAAAAGATTACAGAAAAGTAGAAATAGCCGGTCGCATGTCACGACCATTTACAAAAAGACGCGCACTGAACACTGACTCTAAATTTAATGCCTATTTAAAGATCGACTCCATCAAGAATAAAATAAAATTAATCATTGGAGCTCACCTGGGATGGCTTACGCCTACTAATGAAGCCCCGTCAGTAATGTTGATTACATGTTTATAAAGTTTTAACACTTATTATACAACAAACCGATCTGACGGTAGATCACACCAGTTTAGAATACAACGACAGTGAAAACGCATCGTCGACAAATTTATGTGTGGCAACACTTGCGCCACGGTGCTGCTCTCACGAATCATATTTAAAAGTTTGCGCAGTAGCATTACCCGCAAATGGATAGATCGAGCGGCAATCGACCGAGGACGTAAATCAGTTATAGTTGTGGTGGCGCTGATGTGAAGCGCTAAAACAAGATGGCTGCCACCAGTGTTTTGAGAGTTTATAAACACGACTGTCGACATTTTCTGATGGTCCTGCCACTCTAGAGAGAACGGGACTCACATCCGAACCCATGTGCTAGGACAAACCCTCGAGGGACCTGAGTCCCTGAGAGACCACCAAGACCACCTCCTCGAAGATTCATTATGATGTGGAAAACTCTACGTCAGAGTCTAGAGCAGTATTCGTACATGAGAAAAGAAAAGTGCGAACATTTAATGTTTATACCATAAAACAACATTTGTCCAGTTTGATAAGTTGGCAGGTAAAAACCGGAAGTTCAAATAATAATATTATCTCAATATTACAAATAATCAAATACAAAATCAAAATAGAAATAAATCTTAATTTAACAAAATCTTAAATTTTATAAAAATCAAAATAAACATAAATGAAAATAACTTTTAAAATTTTAATATTTAATAAAATTAAAGTAAATAAACTCAAAACAATAAAAGGCACAAATCGCAAAGTTTACATTAAGGCTGAACAATAGCCTGCAATTGATTCCAGACTGGTGTAAAAAACGTTGCAGATTTCTGTGATATCAATTATTAAACGATCTAATATTATATAATTATATTTTTAAATTGATTTAAAAATATTGTGCGAGGTAACTTTTTACCTAGTCACCGTAGTTCCCATATCCCTTAAGCATATCAGCCTTAACATATTCGACAGTGTCTTGAGAGAGACTCGACCATCTTTCAGTCAAACATGGGTCATCAAAAGATGCTCCCAGTTGTATATACCAGTTAAATTTATATTTCGGATAAATGCTTGCCAATTTTCTGAGTTGTTCAAAACATTTGCTGAGATATCCGGTGCTACGCATATGTGCAATTTTACAAATCCAATTCAAAACATTCGATAAAATTTTATGAGAAAGGTGGTGAGTGCTGGTCTGAAACTTAACCGCGTAATTTGGAGACAAAATGATTATATTATAGTTGATATTGTTCGAAAAAAAAATTCTTGAAATTTCTAATAATCGTATAATACCTTTAACTCGGTGATTAATCTACAAAAATTATAGGAAAAAAAGTTAAAACTTACTGCATCTTCTTTGTTGAAATGCTAGCTTTAATTTAAGCTAAGAAAACCGATCATACATTGATCGGTCATTAATTAATTAATTTTCTTTTGAGTAGAATATTAATCAATTACAGATTTAAAATTGTGACAAAATCAATTAGAATATCAAAATAATTTCAAAAGATAAAGAGTAGAATTGTATGTTAAAAAATAAAAAAGTGCTCCAGGTATTAGGCACCTGCATGATTTGACGCCTGCTTGGCCTTCTGGTGACGAAGGAGGTGAGCAATGTGACCGCGAGAGTCAGCCATTATTAAGAAAAACGTGCTCGATTATTTTTAGTCATATCTCGAGAATCACTTAATTTTTTAAAGCTTTTTCGCTCAAATTAAAATTGTCATTTTAACAAAGAAGTTGAAGTAAGTTTCAATCTTTTATGTCATTTTTTTAGATGAGCCAGCGAGTTAAAGACATTGAACAAATTCTGAAAAAATTCTAAAATTTTCTTTTTTATCAACTAATATAATTACATTAAATTATTTAAAAAAAATTATTAATTTATTTTCTAAAGTAGAATTTAATAAGCTTTCAACATTTTTGAATTTCAACTCTCTATTTTATGTTTTGACTAAGCTATCGTGATTTTTATTGAGTTGTATTTTTTCGACCCACTGCGGTCAGCACATGCATATTTTCCTAGGGTGAAAATGAATGCCATTTTTGTATGGTAAAACAAATTGTTGGGCTTAATAAAGGTCTAAAAGCATAAAATAGTAGATTTTGTAACGAGAGTTACTTGCGTGAGTTTCAAAATGTCGTTCACACAAGTTACGAACGATACTTTTTAAACAAAGTTCTAAAAAAGGCGTGTAAAAAATAAAAGAATTGTAAATATTTAGATAATAGTAAAAACTTACATAGTACTATTAACAATGAGCATGTATTCCAGAATGAAAAACACTGAGAAACTAAAAATTGTTTCCAGAAATACAATGAAGTAGCAAAAGGCGTAAAGGGGGCGTAACTAACTCAAAAGATAATAAATGTCAAAACAATATTTGAGGTTAGGTTTCCATTCTTAACTATTTTAAAAAAACACGACTCGAAAAAATTAAAACAAGATGCCACACCGAACTTGGCAACTAATAATATTAATTCATATTAATTTTATTTATCGTGGCACTCACTTTTACTTCTGCTTTACTCGGCCGAAAAATATGTAAACGACGTAAACAAATAGACGTATGACTGGTATGACTCGCGGCGTCGCGACTGCGCAGTAGACTGAATTTTGTTGGTAACAGTGAGCAGATTCACACAATACCACTACTGCCAACGTTGCAAATTGTCAAATTTACTGTACCTGTTAAAAACATCTATTCAGTTATCTTTTCTGCGTTACATGATTTTTTTTATTCGTACTCTCAGGTCAAAAATCGTTACATTATTTTTCTTATTCGCACTCTAAAGCCTGTTTGTTTTATACTCCGTACAGCAAACATTAGTTTTTATCTATCGTGAGAGGTACAATCTACGCCGTTTTTAGAACTGAGTTATAAAAAAAAATAAAAGTATGTGCCTTCAGAGTAAAAAATATTTTTAGAATGTGTTACTAATTGTGTTAGAAACATTAACATAATTTAATGACTACCTAAACCTCTTGTTGCAAAATATATTATTAATTATAACAGAATGTCAGATCTTTATATTTTGTGTTATATACAGATGAAGTATGGCGTGTCCATCGAAAATTACTTCAACCAACGTTCACTACAAAAACACTGGAATCATTTGTTTCAATTTTTCAAAGAAATGCACTTCTTTTAACTGAGGTAGTAGAAGAAAGTGTTGGTTATTCAGAAGTTGATTTATCTGACAATATTGCTGATGCATTTTTATGCAACATTTTTGGTAATATAATTTGATTAATATTCTGCATGATTGACTTAACCGGGACTGGGACATTTCTACTGGTATACATTTTTTATCCTGCACATTCCAAGGAATGTAAAGTGTATGACGCTTAAGTTTCGAATTGTGGGCAGAGTTGAGAAGGTAATTCTCATTACTTAAGGTATGTTGCGTACCCAACCCAACCCATAATTTGATTGAAATTTTAAATCTTGAGTTTCCCATACACAGGATGAATAATGTATACCAATTGAAATATCACAGTCCTACTTAACCCTGTTACATTACTGGCACTGTCATCAATGTTTTATAAATCTCTGGTTTAATTAGAAAAAGACAAATGCGAACAAAATCGACCACGTTTGGGTCGTTATCTGGTTCACCTCAAAAACCAAATTTATATTTAAAATGTAAAAAATGTAGAAACTGATCTTTGGAATAACGAATAAATTCATAGTAAATATTTTTATGCCGTCACTTACGTAAAAAATTATAATAGCCATTTTCATTAAAATCTAACCTTTTTATTATTCTTACACTTGTCTTTTTCTAATCCACCAGGGAAGGCAATGAAATATTCATCATCTGATTACTAACGCAAAAAACGTAAAAATTTTGCGTCAATGTAAGAGTTAATTAAAAATTATGCCTTATTTTATATTTATTATAATGTTTTCATGAATCAATTTTCTTAACAGAAAGTTCACTGGGCGTATCTTTGAAAGAAGATAGTAAAGAAATTGAAAATTATAAAAATGCAGTCCATAGGTAAAGTCAATTTTCATTTTTGTGTTGTTAAAAATAATGCATATTTTATCACTGATAAAATGAACACTGTTGTTTTTTTTTAGATTTTCCGCATCCTGATTCATAACATGTTCTCGAAAACTAATATTTACTTTTATTTTTCTGTTTTAAAACACATAAATTGTTATGGAGAACATATTTTCTATATTACACAGCCCCACAAAAAAAAAAAGTGTCATGTACTTTTGACCGGAATACCTTAGCCCTATGTATTTTGACGCGCTGAACACGAATCCGAAGTCCATTTTGCTCCATTACGTCAGGATTTTTTTCTAACCTCAAAGAACATGTCGGATTTTGAGAGGTAGGCGATTTTTTAAAAAAATTTATGGATTTACTTCAAACTTGGTATCTGGGGGTTTTTTGGGTCGCTGATTACGAATCTGAAGTTAGATTTTCAAAATTCAAAATGGCGGATCCAATATGGCGGACGAATTTTTAAAAAATTTGAAGATTTACTTCAAACTTGGTATCTGGGGGTTTTTTGGGTCGCTGATTACGAATCTGAAGTTAGATTTTCAAAATTCAAAATGGCGGATCCAATACGGCGGACGAATTTTTAAAAAATTTGAAGATTTACTTCAAACTTGGTATCTGGGGGTTTTTTGGGTCGCTGATTACGAATCTGAAGTTAGATTTTCAAAATTCAAAATGGCGGATCCAATATGGCGGACGAATTTTAAAAAAAATCGAAGATTTACTTCAAACTTGGTATCTGGGGATTTTTGGGTCGCTGATTACGAATCGAAGTGAAATTTTCTAAATTTAAAATGGCGGATCCAATATGGCGGCCGAATTAAAAAACATATTAAGATTTACTTGGCGGCAAGAATATGGCTGATGAATTTTTTCAAAATATTAAAATATACATAAAATTTGGTATCTAGTGGTTTGTGGGGTGACTGATTGCAAATCTGAAAACAGATTGTCAAAATTCAATATGTCAGTTCTGAAGTATATAATTTTCCTTTATTCCTTTTTATGGTAGCGCACTCTTTTGTTTTCGAAAGATCTGTGTAGCGGTTTTCTCTTTAAGTTCACACTACCTGGTACAACATCCCTTTTCAGCATCCAGCAAAAGTCGGCCATCATATTTACGCCCCACCTTCCTTGATAACGACGTTCCATTTCTTTAAGGTCTTGATGAAATCGCTCTCCCTGTTTCTCACTGTAGTCTCCTAAATTTTCGGGGAAGTACTTTAGATGTGATTCTAAGAAATGTAGCTTCAAGCTCATCAAGCATCCTTGCTTTCCGAAGTTTGTTATCATATTATTTGCCATTTCTTCCCAATTCTCGCGTTTGTTATTCCCCAGAAAATTTTCAACAATTAGTTTAAAACTAATCTATGCATTTTTCTCAGTTTTACTCATGTTTCTGACAAATTTCTCATCTTTTAATAATTTTCAAATTTGTCGGACATCAGAAACTCCCTCATTTAGTTTGGCATCAGAGACCTCAGGGAATTTTTGTTCTAGGTATTTAAAACATTTTCCATTTTTATCTAAACTCTTAACAAACTGTTTTGCTGCTCCTAGTTTAATGTGCAATGGTGGAAGCAATACCTTTGAGGGATGAATCAATGGCTTCTTAATGATATTTTTCGATCCTGGTTTAAAAGATTTTCTTTTTGGCCATTCCTTTTTTTTGTAATGATTCTTTCTATCTCTACTATCCCACAGACACAAAAAACAGGGCGTTTTTGTGAAACCTGCTTGTTGTCCAAGCATAATACTTAAGATCTTAAAATCCCCACAAATTTGCCAGTTATGTTCTTGATATTTTATTTTATCTGAAACTAGTTTTACAGATTCATAGCTTTCTTTAAGTTGAGCCATTTCTTCCTATGAGCCATAGGAATCGAACCATAAATATTAGTATTATGAAGTAATACTGCTTTTAAACTTCTTTTAGAAGAGTCTATGAATAACCTCCAATCTTCATCTTTGTATACGCCAGGTTTTAATTGATCCATTAACCCATTAATGTCAGAACAATATACCAATGACTGCTTTTTTGTCTTCTGTAAAATATTTTCTGAATTCCTTTTCCCTATCGCGATAAAAGGAAGATGTAGTTCCTTTCGATAGCATTTTTTTCTTCTTAAGAACTGATGCAAGATATTCTGCAACATCTTTTGGTAGTTTTAAATCTCTGATGAGATTGCTGAGTTCTTCTTGTGTGAACTTTTCAGGTATTTCTTCTTCCTGTTCACCAGTTGGAATGTAATAGTCATCTTTGTCATCAATACTCATGTCGTCATCTATATCACTAAATACATCTTCTACTTTTGAACAGTCGATTTCAAAATTTTTTGAAGAAGAAGGTGTATCACAAAAAATTTCTGGTTTTGTTACAGTTGTCACATCAGCGTACAATATTTTTCCTTTATTCTTGTTATTATAACCTTCTACATTGGTCATGCAAAAGTAACAATCTTATTGTTTCAATGGTTCTTTTCACAGCATTGGTTTTTTAAATTTAAAGTACTTATCCTCCTTAGTATTATTCCAACGAGTTAACATGATGTGACAGGATAAGCAAATTTTGTGTGGAACCCAATTTTCATTTTGATCGGCTATCTCTAAATCAAAGCAATCTTTGTAAATTTGTCTAATATTGTCATTGATTGGTTTACAATTCTTTGGAACATCGAACTGTCCACATATATAACAAAATGCATCTGCATTGCTATTGCATATGTGTTTTGATCTTAATGCTTTAAAATTAATTTTTGAAGCATTTGAAGTTTTTGTGTTGTTTTGATTTTGAAAAGCCATGATTTATTGAATAACCCGCACGTTAGGGATCCTGGTCCGATCGCAGGCGAGTCCACCGTCCTAGGGGTGATAACTCTCATACCTCCCCAGGCCTAAGTATGAGAGCTTTCCGACTTTGAAGAGGACAATGTCAACTCGTCGTCGGACACACTACGGTATCATCCTCACACCCTAACGCCCACCTGCAAGGCAGCGCGCCTACGCTGGCTTCGTTACTTTGATAAACAGGAAGCGAATCATTCTACACATCCCCTTTCGGGGCAGTTGTCATCGCCTACTACATTTATCGAAGCAGCAGGATTTAAATTGTGCCAAAGCTCAATAAGAACGTTAGACATAGAATGACAATGATATGTCCATCAGGAATAAGATGCAGAATGGAACAATGTACTTTCTTATTTGGCTTCTGCACCAAACATATCCAATCTTTTACCAAGGAATATTTTATGATAAAATTGTAATAGAAGTCATATTTGAAAATGTGAGAAACTCGCTTCGAAATCACACTCAGCAACTTAAAAACCTGAAAATACCAAATTTCATAAAAATTTCGAAAATATGACGTCAGATTCGCAATCAGCGACCCAAAAAAACCCCAGATACCAAGTTTGAAGTAAATCTTTAAATTTTTTCGAAATTCGTCCGCCATATTGGATCCGCCATTTTGAATTTTAAAAATCTAACTTCAGATTCGTAATCTGCGACCCAAAAAACCCCCAGATACCAAGTTTGAAGTAAATCCATAAATTTTTTTAAAAAATCGCCTACCTCTCAAAATTCGACATGTTTTTTGAGGTTAGAAAAAAATCCTGACGTGATGGAGCAAAATGGACTTCGGATTCGTGTTCAGCGCGTCAAAATACATAGAGCTAGGGTATTCCGGTCAAAAGTACATGACACTTTTTTTTTTGTGGGGCTGTGTTATGTTTTTTTTTTATTTTAGAGGATGTGAATTAGTAGTTAAAAGAGCCTTTCGAGTGTGGTTATACATAGACAAAATATTTAACTGGAGTCAACTTGGGAGAGAAACTTATAAATGTAGAAACATAATTCACAAGTTTTCACAAAATGTAAGAGAAAGATTATTATATTTTGGTTTAAAAAAACTATTAATGGTCAAATCCAAACAGAGAAAATTGTCTTCAAAGCGTTATTTAACATAACTTCTTTAATACAAATTTTAGGTAATAGAAGAAAGAAGAAAATGTTTTACAAATGCTTCAATTGAAAATAAAGGTAATAAACATTAATTAATTTTTACATTTTGGCAGACAGCAGCGCACTCTATTCCACTCAACAATTTTTCAGTCCAGTTAATAAGAAAAATTTGTTTTAGGAAATCCTGACAAACAAGTGAATATTACAATCGATTTATTATTGAAGCTAACAAATAATGAAAGCAAATTTACTGATGAAGAAATTCGTGATCATATAACTACTTTCATTTTAGCAGTGAGTACCATTTATGTCTTATCCTTATCTTATAATTGAAAATTATTTTTAAATCATCTTTTATTTTGTAGGGATTTGATACTACTTCACGAACAATTAATTTTATTCTACTTATGCTCGCTTCTCATCCAAACTTACAGGTATTGAATACTGAACTCTATAAATCATAAGTTATGTTATGTTTTAACTCGCAGTTGGAAAAGTTCAATAGATCTTAATGAACAGCTATACTATTTTTTTAATACGAATTTCAGTTTTCTAGTCATCTGATATGTTACGCTATAGACTTTGATTTCGTCATTATTCTAGTCAAACTTCTTTCGACTTACAGACACCTGTGTAAAATATCACAATTCTGAAAAAACTAAAATCGTTAGAAAAATGTCAGAGAAATTGGGAAAATTAATCATACTATTTTTTGAAAACTTCATTACATGGAAAAAAGATTCCTTTTGCCAGGAAAATTCATAATAGTGTCAGTAAAATATCAGGGAAATGTCAAGAAAATTCATAAATTGAAATTGCTGGTCACCCTGATCTTTTTATTGCCACTCATCCTTATGAACTTAATAATAATAAGAGATTTCTCCTAAATCGTAAGACGGATGAAGACTTTTCTAAGTGCCTATAAAACTTCAATAACGTTTGCTCCACAAAACCTTTTTCCACAGGATAAAGTATATGAAGAAATTTTTAATATTTATGGTGATGAGGATCCGAAAAAAAATACTATAAAATATGAGGACTTAAAACATCTTAAATATCTAGAAAGAGTAATTAAGGAAACATTGAGATTGTTTCCTGTGGTTCCACTAATTATGCGTCAAGCGGCAAAAGAATTTGAATTAGGTACACTACTCTACCAGACATAATTTATCGTATACCTACGCAAAGTGCGATTAAAAATATAAAAGACTGCTTTTCAACTGTGATAAATTCGCGAAAAATAATCTAAAAAATTTTAAAAACAAATTTGAAAAGCTTTAAGTATTTCTAGAAAGATGATTTTAACCGAACAAAAAACACTACCGTCGGCGATTGTCGGTACAATCGGTGCACGGACAGAGAAAAAAGTCTACTAACTTTAGAAGGTGATAATTTGAATTAGGAAAACGATAAAGACTTGAAACTCAGATTGTTTGAAAGCCTGAAGAATTCTGGGTTAAATAATATATAATTCAAAATTTTTACATCTGCTGGAGAGATTAAATCTCTAGATACGTTTTTTAAAATATTTTAAAAATTTTTCCATTTTTGATACATTTGTTTGAGGCCCTGTATTTTCTAGAAAAATTTCAAACCTACATGGAATTAAACACCGTAGTCTCCGCTTTAAAAAAATGCTTTGACATAAATATGAAAATATTTATTTGTTAAAATATTGAGTAGTTCTCGAGTAATTCAAAAAAATGTCAGAACATATTTTTCTGAGTGTCAGTCGTCGATGCGGTGCCTCTTTGCTCTTCTCGTTCGTTGTGTCAGGGCCGAATAAGTGTGAGTTCGAGGGGGTGTCTGCTTGGCGCCCATGTGGTATTAAATTATTCTAATTTTATTATTACAATATTTTATCATTATTATATTATTTTTATTATAGTTTAATTGTTATTTATATTAATTTATGATTTAGTATGAAAGCATTAATAGTTTTTATATTTTATTGAAAAATAAATAAAATACAATTGTAAATTTTTTACAAATTCTTTATTATGTAGCAAAAAAAAAGTTTATTCAAGTAAATGCTTTAATTCAACAGAATTTATCAAATTAGGTGTATTAATTTAAATATATATGTATTTTTCGTACAAACACTTATAAATAATTATTAAGAAAATGACAATTTAAAAATTTCTTGAGTCACATATTTGAAAATTCCAAAGGATGTAATTGACAATTCTGTAACAGTTTTGAATTTTCAATAACAATTATGAATATTTATTATCGGCTACTCTGTATTTTTCATTAACAAGTTTAAAAATTTAAATTTTAAATAAATGATATTAAAATTAATTGAGCTATGTAACTAAAAAATTATTTCATAACTGTTTTGAATTTTCAATACTACACATGAATATTTATCGGCTATTTTACATTTTTCAATGATATATGTGTATATATATTAATAAATTTATAATTTAATTTCTATCAAAATTTAATAGTCACAATAATTAAAAAGTTATTGAATTTTAATTCTTTTCTAAACAATAAAAATATACAAATTATTAAGAAAAGTTAACAATAATTAAATAATATTAACTAAAAATTATTTATAGATAACTAATAATAATAATAATAATAATAATAATAATAATAATACCACAGTGGTTGGTGGAAGAACGAACGGTACTTCTACCAAAATCAGGAGATTTGTCCAATCCAAAAAATTACAGACCAATTGCTTGTCTTAAAACCTGCTACAAGCTATTTACTGGGATCCTCAAGGAGAGGATATTGTCATCTACAGAACCAGTCTGGAGTGCGGTAGGTGAACAACGAGGATGTAAGAGAGGCCTGTCAGGTTGTAGGGAGAACCTATTAATAGATAGGTGTGTTACCCAAGATTCGATATTTTATCGACGTAACCTGTCAATGGCTTGGATTGATTACCGCAAAGCATTCGACTCCACGAGTCACGAGCTGATCATCAAGCTCCTTGAATGTTTAAAGGTACATCCGAGCATTTGAGATGCTTAAAAGATCTAATGCTTAAGTGGAGGACAAGGTTTGTTGTAACATCTAACAAACAGCAGGTGATGACTAACATCATCTCGTTTAGAAAAGGAGTTTTTCAAGGAGACTCCCTTAGTCCACTTCTTTTTTGTATCTCCCTCTTACTTCTGTCTATTGCACTTCGAGAAAAACACTCTGGATACATGTGTGGCAAACCAAGAAATAGAGTCTATAAGATCAACCATCTTTTCTATATGGACGATCTGAAGCTCTATGCATCCAGTAAGGATGCGCTTAGAATTTTGGTGTTTGCAGTGACCGAGTATTCCAGAGCCATAGGAATGGATTTTGGATTGGATAAATGTGCCGTCATCCATCTGATTAAAGGAAGAAATGAAACATCTGAAACTCCGAGGGACTCTGAGAACATTCAACTCATTGGTGGCAACACCATTCAACATCTTGCTGGTGGAGAGACTTACACATATCTTGGAATTCCACAGTCGGAGACTCAAGATGTGTGTGGGCTTAAAGATCGACTCCAAACAAAGTATCGTGGGCTTCTCAGAAAAATTTGGTCTTCCGAATTGTCTGTGAAGAACAAAATACAGGCCACAAATACATTAGCCATTCCTTTACTTCTCTATACCTTTGGAGCTGTTAAGTGGAATGTGAATGAGTTGAAAATACTAGATAGAGAAACCCGCAAGATGACGTCAATCCATCGTAGTCATCATCCAAGGTCGTCCGTGCAACGAATTTACCTTCCAAGAGACCGGGGAGGAAGAGGTCTATTGAATTTAGAGTGTCTTCATCGAAGAATTGTACTGGCTGCAGCATGTTCGGTGATGAACAGTAGAGATCCCCTTATGCAATTTGTCCACCATCATGAAATAGAAAATGTTGGGGCGTTTTTATATCGTGCGGCAGAAAGAGCTGCAAATGAACTTAGTCTCCCATTTAAAGCCAGTGATATGGAGCACGGGTTAGCATCGTTAACACCATTGATGCTTAAAAAGTGTGTCAAGGAGGCAGAACAAGCGCTTTTGTTACAGGAACATAAAAGCAAACCTGTTTACGGGCAGTTCTATAATCTCATAAGTGAAATAGGATTGTCTCAAGGCTTGACTTTTGCTTTTCTTAAATCTGCTGGTTTGAGATCGGAGACTGAGGGATTTTTGTTCGCTTGTCAGGATGGTGTAATTAATACTCTGGTGTACCGCAGTCGTGTGATGCATATACCTGTCGACAATAACAACTGTCGAGCATGTAAGCAATACCCGGAAACACTTGATCACATTCTAAGTGCGTGTCCAAAGTATGCATGTAACAGGTATGTAGAAAGACACAATGCTGCTCTTAAGGTGCTGTATTATCACCTTCGACACCAGTATGCTATTGATAAGGAACCCATCTTGCCGTATGCCCAAGAGGATCAGGAATCCGTTGTGGAAAATGAACAGTGTAAGATCTACTGGAATTTTTCTTTTCCTACAACTCATCGTATCAGAGCTACTAAGCCTGATATTGTATTCCAGGATCATAAAAGTAAGATCATTTATGCGATAGAGTTTTCGGCTCCTGCTGAGGGCAACATCATACAAAAGGAGGATGAGAAACGCACGAAATATCAAGATCTTATGTTTGAACTGAGCCGAATGTATCCAGGTCATAAAATCCGATTAATTGTTCTCATACTAGGCTGTTTGGGAGGGATTAAAGCTTCATTTATAAGCCAATTGAAAAAGATACCAAACTGCGAACGTCAAGCTGAAGCATTGACGGTTCGTAAAGCATCCAATAGCGTTCCTGGCCACCGCGTAAGAACAACAGCGGCAAGGGACAGGAACACCTACAGAACAGTGAACTGAAAACACATCGAGCAAAAGAATCGCGCTCTTCCTTACCTTTCAGGACGGAAGGAGCAAAAGCGGATAAGAGTACGTAAGGCAAGAATGGGAGAGGTTGTTTTAGTGCGGTATTACCACAGCACGTGGTTGAGTCCCACACGAACAAGTGCGTAAAGGCATTTTTCCTCTCCTAAACTTGTTTTGTAAAAAAAAAAAAATAATAATAACAATAATGCTTCAGTATTTATTAATGCATTGAGTTATCAACACTGCATTTATAAATGAAATTGTACCACATGGGAGCCAAGCAGACAGCTTCTCGAATTGATACTTATTCAGCCCTGACACAACGAATGAAAAGGGTCAGAGGTGCTGCATCGACGACTGACACTCAGAAAAATATGCTCTGATATTTTTTTGAATTACTCGTGACCTAGTCAATATTTTTAAATGTCAAAGCATTTTTTTAAAGCGGAGACAACAGTGTTTAATTCCATGTAAGTTTAAAATTTTTCTTTTAATTTTTCTAGAAAATGCAGGGCCTCAAACAAATGAATGAAAAATGGAAAAATTTTAAAAATATTTTTTAAAACGTATCTAGTCATTTAATCTCTCCAGTAGCTGTAAAAGTTGAACCGACCGCAATCAAAAGGGCTTATGAACGAGTGCGCAGGTCCCTTGGCGCAGCCGTAGACTCACGGTACGGGAGGCCAACGAAAATCACGCGTAAGCTCTTTTGATTGCGGACGGTTCAATTTTGAATTATATAAATATTAAACGCAGAATTCTTCAGGCTTTCAAACAATCTAAGTTTTAAGTCTCTTTTTTTTCCTAATTCAAATTATCATTTTCTAATGTCAGTAGACTTTTTTCTCTGTCCGCGAAACCGATCGTACCACCGACAATCGCCGACGGTACGCGGAGAAAAAAATCTAGCTTTTATAGTAAGTAACAGTCACTGAATTTAGAGATAGAAGAAGATAGCAGGACATTTTTCTGCAATTTTATAATTGTTTAATAGTTACCTCAGCACAAATTTTTGCATTTTTTTTCTTCCCTTCCATTGCAGTAAGACCCACTAATACCTTTAAAGCAAGAAATTTTACTGCAAAGACAAGGCCGCTTTTTGAGGGTGACGTAGGATTTTCATGGAATTATCTTACACCTCAAATCTAGTCGTGTTTTTAATCGCTCTCTGCGTAAATGTCTACTTAATTGTCTAGTATTGTATTTTTTTTATAAATAATACTAACATTTCAATAAGAACTGTTTTTTGTTAAAATGAAAGTTGCATTAATCCGTAATATAAATTCTTCTTGCAGTTAGTAAAAATTTAAAGTATCCACAATCTCCACTTATTTGCCTGAAGCCTGAGCAAGGTTGGTTCTACTAACTTCGAAATTTTAAATCTAAGGTTTATAGAAACTTGACGTGCAAGTTAAAATATCCGCTTGTTCAAAAAAATAGATGTTTTAAACTTGTTGGAAATTGTCTCATAAAATTTCGACTTTAAACGTGTTGCGCAATGACATTATTGTCTTAATTTTCATGTCAGTCTTTATAGACAGGTAGACTCTTTAAACGTTAGGTCAAACTTTTATAAACTTCTAATCCAAAATTAGGAAATTGTCAGTGCCAACCTCGCTCAGACTTCAGGCAAGGAACTTGTGTTGAGGATGTATATGAAAGTGTAAAAATGATATTCTTTGCGACTTTCTTTGTAGGTGGGTATCAAATACCAGTAGGTTGTGGATTAACTATTTTCACTCCAAGCCTTCATCGAGACAAAAACATTTGGCCTAATCCATTAGAATTCGATCCTGATAGATTTTTACCGGAAGAAGCTTCGAAACGACATCCATTTGCATTTATTCCTTTCAGTTCTGGATCTAAAGACTGCATTGGTATGAAATGTAAAACTAAATTACTTTTTTTTAAAATTATTTTGCAGTCTACACTTTATGAACAAAGTGATACAATTAACACACAGTTACCAATATTTATTTAATCTGGTACTATTTCTGATAATGTGACGCTTGACCTGAAAAGAACTTAAGATCTAAAGGTCAATTTTGATATTTTAACACAACTAATTGAAGGTCCTTTTTCTTGTGAAGCGTCACATATTAGTCACCCATCAGTATTAAATCATAGATTAAATAACAAAATGCTATGTCCTTAACCAATTTTTATCAAAATATTTATGAAATCTTAAACATTTTGCATAATAAATTCAGGGTCATATAAAAACTAACAAATAACTAATTCTATAAACTTTTTTGTTGCTTTTGCTTCAGACCTAGAGTGCAAGACGTTCTGTAAAGTTTCTAATAAAAATTGTTAATAATTTGTATTTTTTTAAAAAGTTTTATTTCGGCTAAAAAGAAGTTAATTGGAATAAGATCAAAAAGCAAAAATATAATTATTGTTCAATTACTAATCATTTTTATTTAAACTAATTCAACTTTTAAAATTCCACGTCTTGATTTTTTTGGAATTGGTGTCTATCTGCTTTCAATCGACGATATACCCTAATGTATAAATTTGGTACTAGAGATGCTTAATATTGTGTACATTTTTTAAAATCTTGGTTTAGGGCGAGTGTTTGCTATGATGTCAATGAAAGTATTCGTAGCTACTTTCCTCCGAAAATATGTTGTGACTAAGGATAAAATCACGCCAGTAAAAGATATTAGATTAAAAATGGATTTTTTACTTCAAACTGTGGAACCTATTACGTTGAGACTTGAGAAAAGAAGGAATAAGTGAACGAATTTTTGGTTAACCAATACCAGAATCATAAATGCAGAATTAATTTAATAAATTAGACAACATTTCCTTATTTTAAACAAAGTGATGTGTAACTTCTGGAATAAATAAAGAAAAAATAAATTTTGTAAACTTTTTGAAGAATAAAAAGTGTAAATGTTTTTTGCATTATATATTTTAGACAAGAATCGCGATTTCCATCTTTCCTACCGTCTTGGAAGTCAAGATGTGCTCCGCCAGCAATAATTTATAATAACTCGAGTGCATTTAAATAGTTCTTGTAAAAAAATTTTTTACATATGCTTCAAATACAGTGCAGCTCAATATGTTTCGTTCACCCTACCTATAGCATACATACATACATACAAGGGCATTACAAAAATTTTTGTATTCAA
This sequence comes from Ganaspis brasiliensis, assembly GCA_037103525.1. Classification (NCBI taxonomy): domain Eukaryota; kingdom Metazoa; phylum Arthropoda; class Insecta; order Hymenoptera; family Figitidae; genus Ganaspis; species Ganaspis brasiliensis. The sequence goes on from JAZKLR010000193.1 coordinate 1,737,407, forward strand.
ATTTCTGATAAATGTAAAACCCTAATTAAATATTTATTTAAGAGCTTATGTCTTAGACTTTGAAAAAACATAAAAAGGAAATGCAAATTTTTTTTTTATTATTTAATTTCTTAAAATAAAACTATAAAATTTCCATTTTTTTGTTGTAAATTTTACATTAATACAATTTTGGAAAAAATCATCAACAAATTTATTATTCATCTTATTTCATCAGCTTTCAAAAGATTTATACGACGATTTTTATACAAGATAAGTATCACTTTTTAAAAAAAAAAACATCCCGGCTGTTTCCATTTCAAATCATATAGGTCAAATATGTTCAAAATTCAAAATCTTGTTTAACATGATTTTTATTGTTCTTTAGGGCAAATAATGAGACACGTATTTTTTTGTTTTGCGAAAAAAAATTTTTTTGCAGAGTTACGAGCATCTGAATGTTTTAGGACAAAGAGTGATTTTTGAACGAAAACGCTAACAAATTTTTTTAAAATCACTCTAGTTTTTACAAAAAATTATATTTTTTAATTTTGTTTCCTGATTTTACTTATGTTTTAGGTGCTCTTTCTTAGCAACTTTGAAAATTTGAAAATTTTTGAAAATTAACAAAATGGCGGCCATTTTTTGAAAAATCAAAAAACTCAAATTTCTCAAAAACGTAATTTTTCATTTTTTTGAAATTTTTTTTATAGTTAGTAGATAACAAAAATAAATTTTTCCAATAGGTTTAATGTGCGCTAAAACACTGTGAATGGCGCAAGAATTTTTTTGGTGAAAATTATAAAAGTCATTATTTTGACTAATAGAGCGCCATATAGTATTTATATAATTATTCTATTTCTTGGTTTTACTTATATTTTATGTGCTCTTTCTTAGCAATTTTGAAAATTAAAAAAATTTTGAAAATTAACAAAATGGCGGACATTTTTTGAAAAATCAAAAAACTCAAATTTCTCAAAAACGTAATTTTTTATTTTTTTGAAAAAAAAATTTCCAATAGGTTTAATGTGCGCTAAAACACTGTGGAAGGCGCAGCAATTTTTTTTGTGAAAATTATAAAAGGCATTATTTTGGCTAAACTAGCGCCATAAATTATTCCATTTTTTTTATTTTAGTAATGTTTGACTAATGTTTGACATGATTTTTCTTTACAAATTAAGGAATTTCAAAAATTTTTAAAATGTCCATTTTTCAAAAATAAAGAAGCTTAATTTTCTCAAAAATAATCATTTTTATTTCTTTAAAATTCGTTTTCATTTACTAGATAGAAAAAGGAGTAAAAATTATATTTCTCTAAATGAAAAATAGTTGTTTCAAAAGCAAATAAAAAATATTCAAGGTGATTTTTCCAACTGAAAGATATCTTTGCATTAGCCAAAATAATGACTTTTTGTATTTTCAAAAAAACCAAAAAAAAAATTCTTGAGCCTTTCAGTGTTTAGCGCACATTAAACCAATTAGAAAAAAATTTTTTGTTATCTAGTAACTACAAAAAAAAACTTTCAAATGCTCGTAACTCTGCGAAAAAAAATTTTTTCTCAAAACAAAAAAATACGTGTCTCATTATTTGCCCTAAAAAACAATAAAAATCATGTTAAACAAGATTTTGAATTTTGAACATATTTGACCTGTATGATTTGAAATGGAAGCAGCCCCTTTTTCGGTTGTTGATAACTTAAGAACAATTGACTTTTAAGAAAATTTTTTTAGAGAAAAACAGAAGAAATAGAAATATAATAATTACTAACCTTGAATAACATTTTTTTAATAATAGTACGGAAAATTAATTTAATATTGTTGTAAAAGTTGTAATATATTATAGTTTGAAATATATTAATCTTTTTTTAAATTTGTAGAGCCGTTTTTTTTAAATTAATTAAAATATAGTAATTTTGCGCTTTTTTTACTGTCTACACGTAAAAGTTCCAACTTTATAAATTTATATCTTAAACAAAAGGTAAATTTCAATAAAATTGTAACAATACATGTAAAATAATAAAAAATTTATTATGTCATTAAAATTTTATAAGAATCTGTAGAAAAACGGTTTTTAAGATAAACCTCATTAAAAAAAAAAGAATTTTTTTATATATTTTAAGTATAGAAGTTATTCGTCTTAAAATACAAATGAAAATGTAGAATAGTGGAAATGTAGAAATATAGAATAAATATAGAATAAAAGAAAAAAATTATTTTATCAAGTATTAGATATTTATTTCCTAATTCTACACATAAAAAGAAACATTTTTTCTCTGAACAATATTTCCCAAAAGTCAATTGTTTTTAAATTATCAACAACTGAAAAAGGGCTGTTTTTAAAAACAAATCACCACATCTTGCTTAAAATTTCTCGTAGAAAAATTATCAAGAAATCTTTTAAAACGTAATGAAATATGCTTTTAAATGTAATTAATAAATTAAAATGTAATGATTTTTTCCAAAATTGTATCAATTTAAAATTTACAACAACAAAAAAATAGAAAATTTTTAGTTTCATTTTAAGTAGTAAAGGGTACAGTGACCGACCTCCTGACAGTGAACGACACCTGATTATTAAATACGTAATAAATATAAAATTAACGATATTAAAATATATTTCCAAGTAAAATTGTATGAAATGCAATTCATAGCAACTGATAAAATTGTTGTTTTAATTAATCAGATTATATTTTCTTCAATAAATTAATTCCAAGAAAACTCAAAAACGGTGCTTTTTTCTGTTTTTTGTTGACAAATTTTCTAAAAGTCAGCAAGTTGTTTAAAAATTACATTTGAAGAACATACAAATTGGTGCATTAAGTTTAAATAATGAGGTTTAACATAATATTAATGAATAAAATATTGTTCAATGAATAGTTTTAATAATTATAAATTAAAGAGAGGGTGTCGTTCACTGTTTTCTGACAAGACATTTTCAAATTCATATTAGAAACTTTATCAGAGATTAGTAATTATTTTAAGGTCGTTAATATAAATTTGGAACATAAATTATTTATTTCGCATTGATTTTAAACAGAAATCTTTAATATTTACTTTGTAATACTAAATCAGTTAAAAATGCATGCTGAGGGTGTCGGTCACTGTACCCTTTAAAACAATAAAAAAAAAAATTTTTTTTTCTTTTTTAGGTTTTTTAAAATCAAAGTCATAAACTTTAAAAATGAATATTTGATAAAGGTTTTACCGTTACTAGAAATAATTATACAAAATTAATTTATTGAGCGACAGTGTGAATGAAATAAAATATCCTAAAGAGTCCGAAGGTCAAATTTATTTTTTCATGAAAAATTCTTTAAAAAGCACTATTTTTATGTCTCCTAAAGTAGTATCTTTCTTTAAGGGCATGTGATGGATTGTAACGTCGCTGGTATAGGCAAAATTTGTCGGTAAACTTTCTCTTATAATAATACATATTTTGACATAAAACTTTGTATGATTACCTAAAATATCATTAGTGTGCTCTGTCTGATTCAAATTTATTTGAATATTGCCTGAAAACTTATTTTTTAAAATTTCCGAAAATCAGCGAATTTTTTAAATAGGTAATTTTAAAGCAAAAATCAAATCAATTTGGTTTAGACAGCCCTTTGTACTGAGATTTTAAATAATTCTACAAAATTTGAGGTCAAAATATTTATTATGTTTTGAGAAAGTTTATGGACAAATTTTGCCTGGACTAATGACGTCATACATATAGTCACATATATATGGAATGAATTTTTGTCATGACGATGAGGACTAATTTAAGTTCATAAATTCAATCAATCTGGGCCATTGCTGAGTGCTTGTCATTTTGCCTGACGTTCCGAGAATGATAATTACACTACTCGTACATTAGTCGTTTAAATTTTTGTAACATTATTAAGATGTGGACTTTGTCTTTGACATTTTTATTAGTAACAATAACTATATTAACGGATAAGTTGTATGTTAGTTCGTGCCTGACAGTGCTGGATGCCTTCCCCGCTTTATTACCTCCTCATTAATTGCTTAATGAAAATGTATTCCAACAGCTCTGGAATGTAATTACTGTAATAAGGCAATTGAAAATCTGTGTTCATCGTTCAATCGATATTACATCATCTTGAAAATGCATTTGTCAATACTCAGGTTATTCTTTTTTTGATACATTAATGCATATGAAATATCTTTTTCTTCTCAATATGGAAATACCTTGTAATTAAAAAAGCAAACATTGAATTAGATTTTCTGTTTTTTATTATTAATCTACAAATTTAGTTTAGTTTATAAATTGCCTTGTTTGAAGTGTGAAAAAACTTATGTCGGACAGACTGAGAGATATTTATTTCCTAGATGTGACCAGTATAAAAAAATTTTAATTTAAACACTAAGTATCATAATGTTGTCTCTCAATAAAGACATAAAGAAAGTAATGGATTTAAAAGAAAAGTAGGTGAGATGTTTTTTATTAAAAAAGAGAAAGTTAATGGTATAAACTTAATAACTGAATTGAAAAATTACAATTGTATGCATAATGTTTTTTTAGATAAATTTTAAATAATAATCTTTAAATTAAAAAATACAATTGTTAAGTGCATTTTTGATAGTTTGATGATACACATTTCACCTACAAATTTTAAATAGTTTTTAAGTAGATAAGTCAGTGTACTTTTTTGTTTTTTGAGTATGAAATGTATGTGTATGTCTGTTAACCTTACAATTTATTTTAAAATGTGACTAAGATACACGTGTTTGTACGTTTATCTGTTTTTATTTGTATTTATTTATTTATTTATTTTATATGTTTTTAATTATTTTCACCATCCAACCATTTTTATAGGATTATAGATTTATACAATAAAACAGACCACATTTTGGAATTATACAATGTAAGAAGTCGGGCTAAATCGTAAATAATTTCGCAGTTGTAGGTTAGGAACTAACTTAATTTAAATAGACGCTTTATATGTATATCTAAAATGATTCATAGAAAAACTTTAAAGCATCGCTATTAGTAAAAACGTTGATACAGAAAAACTAAGTAATCATTATTTCTAAAGTTCAGTAAAGAGAAACAGCATTAATTAATTACTTAATTGTTTTGAATAACCTGAACTGCATATTATTGAATCCTCCCAGTTATCATTAAAGAAAATAAAACTGAAATTATGTTTAATGTCTTTATTATTTTTGACGTTGTATAACTAAAACTTGTATCATAGCTCTAAGTGTTAATTTGTTTTAGAAGATGTGACAATGACGTTTACATTAGAAAAAAAACTTAACATAAAAAGAATGTAAATTCCTGTAGTTGGTATTAATTGTAGTTTTAATGTTTAATAATTGCTAGTGTGAATATACCATTAATAATAATTACCCCAATTATTTGTAATAAAATTTTAATTTCCAGCTGGGATGTTAAAATGTAAAAAAACTGTTATTTAGTTGTTTTTTTTAGTACACATTGACTCAAGTGGATTATTATTGTTTTTATAATTTACGCACAGATTTTAGTATTTTTCGGTGGTTTCTCACAATTTTTCATTATAATTTATAAATTAAGTAGTAATATTCAGTTAATGTAATGATATTCGATCATTTTTAAAAATCAAAAATATTTCATAAAAAAACTGTTCTTGGTAATTTTAACATTAAAACAGATTTGACTAGGTTTAAAATAGATTTTGTGGTATTTTCCATATCTATTTCTCTCTTTATTGGTAATTTTTATATGTTTATTATTATTATGCATTTTTTAATAAAATTTATGGTATGGTTATTTAGTATTAGAGTGCTTTGTTTAACTACTGAATATTAAATAATTAGGGAAGATTGTTGGTAAAATACGCATTCTCTAGATAATGTTAAACAAGCCGAGGATTAAATTAATTAAATATGTTAATTAATTATGTTTCATGAACATTTTGTTTTCACGTCAGGAAAAATATTTCCTTCCTCACAGAGGAAGCAATAAACTGCTTTTTTAAAAATTGAAAATTTCAATTTTTTAAATATTTGAAAAATGCGATTAATTTTTTTAAATTTTGACAAAATATGAAATATTTTGTCAGATTGTAATAGTGTCAGATTTTAGTAGTAGAAATAACCATACCAGATACATTCCAGATATAGGAAAATTAATTTAAAGCATTTCAAATAATTTGTAAATTTGAACTAATACAAAGTTTACTTTATGAGAAAGAAAAAAAATTGATTATGAAAGTTTTGTGTTGTAAAAGTTTCGCAACAAATTAATTATTAAAAAAATTTTTAATTTTAGAAAAAGTAAATAGCGAATGATTACTTAGTTTGCCTGCATTAATTTAGACAGCATAGTCACAAAACAATGTATTTACATGTAAGAAGTTTTTGCGCGCACAATCTAATTGATGCATATGTCGATAAATCTAGAGCAAGTGTAGTATCTTGAGTTTTTCTCTAATTTTCTCAGTCAGTCATCTGTTTCCGATTCATTGACAGTGATTCCACATTAGTAGACAAAATTTACAGGGCATTAAAATTTGTTTCAAAAAATGTTATCGGCTACATTTTATATTCTTGCAAGCTTATTAGCAGTGCTGTTTTTGTTGTATAACTATTTTGGAAATGTAATATTCCATAAAGTAGCAGCCCATATACCTGGACCATTTAGTTTTCCTTTAATTGGATGTGCATATCTTTTAGTGGGTAGTCATGAACGTAAGTTTCTCAATTCTAAAAATGTGTAATTACAATTTTTAATAAAAATTATTTATAACATTTTTTAATTTTATGAATTATTCATAGGCGCCTTCAAAAAATTCATTAAAATTACTAAAAATTATGTCTCACCAATTCGATTTCCTGTTGGCACACGATTATATATTTTGACTGCAAACCCAGAGCACATAAAGGTATGAGCCCCAAAATTGTCAGCGGCATTTTTTATCTTGTTTAAGATAGTTTTAAGCTAATGTCAAAATTTAGAACTCGATTTATAATCGTCAAGCTTTTTCATTCATTTAATGTTTATGATATTTTAAATATTTTAGACTATCCTTCACAGCAGTAAAACGGCTGAAAAGGACAAATTAGCGTATAAAAGTATGGCAATTGCCGCAGGAAAGGGACTCGTAACTGCTGAACGTCAGTTTGCCATTTGTCTTACAATTAGCAATAAACGAAAATGTATGATAAATAAATACATCTTATTTTTTTAGATAAATTATGGCGTGTTCATCGAAAATTGCTTCAACCTACGTTTGCTTCGGAAATATTGAAATCATTTGTTTCAATTTTTCAGACTAATTCACTCATTTCAACCCAGGCAATGGAAAAAAATGTTGACTGTTCAGAATTTGAATTTTATGATTATATTGAACATGCAATTTTCAGCAACATTTGTGGTAATGTATAATTAAATATTTCTTGAATGAGTGAAGTATAATCTGCATTTTGCCAAATTCTCGGTATATTAATTAAAACTTGCTAGGTCCTGGTTTTAATGAAATAAACCTTTTTTATAGAAAGTACACTGGGTGTCTCCTCTAAAACTCGAAGAAAAGAAATTACAAACTTTCTTTCTGTGATTCGAAGGTATAGTTACATGATAGTTTAGAGCGATAAAACATTATAACAAATATTTTAACAATAATATTACTGGAGACTTTGTTGATTGTATTAGTAATAAATTTTTTTTTTAATCTTAGAGGATTGGAACTAATATCAGAAAGAATTATGCGAGCATGGTTACACAATGACACACTCTTTAACTGGAGTCAAGTTGGAAGAGAGACTTACAAACATGTTAATTTGGTTTATAGTTTTACACAAAACGTAAGTACAAACAATTGCAGTATGATTTATTGATGGTTCTTTATAGACAAAAAGCCATTTAAATAGACAGAACACGAATAAAATAGAACAAGCCGAAAATTATGCTCATTTCATGAACATTTTGATTCCACATCAGAAAAAAAATTTGCTTTCTCATGGAGGAAAAAATAAGTTAATTTTTACCTAATTGAAAATTTTAATTCTTTTAAAATTTGAAAATTGTGATTTTTCTTTAAAATATTGACAAAATATAAACTTCATATAGGTCAGTCGATATGTTTTAAAGAAAAAAAACACGCTTTTTTAATATATTAAGTTGAATTTATAAGTTAAAAAAAATGAAATTTTCAAAAAATCAAATTTAAATAAAAAATTTGTTATGGTTATATTTAAAAACTCCTGTATCTAATTCCAGATTTTTGTAGTAAAATTAATTGTACCAAACTTTATTTAAATTCGTTAAACCGTTTTCGAGTTATCGTTTTCACAAGAAAAAGTACAATCACATTCACACACACACATACATCCGGACATGTGATCAGGAACTCACATAACACATTTTTAGATGAAAGAAAGTTAATTAGAAGCATTTTAAATCATTTGTAAATTTGAAGAAATGCAAAACTCCCTTCATGCATGAGAAAGTGAAAATGTTAATTTTTAAAAATTTTTTAGGTAATAGAAGATAGAAGAAAGCATTTACTAACTTCCACTGACATGGAGGAAGGTAATAAACGTTTATAAACTGTTTAAACAGATATTTTTCAAAAATTGAATGTTTCAGATAATGTTGATAAAAAAAGGAATATTACGTTGGATTTAATGTTGAAATTGTTAGATGATGAAAAGGAATTAAATATGGAGGAAGTTCGTGATCATATAATTACTTTTATAATTGCAGTGAGTATTTCATCAACGTGTACAAAATTTGTCAAAGCATTATTTAATTTGTTTTGTACAGGGGTACGACACTGTGGCAAGGACACTTAATTTTACACTTCTTATGATTGCTTCACATCCAGATATACAGGTATTGAAAGTTTATTTTTGACTAAAGAAATGTCTACAGACATCTAAAAGCTTCTGTAATTAAAAAGAATATCAGTTTTGTTCAAATAAGAAAATTTGAAAACCTGCAAGGTACCTTGTATTTAGGTGGCGAACTATGCCGACCCGCTTAAAATAGAATTTCATAAGGGACTGCAGGTTACGGTGGTCCGAAATTTTTTTTTTTATTCGTATTCTAATAGTTTGTAAAATTTGCGTTCTGATACCAATAAAACGTGTAACAAAATTTAAAACTAGTTTAATGAAATTGATATATAAAATTTTTTACACCTAGGATAAAATTTATGAAGAGATTTTTAACATTTATGGAGATGAAAGTGTGGAGGAGAATCCTGTAAAGAATGAGGATTTACAACGTTTAAATTATTTGGAAAGAGTTATAAAAGAATCTATGAGATTGTTTCCTGTTGTTCCAATACTTGCCCGCCAAGCATCTGAGGATTTTGAATTAGGTATTGTAGTTTTTTACCACCTAGAAAAAGTAAAACAAGATTTGTCTAGCTTGCTTGAGCTTTTACAGATGTAGCAGTAAATTTTCCTCATGATATTTTATGAGCACTATTTGCAAAAACAATCATTTTGCTTCTTGATGAAAAGAATTAATTGTGAACATATACTTCTTACAGATGGATATGTAGTACCAAAAAATAGTGGACAGATAATTTTTTCTTTCGCAACACATCGAGATGAAACAATTTGGCCAAATCCCTTAAAATTTGACCCTGACAGATTTTTACCAGAAGCATCCAATGAGCGACATCCATGTGCATTTATACCTTTTAGTTTTGCTGCCAAAGATTGTTTAGGTACGACATAAAAATTCTGTTTATATTCATGTTTGGCATAAAGAAGAATTATGTGTAATAACACAAACTCTTAAAAAAAGTTCCTAGCAATTTTTAAAAATCTTTTTTAATTTAAATCAACTTTCAATTTAGGGCGGGTATATGCTATGATGTCAATGAAAATATTTGTGGTAACTCTATTACGAAAATATATTTTGATAAAGGATAAAATTACACCAGTGAAGGATATCAGACTAGAATGGAACATATTGCTGCAACCTGTTGAACCCATTAAATTACGAATTGAGAAAAGACGAAAGAATCAAAAAACTTAACCCTGTACCAATACTATTGGGATTCCCGTCACTTGATGGCCTTTCTAGTAAGACTTTCTGTAAGTATTAAATACAAGCTACTACACGAATCACATAATGTTTTAAAACCTACTGTTAGTGAATCTATTTTTCTTTTTTAGTCACTCCGTTACAAAGGGAATATCTTAAAATATCTTAAGAGACCCTTCGCTTATGTCGACAAAGTTACCAGATTTTCTATCTCATCCGAGGTGCTATCATCAGTAGATTACGAAGAAAACTTCTGTTGCTACAACATATTAAAAAAAATTCTAAAGGGAACGGATAAGTTTATTGTATTGAACTAAATTTGAAACAAAATTTTAGGATATAAAGTTTTCTGTCATACTCGCAGTATATGACAACTAGTATATGAACGATTATCTCTAAAAATTTTAGATGAATTTATATTTAAAGTTGTTTATGAAGACATAAATCTATACTCAATCAATTATTTATTTAATAAAAATTATGTAAAAAAGCAAGCAACGTAATTAATGTAAAATTCACCATTAGCAGATTATGCATAGAATATGTAGAATATATTTTTATCAAAAACTAAAACAGAAAATCCACTTTATATTACTCTAGATGTAAATTTTGTAATACTTGAACAACCTAACTGTAGTTAGAGATTTAGATAAAATAAGCTTTGTAAAATAAAAAAATCATATATGCAAAAGTAAAATATAGAATTAAACTAATAATTTAATTACCATTTTGAAAATAATTTTCTATATTTAACGACATTCAAAAGCAAAGTAAGGTGCTGTCTCGTATTAAAAATCATTATTTGTAGATTAATTTATGAGACTATGTACTATGACTTACTATGTACTATGACACATTTTTATTATTTTATAATTTAAATTTTTTAATTTTAAATTAGAACAAATAAATAAAACACTAGCGCGAGGTTATTTTATCGTTAAATAACTAAAGAAAAATACAAGAAAATTGACCAATTTAAATAATAATTTATCTGAACAAATTATGCCACGACTAACACATCAAAATAATAAGGCACAAGTCACTGGGTCTAAACTAGACTGAATAATGATTCCAGATATTATCGTGTTTATTCTATTTTTAACGAATTCAAAAATATTGTGCGAGGTAAATTTTCACCTCGTCATAATATATTTAAGTTGTTTCTGATGTTCTGTGGAGAGTTTTGATTGAAAAATTGTATTTTTTATGATATATAATATAAAAACTTTTGCATAAATAACGTATTTCCTGAAGCAAGTGACTAAGTCTGAAAATGTGTTGGAGGGAAAAGCACAACATTCTTACATATTATTGATGCACAAAATAAAAAATAAATAAATAAAAGAGAAAGAAATAAGTAAAAAATAAAACTGATTTTATAGTTTAGCATAAATACAAACAAATGCTATAAGAGAATTGTGTCAGGAACTCCACTAGCAATAAAATCTCTAAAATTAGGTGATCAATTCCATTATCAGAAAAATAATCTTTATTAAAATGAACTAAGTAAGACTGATAGCTAGAAGCAATAACAAGAAGTACACCACAATCCCTTCTCCCACGACAATCATTCTTAAAGACTTTATAGAATAATTAAAAACAAAAATTTCTTGAGAACCAACCTCAGGTTTAGTCAGGACTCCGTGACAGCAAAGGCATCGTAAAAAGAGAAATAAAAAACTAAGAAAAAAATACAAAAGTTCTTTGGTATTTAACCCTCGAACATTCTGATAATAAAAAACACGCAAATGGTTATCACCAGATATTTAAGTTTGATTATTGTTGGCTCCCCTAAACGAAATTGAATCTTCAAGTTCGACTCTCCTTGCGCCATTCTCGAAGTCAAATTTTTTTTTATACGTTGAAACTCCTTCTGTTGAAAGATGGTGCGATCTGGAGCGATGGTCAGGGATGTCGTCTCTGGCGGTAGACCCTTCAACGATGCTAAGTTTCGAAAAGCTGTTCATAACCGCAAGGCCATATGTTCACCTGGGAGAATCACTTTAATAGGTCGAGGTTTAACATGTGCAGTAGAGTAAATTCCAATGCGCCAAATTTTAATATTATCCAGGATCAAATGAAGATTTAGTTTGAATCAAACCGATTTTACTGAACAAAGATCCCGATCATGAGCATCGGAGGATAAAGACGGATCGTTCTCAGAAACACCAACAACAATTAAACTGTTCTTTCTTCTTAATCTGTCTTTCCTTCGGTCAGACAATTCTTAAGATTTCCAGAATTGTATTTGTTACCTGCTTCAATAGAAGTAACTCTAGCATTAAGATCCTTGATTTCGGTTTCGCAGGAATCTAGTCTTGTAGAAAGCACTTTCATATCATCCTTCCACTGCAGCCTTAATTAAGTATGATGTTCTTCAATAAATTTCTTCATATCCTCCAGGGAAAACGGAAAATTATTAGTTGGTGCATTCACAAAAGGAGATGGAAGATCACAGCACTTTTTAAGACCACCATTCAGAAGCACAGTTATTTTGTTCGCGCACGATATATAGTAAAGCGCCAAACAGACAGTACACCTCGTAATAGATTTGACGGCCCTGGTACCACAGGCAACACACATAGTATTGTCATTTGATGGTTGTGTTGAGATATGTAAAATGCTGTTAGATGTGTAAGCGGTAGTAACAATTTTCTGACTCATGATGAATATGACTAAGAAAACTGCTTGAGAGGGGAGCAAAGCCAATGTACATCAAGGTACAAAAAGAACTAACACTGTCTGAATAATGTTACTAAAATGTTTATTAACACATAATTCGACACCAGGATGATCAGTAAAAAATTAATTAAATATTTCTCAACACAATACCTTCTGAAACAGTCAAAAAAGAAGTCAAGGTTTCAGTCAGAAAACTTCTGAAAATTATCAAAACCACGTCAAAGAGCAGAACGTGGTCACTTGCAGAGTCAACTCAAGATAATGACAAAAGTTGACAAAAAACCACTTCCAAACGGAAAACTAAATAACAATGTCAAAACAAGGCCTCAAATTACCTTGATCACATAGATTTAGAACTAAAATTTCGCGATTAACCTAGTAAAAACGACTACTATAAGAGAGCGATCCCGAGTCGAAATTTTAAGGCTACTTTAACGCTACATAGTCCAAAATTTTTAGGAAATAGAGGTTTAAAGTAGAAGCAAATTCAATACAATTTAGCTTCTACTTTGGTGCTATTATTGGAAGAAATTTCCTGTTTCCGCGATGAGAGCGTTAAAGTAGAAGCTAATATTCAACTATATTAAGGCCTCTTTTAACGCTCGAGACCCCATTTTTATTGATCTTCTAAAGTCTAAACAAAGAAAGAATCTGTTTTTGTGAATAAAACTGAAATTAATATGAATGAAATTAAAAAAAAAAAAATATAAAATAAATATTCAAAATTCATGCGCTTTTAGAATTCGTCACACTTAATACACACAAGCTGGAAATAGTCTAAACTTACTAAATAAATTATTATAACGCAAGTGGGGATTCGAACCCACGACATAACGATCTACGCACTTACAATCTAACGCACTAACTACTACGCTACCGACGCTTATGAACTTAATAGGGGAGAGTGGCTATCAATGTACCGGGTTTTTTTCAAGGTCATAGTACTTATTGAATTTCACCAGTTTCAAGCACTTCTTTGCATCAATATAAAACTACAACACTTATCTAGGTAATGCACCCATATTTTACACGATTTATTTTGATTAAATAATAAAATTTAGGATTTTTCTAAAGTAACAAGCTATTTTCATTTTCAACAACCTGGGTACACAATGAACCACCTCTATAAAAATACTAAAAATGTTCAACAATAATAATATTGCAATTTTCACTTTGTAAAAAAACTTATTTTCTATCAAATACTATAAAAAATTGTTACTTAACACTTTTTAATTGATAATGTATAACATAAATATACCTCAAATTTAAGTTAACTAGCTAAAATGGCATTTTAGTTTTGCTATGTTGAGAAAAGTACTGATAACAATCGCTGTAACATGCTGTACGCATACCTAGTTTTATAATCAAGCATACCACTCTGGAAATCGAAAATACACTGAAATTCCAAGTGGTTCATTGTTCCCCGGTACATTGAATCAACATGACATTTGCAACAAAAATGGTTTTTTATAACTTAATCCAATATTTCAAAATCTTTATCTCATTAGAATATTGTAGTTAAGGCTCAAAACAAAATAAATCGTAAGTACATTTATTTTTAAATGGCCTTATTTCAATTAAAAAACGTGTTTGTATTTTAGGTAAATTTTTTCTTCAGTACATCAAAAACAGTTTTTTTCAGTTTTCTCTGTAAAGAATAAATCCACACGTCTCAAATTTATGGACGTAGTGTGTTTACGCAAACTTCATTTATATTTAAAATTAGGAGAATTTTTATTTAATTGTTTCTGAGAAAATTGAAATGGTTCATTGAAAAAACTGGTACATTGATGGCCACTCTCCCCTATTTAATTTTCTCAGTGTCCTTATGATACAAATTACGAATAGTTTTTTAGGACTTTTCAACAAAATTGTTACATATCGCTAATTTCTGAATGTTTACGGAGATTTTTATGTATTTTTCATTTGTTTAAACAATTTATTATTGTCAAGTTACAGGCTGATATTGATTTAAATCATTGAAGCATTTGCATTAAAATCATGATTCAAATAAAAAAAAACTTTACAATTCTCCGGATGTCTAATACTGCATGTAAAAAATCACAAACCATAAAAAAAACCACAAATTTGTGGATAAATCTTAAAAATTTCAATTTTAATATTTTAATCTTTATAAAATTTAAATAATTGGGCTAATATAGATAATCAAAATACCTACGATTTACAAATTTTTGGCATGAAGATAGCAAAAAATAATATCAAATTTTTATATCTTTAGGTCATTATAATTTAAATAAATTCCAAACGTCAATAAACTCATATTCCAATTTTTTCAAACTTTTAAATGTCAATTAATTCAAATTTAAAGACACATTAGTTAATGCAAAATAATTAAATAATATTAATTATTTTTCATATTCACAATAATCCTTTTTTTAAGTCTTACAATATTTGTAATTCTTCTTTAGTTTCTAATTCAGTTTCTTTTTCGAAACTGTTTAAATTTTATCTTATAATTTCTTATTTTTACAAAATTTAAAGATTTTTTCTCCTTTTACTAATGATATTTTTTGTTGTTGTATTTGTCATTTTATTTTATTGATAAATAAATTATAAATAATAAATAATAATTATTATTTATTATTAATATTATTATATTATAAAAATGTTTTTGGTTTAATTTGCCCAAACTTTTTTTTTCTGAAGGATTTTTACTTTTCTTTTCTGGACTTTTTATATACATTTTTTTAATTTTATTTTCATCAATTTTAATTTTTTAAACAAATTATTGCTAGTAATTACTAATTCTTTACAAATACACCTAGGAAGATACAAATTTTTCCTAATTTTACAAATAAATTACTGGGCTCTGGTTAGAAAAATAAAAATTATTGACCATAAATTATTATTTTTATATTTTGAAACAATTTATTATTGTTAATTTATAACATTTAAAAACACCTAGCAAGTAGTAGTTTTTTAATTTGTTTACTTTTTATATTGAAAAAATAATAATTTTACAAATTATTGGGTTTTGGTTATAAATTAAAATTTTTTCCTCTTAAGGGCTAATCGGAGGAACAATAATTGAAGAAAAAGTTAGTTTAACTCCCGTTTTTCTTATATGTTAAATAAAACAGTATATTTCAATGGAAAAAATGACTGAGTTTCACTTGCAGGTTTAAAGTAGAATAAAAATTTTCATTTCTTTATAACTGGGAATGTGGAGCTTTAAAAGAGCTGCTAATTTTAATGATTGGAAAAATGAAACATGTGTATAGACGTAAAGTAGAAGGAAATATTATTATTAGAAGTAAAGAAGAGGCTAAAAATTAAGAAGTCGTTAAATAAAAGCTAAAATTCCTCATGAGCTTCAAAGTAGCTTCAAAATTTCGACTCGGGATCACTCAACGTGCTTACTACACGGTGGTCATTTATATTTGCCGCTTATGTTTTGTTAAAATTATAGTTTTTAGACATTTTCAAAAAACTGACTACTTGAATTTTATTAGTTTTTTACGTACAATAATAAAGATAATAAAAAATTATGAAACAAATTGCGTAAAAGGGTAAATACAATTTTTTTTTTTTTTAATGGAAAAATGTCCTAGAAGGATAAATAATTTTCTGATTTCTACGTCATTATAATTTTCTTCTGTGTACATAATTTAATTTACAAAAATAAAATCGTCACTTTAAAACAATTCTTTTTGGTTATCAAGAAATTATTGTAGCAAAGAATAAAAATTTTCTATTATGATTTTAGAAAATATAATTAATATGAAAAGAATTGCATTTTTAAATTTTGTAACTCTCTCTTTTACATTTGGATGAAATTTTTATTATTGTATTTATTACGCTATTATTTTTATTATTATTATACAAGGCAATCTTTAGCATGAAGTACAAAGTTATTTTTTAAAAGACTATAAGATAAAAGGTAAGGAGAAATGACTTATTCAAGTTTTAAATTTATATTTATACCAAACTGAATCAACTAGCTCAATTTCCTTATGTTCGGAGAGTTGGTAGATCAAAGTCAACGCCAATTAAGATAACCCAATCAATGTTTGGCATTTTTTTTAACCATTAAGATTACAAAAATATGCAGCCTCGTTTAATTAATATTATTAGTTTGCAGCAATTTTAATCCACAACATTTGACTCTTATTTCCTATGTAAAATGTCCTGCTGAATATGTAAAGGAAGTCCAAAATTAAGAAAGTAGAACAGTTTTTAAGATTTTTTTGTTTTCTCATACTTTTCGTTACGAAAAAATTGTTTTTAACTAAAATGTAAATATTTTCCGTTCCAGTGAACGGGTTTTCATTTTTTTTTTAAAGTAAAGGAAATAAAATTTCCAATTAACCTTCTGCACAATTTTTTTTTAATCCCATCATCCGCTTAAACGTTATTGATGGTTATATCGAAAACTTTGCTTCAAATTGACAGAAATTTGGAATAAAGGCTGGATCCTTTTATTGATTGCCCTGAAATAATATTTTTTTAAACTTGATTTATTATTGGTAATTGAAGTCTGATCTATTACGATGAAAATGAGCTGTTATTTAACAAATGCGGTTGAAAAATATTAAAGTTATAGGCATTTCAATAAAAATGTGGAAATTTAATTCTTTTTGCACATTTTCAGTATTTTTGTTTCTGCGTTACATTATAATCTTTTTTACTTTTACAGTCACTTAGAAAAGCTTTCATTTAACACATGCATCAAAAGTCTCGCTTTTGACTCTTGAAAAACCTGTCAAAGTTAAGGATGCTATTCTAGTTTATTTTTGTAACGATTATTTGACTCACGTAGTCAATCACAGCTGCTACACTTGACGTGACGTGACATCTGGTATAAATAATTCGTTATAAAATTTCAAAAAACTGATGAGAGCCGATTTTTTAAAAAAAATTTTTGAACAATGTTAACCCTTAACAAATATGTAAACTTTCCATGCTTTCCATATGCTTAAAACAGTATTAATTTTGTTCACAAAGATACAAAAAAAAAATAAAAATTAATTAACGTTAACAATTAATTGTTATAATTACGTTAAATATAATAATTAAATATAATAATTAAACTATATTTTAACCCCAAATATTCTTTATTAGGCAAATGTCTATTTTTGTTGGGTATTAGTTTATTAACGTTATGTATAACAATTAATTATTAATGTTAACTTTTTTTCTTTTTTGTACCTTTGTGAACAAAATTACTGTTGTTTTAAACATAAAAAACTTTTTCAATGTTAATTAAGGAAGAAAATGCAAAATTTTGCATATTTGTTAACAATCAACATCGTTTAATTTTTTTTCAATCGACTCTCATCAGTTTTTTGAAATTTTATAATGATTAATTTAAGAGTTTAAAATAAAAAATCGGTTTATATTTACGACCTGCATAAAGTTTTGAAACAACGTGTGTCATTTTTCCCCAGTGTTTAATGCCCCCATTGTCTTTAGCTTTCATTCGAGTTTTACCGGTCACGCGTTTTGTGACAAGTTGCGATTGACTTTTTATACATTTATTAAATAAAGCAGTATACGATACTCGTATTCAAAAGCAGATTTTATAGAAAAGCAACGTTAATAAAATCAAGTTAATCATGAAAAAAATGTATAATCTAAATTTTGCATTTTTTTCCAAAATGATTATGTGAACTGGAACCAAAAATATTCACCATTATTTAAAAAAGTTATAAACAATTAAAAGTGAAAAAAATGGGTTAAAAACTTAAAAGTCCCGCCATTTTGATTTTTTTTTGTCAAAATGTTTCATCCTAGTTCACATCATAGCCAATGTCATACGGAATAAGAAACCATTTTCATTTTTGCTTTCAATTGAATGGATTCAGAGATATCGTGACACTCACCAACAAAAGGGATTTTTTTGAATAGCCATTTTCGGTGTCGACATTTTGAAAAAAAAAAATAATTTTTTTCAATTAGTATTTTTATGTGTCTTTGTATATGAAAAAAGTTTGAATAAAAAAATTTTTTTGTAATATCAATAATATAAGTTTGAAAAAACACGTTTTGTGGAGGAACCTGGCCTTAAATCTTTTTATTTTAGCGCAATCAATAATAGAATCCAACCTTCATTCCAAATTTTTGTAAATTTGAAGCAAAATTTTCGATATAATCATGAATAGCGTTTAGGCAGATGATTAGATAAAAATATGGTACAGATGGTAGATTGGAAATTTAATTGTCTTTAATTTAAAAGAAAATTAAAATCCGTACACTAGAACCAAAGATATTTACATTTTAGAGAAGAAAAAATTTTTCGTAACGAAAAATATGAAGAAATAACAATGCTACGGCTATCGATAGCATGTAGTTCGAAGAAGATAATAAAACATAAATCAGACTATAAGCGAATGTGATTAGTGTTTTTAAATTTTTTTACAGGTGAAGAATATATATGTGGAGACCAAGAATTTCAAGGGCTGCAAACCATCAAAAGAGACCTAATCAAACTGTTTGTACAGGTTACTGCCTTTGCAGGAGACCACCGATTTGATCTAAGCTTTAAATACATAGAGGAAACGAGAGAAGTGCAAATGAAGATGAAAGAACGCATGCAGGTTAAGACAATGCAAAACCTTGTCCGCGAATACGATAGGAAGCACGGCCGAGAGAAGCGAGGTTTGACTCCAGAGGCCACCATTCAAAGGACGTAGCCAGACGAGGAGATATCAGAGAAAGTGAGAAACGACGACTTCACCTAATGCACTAAATGATAAAGGCGTGGATGATGATTGTAGGTGTGGGAAAAGGAAAGATTCTACGGTAATCCTTATAAAGTTGCAGATTTTATCTGCACGTTCTCTAAACAGCTTTTCCCTTTTTCGAAGGAGCCTTCCGCGTTAAATAAACTCAAACAGGAGGCGCTAGGATGGGCTATGTCCATTCACTCATCGTAGACCAGAAATTTCATGTCTCTGTCAAAATTAAATATTTCTAAGAGTCGCTTACTTACTATTTTGTATTTTCTGTTTTCAATAACGGTCTAATTCGCTCGTCTTCTTTGTCTGAAGGTCCAAAGAAGGATGCCAGTGTGTAGCCAGGTTTTCTTTTCTGAAAAAGGGTGGATGGGATTCCTACACTCTCATGGTGGAACCTGTCTGCCTAGGAGCCAAAATAGGACATCAAGGGACATCTTACGGCGCACCGAGCGAATCTACAACATGGATCTCATTATCGATGAATGAGATCCGACAATCAAGGAAAGAGGCTGGAGATTCTCGGTAAGGCGTTCGAATTTCCACGAACGTCGATTCTTTTTCCTGGTTGAGCTCTTACGGTTAACAGTTGGTCCCGCGACCGAAAGTTGGAATACTTTCCTTTTGTTAGAGTTCACAGTGACTCCTTTTTATTTTTATTGTTAGATTATTTTATAATTAAATTCTGTGTTGGCCGGAGTTGGCCCTGTATCGTCGTACTACGAATGATTGGTAAGCGACTTAAAATTTAATGTAACTTTTATTATCCGCCATGTGCTTGTCATCGATGGCGGCTCAATTAATCAAATGAAAATTATTGATCGTTTTATTTGTCCGGCCCTAGAATGGCTTTGTACTTTAGAATATCCTGCACAGTTTCGATATCAATTTCAATAATCTTAATTTTGTGCGGATTTCTGGTCGGTGTAATTTCCTCCCTAAGAAGCTGTATTTTGTAAAAACTTTGGGACAAGAGTCCCCTTTTTCTGAATAGCTGATTTTTATTAAAATAAATTTATGTTTATTTCTTGTTACTCTAACCAGTGCCTTTTATTTATAATGGGGGGAAAACTCTAGGGGAAGCTCCTCTCGTTTTAACACATAGATATGGGTGATTCTTCTGAAAGGGACCTGTATTTGTTTGAAAAAGTAAAAAATGAAATTTTTAAATTTTCTGAATTATATTTTGTTATATAAGTTCCAAAGAGATTCAAAAAGAAAAACATAAGTTGCGCAAAATTAATTTGCAAATCTACGGCCTACAAAAGCATTTTATTGTCACATACCTTTGAGGTTAAAGAAGACTAACTCCGAGTCAAGTCTTAAATTTTTTATTTTAATTTTCTAGATTTATAAATTATAAATCTTATACAATTTTATTTTTCCCGATATTGAGTATCAAAAATCCTCTTTTCATTATTTTATAAACAAATATCACATTTTACTAAAGGTTAGATTTTTTAAAACAATTAATCCTAAATCAAAAACAATACAAGATCGTCTCATAAATTTAAAAAAGGCTTCGGAGATGAAAAATTTCGTAAAAGAAAAATGCTCATTTTTTAATATTTAAAAATATAAATTAAGACATGAAATAATATTTTCGGGTCACATTTTCATTCATTTTGAAGTAGCTTCCATATAATGTTTCAAAAGTTTAAAAATATGCTTTTATTAACGAGAAAAGGAGGCTTCGGAGATGAATCTGAATTTTTACTCGCACTGATAATACAATTTTAATTAATAATTTAAACAACATTTTCAATATTATATGGAACAAATATAAGTGAAAAATAAACGTTAGATTCTGACCTTTAATTTCTTATATAATAATACTAAATTAACATTTTTTAAATAAGGTTAAAATAGAATCGTAAAATGCTTAGTAGTTTTAACCAAAACTAAAAGACAAAATACAAAAAGTTTTTTTAATAAGAAAAACTTGTACTGGAATTTTTACAACAACATATAAAGATACATAAATTTACACAGATTAATAATAATTTTTTTAAAAATTGCAAATTGAAGGGAATATCAATAAAAAACTATTGTAAATGTTGAAACTCATGATGGAGACACGTGAAGTGATCCCTTTCAGGAGAATCACCCATATGTGTCCACACGTCATGAGACAGGATATGTCTCATAGCATAATGTTTTTTCAAAACATAGAAAAAAATGAAAATCATGATTTTGACTGGGATAATGTTGAAATTGTACACACTGAGAGAAACAAATGTAAGAGAGAACTAATGGAAATACTATCTTGTTCTAAAGATAACAGACATTGAGATTAACTTCAGACGTGTAAGACCCTTTTGTGAACTCTTATTGGTTAGTAGGTATATTCGATAGT
Organism: Ganaspis brasiliensis; assembly: GCA_037103525.1. Classification (NCBI taxonomy): domain Eukaryota; kingdom Metazoa; phylum Arthropoda; class Insecta; order Hymenoptera; family Figitidae; genus Ganaspis; species Ganaspis brasiliensis. Next base: position 1,759,110 of record JAZKLR010000193.1, read on the forward strand.
TTTCGATTTCGACTTTCTGATTATCATAATAATTTTGATAGTAAAATATTAAAATCTAATTTTACACTTCGACGCCCCCCGTTGATAACATGTTTATTAAAAAGCAAATGAAATAAAATGTTAATTTAAAAAACAGTCGAAAATCATTTTTATTCATAATTTTGTAAGATATGATTTGTATTCAATTGTTTGTTTAATTAAATGTCTGTTGAAGTTGTGTGCCATAGAATGTTAATTGGACCGAACGTACACTATAATGTTTATTTAATCAAATATATGCAATAACATTCTATTTCAATCTTTAAAACTATATTATAAACTTAATACAAGGCTGTATATGTAAAAGAAGTATTCTTTTTTAATCTTGTACCTAAAAAGTACAATTCTGCTCAAATTTTTTATATTGCTTTAATTAATAATATTTTTTTAGTTAAAAGTATTAAAACCTGAATTAATAAAAATATTAAAATAAAAAACTTGAATTTATCTACTAAAATTTCTTTTTTTTTAAACTTTGTCATTTCATTAAAATTTAATATTATTTTTCAAAAGTTAAACATATTCTTTTTTGAGAAATTTATTATTTTTTCCATTAAAAAATTGTATTCAAAGTGAATTTTATCTAAATTATAATATATTTTAATAAATTTGAAATAAAAAATTATTATGTGTCGTATAACAATAACAATAATAATGATGATAATAATACTAATAAAAATGTAAGTTCATACTTTTTGCTTACCTGTATATTTTAAAGTTCATGAGTTAATTATATTAAAAATTATCATAATAGCTACTAATTGTACAATTTATAATATTTCTAAAATTATGTTCTAAATAAGAAGTTTAGAGTTCTATTTGATAATTTTATTTTGATTTGAAAAATAATCAAACACTGATTGCTCGATAAAACTTATGTGGTTTTTTGTGTTTTTAAATAAATAATATATTTTTTACAGTTTATACAGTTTGGAATGTTTTTAAGTTTTCATATCTTTGTTTCAAGAATAATAATAATAATAATAATAAAAATGTAAGTTAATATTATTTGCTTACCTGTATAGTTTAAAGTTCGTTAATTAAATAATAAAAATTGTCTTCAAATTATATAAAATAATTTCAAAAAATAAATCAAAGCATTGAAAATCTGTTAAATTTAACATTATTCTTTTAGAAATTTATTTAAGTGTGTAAGATTCGTCGTAATCATTGTAATGTTATCTAGTCCATTAAAAGGATCTTATATCAGTGTTTATTTAGAACATAATTTTAGAAATATTATAAATTGTACAATTAGTAGCTATTATGATAATTTTTAATATAATTAACTCATGAACTTTAAAATATACAGGTAAGCAAAAAGTATGAACTTACCTTTTTATTAGTATTATTATCATCATTATTATTGTTATTGTTATACGACACATAATAATTTTTTATTTCAAATTTATTAAAATATATTATAATTTAGATAAAATTCACTTTGAATACAATTTTTTAATGGAAAAAATAATAAATTTCTCAAAAAAGAATATGTTTAACTTTTGAAAAATAATATTAAATTTTAATGAAATGACAAAGTTTAAAAAAAAAGAAATTTTAGTAGATAAATTCAAGTTTTTTATTTTAATATTTTTATTAATTCATTTCAAATTATATTTAATTATTAATTCAGGTTTTAATACTTTTAACTAAAAAAATATTATTAATTAAAACAATATAAAAAATTTGAGCAGAATTGTACTTTTTAGGTACAAGATTAAAAAAGAATACTTCTTTTACATATACAGCCTTGTATTAAGTTTATAATATAGTTTTGAAGATTGAAATATATGAAATGTTATTGCATATATTTGATTAAATAAACATTATAGTGTACGTTCGGTCCAATTAACATTCTATGGCACACAACTTCAACAGACATTTAATTAAACAAACAATTGAATACAAATCATATCTTACAAAATTATGAATAAAAATGATTTTTGACTGTTTTTTAAATTAACATTTTATTTCATTTGCTTTTTAATAAACATGTTATCAACGGGTGGCGTCGACTTATTTTACATGATAATTTATTATTTTGGGTATTTAAAATTACACTAATTTTAGTTAAGTTGACCGTAATTTAAAAATTACGTTTGACCTTGAAATTCATAAAAGAAATACCTTTCGACAAACATCACACGTGTAAGACCCTTTTTCGTTCTCTCATTGGTCAACAATTTCTTCGATATTTTTCGATAGTTTTTTGTTGTTATTTTGGTAGTAGTTTGCTAAGAATAATATTTTAGGTTAGTTCTCTTTTTATTTTGTAATATTTAAATAAAATTTTAATTTACTTTAGGATAAAATTGTTTTAAGAATTTATAAAATTCAACGCTTTTAAACAGAGAACTTTTAAACTGCGTTTTTCTCAGTTATTATTAGAAAATTGTAAATAATACTCTACAGAAAATTTGTTCACTTTTTCCTAAATTTTTTACATGTGTAATAAAAAATAATGTCTTTACAATAAAAATATATCAAAAATTTAATTTAAGCCTAAAAAAGTCTAATTTATTTCTGTATGAGCATAAGATACCTAATATATTGTGTTTTCATTTGTTATATACAATTTTAATATGGGCATCTTATTCAATTTGTATTCTAGAGCATTAGATATAAACCATGTCCAGCTTTCTCTGTCTTCCCCAAACTTTAAAGTAGAAAGTACTGCTTTTACCTAAATGAAGTTTGTAAAATGCAAAAGTATTACTAATTGTAAACTTTTAATTCTTATCTAACTATGTTATTTAAATTTAAAAAAAACAAAGATTATTATAAAACTACCTTTAAAAAAACCAATTTTGTACCAATTTCTCATAGACAGGGTCTCAAGATACTGAAAATGAGTTGAGACGTCTTAGATTTTTCTAATGATTCTTACCTGAAACAGAAATAAAATGTATATGTATATTATTAGATATCAAAAATTAACAAAATGACAAGATAAATGTAAATACTTTAAAAACTTTACAATAACCATTTATATAATTATATCTAGATTAACTAAAATATTACTTTAAATTTCTACTAAAACAACGTTTTTCAAAAAAATGAATGAATGATTTACAAGATAAATTGACATATTCATATAGTACTTAAATTCAAAAAAATCTATTTATCTGCATGTTTATGTCTTTTCAAAATTTACCCAATTCTGAACTATTTAAAAAAACAAAAATTTTATTTTTCTATCAGAATTCTTTGATCGCTTTCACTCGTCGTTAAAATCATATCGCCAATTTAAGGATATAGGAGATTGCTCTTTTACTTGTCGATTATAAGTCCTTCATAATAATTGGATATTCCTAAACTGTTGTCCAGCAACAGTTCGAAAAAACAAAACTTTCCATATTAGCCACTGCGTTTTGACATAATATAAACAAACAGATATACTATGGAAATTGTCAATTGAAATTTGAAGCAAGTGTCTCGTAGTTATCTCTTTCGTGCTAAAGGTCTTAATGTTTTATCTTATGTGTGTATTATTAAAGATAATATTATTTATGAAGTCGATTTACTTCGCAGTTTACTAAATGTTAACTATACAATATGTAATTGCAGAAATGTAGGTCATAATCATAAAAAGAAAAACAGTTTTTTTAAATAACAAATGTACAACTACGCCTCAGAACCACAAAAAGTTAGTAATAGATCGATAATGTATAATGAAGTAATCTTATAATTACTTCTGGAACCATTTAACTATTAAAGTCCAATGCAAATGAATCTGGACTCTGCTGTCACTAGACAAGTTATCTGATATTCTTGCATTCAGTAAATACCACACGTTTCGATCACATTTATTTCAATCCCAACGAACAATCGTGAAATTACTAAAAACAACAATATATTGTTCAAAAATGTTAATGACAATATTTTGTATTATTATCAGTGTATTTGTGCTATTTTTTTCAATCAACCATTTTTCGGGAATTAGAGATTTATACAAAAAAACGGCTCACGTTCCTGGACCTTTATGTTTTCCTTTGATAGGATGCATACAATTAATCTTAGGAGGTCCGGAATGTAAGTTCAAAATCGATTGTAGACAAAAAAAGTTTACTACTTTGTAAAAAAGTTTAATCACACTTTTAAGTGGTTTTAAATTTTTTCAGCTATCTTAAAAAAGTTAATAAAAACTGTTAAAAAACACACCTCACCTATTCGAATTCCTGTTGGTTCAAATGTATACTTTTTAATAACAAATCCTGAACAAATAAAGGTAACGACAAGAAAAAATTTTAATTTTACGATTTCACATTAAGAGTTTTTAATAAACCTATGATTTGCATTTTAAAGACTGCTCTCTACAGTAATAAGACTGTCGAGAAAGAGAAATTTGCGTACAAATTTATATCAGCTTTAGTAGGAAAAGGATTAGTAACTGCTGAAAGTGAGTAAATTTTTATTAAATAATTAATTAAGGATTAATACCTTGAATATTTAAGCGCCACTACAAAAAACAAACTTTTACAATTCATATTAAACTGTTGAAGGTGTATTATTTAAATTGTATAAAAGCTTGCCTATCTTCATTAAATTCATTTTTGAATGGTGAAATTTCTAATAGTATTAGCTCGGGTTTTAACAATTTTACAAAACACATAAAAAAATTTTTAATTTAACGGTTTTAATTAAAAGAGACAAGCTTTTTTCTCTCATTATTAACTATTATGTTACGTAAAAATATATTAAAAGTTTTCTTAAGCAAGAGAAGGTTGAAGAAAATGTGCATCATAAGTTTCGGAGTTGAGCCCTTTACGAAATCGTGAAACAAATTTAATTAGAAAGAACATTTTTATTACTTTTCTTTATTTTAAAAGTACAATTAATCTAGGAATAAAATAAAAAATCTTAACCTTATATTTATTAGAATTTTGCGTACATCTTACAACATAAAACCAATATTAAAAAGCTGCATTCCTTTTTTGAAATTAAAAAAATCTTATATCAAGTTTTCCTACTCCAAGAAAACAACGATGTAATTATATGTCGTATATTTCTTTCTTAAAAAGAAAGGCACCCAAGAAGCTAAAAATGTTAGGTTATGTTAGTGATAGTTTTACCTAATGGATTGTTTACATTAATCAAAAAAGTTCCTTGAGGCGCATGAATATTACCTTAAAACTATTTAGCCTAATTGCTATTCAGTCTAAAATGCATTTAACCTAAAACGCATGCATCATAAAACGCATGCAACATAAAACGCATTCAGCTTAAAAAGCACTTAGCCTAAAATGCATTTATTTTAAAACGTATTCAGCCTAAAATGCATGTAGCTTAAAACACATTTAACATAAAAGTCATTTAGCCTAAAATGAATAAAGCCTAAAATGCATATAGTCTAAAAGTCATTTAGTCTACAATGCATTTATTCTAAAACGCATTCAGCCTAAAATGCATGTAGCCTAAAAGTTATTTAACCTAAAATGCATTTATCCTAAAACGCATTCAGCCTAAAATGCATGTAGCCTAAAAGTTACTTAACCTAAAATGCATTTATCCTAAAACGCATTCAGCCTAAAATGCATGTTGCCTAAAACCCACTTAACCTAAAAGTCGTTTAGCTTAAAACTCATTTGGTCTAAAAGCCATTTAGCGTTAAATGCAATTTAGGTTAAATGACTTTTAGTCTATATGCATTTTAGGGCAAATGACTTGAGCTTAATGACTTTTAGGCTACATGCATTTTAGGCTAAATGCATTTTCGTCTAAATAACTTATAGGTTAAATGGGTTTTAGGCTACATGCATTTTAGGCTGAATGAGTTTTAGACTAAATGCATTTTAGGTTAGATGAATTTTAGGCTTCATGCATTTTAGACTACATGCATTTTAGGCTAAATGAGTTTTAGACTGAAAGCATTTTAGGTTAAATAATTTTTAGGCTATATGCATTTTAGTCTAAATTCATTTTAAGCTGAATTCATTTTAAGCTGAATGCTTCTTAGGCTAAATGCGATTTAGGCTATATGCATTTTAGGTTAAATGACTTTAAGGCTAAATGAATTTTAGGTTAAATGAGTTTTAGGAAATATACATGCGCCTTAGTTACTTTATAATTATGTAAAATTAAAATAAGTTTTATCAAATATTTTGAACGGAAGAAAGACTATAACATCAATTGTTTGTACTGTAAGTTGATTCTCTTTGTGTATTTTTATTCTAAAAATTACAAACATAACCTCAAATTTTTTGCTTATTAGATCCTTTTACGAAAATCTTCATAAAGTATTCATATTCATGCAGACCAATAATAAAACTATTTTGAAAAACTGTTCTTCTGTCAAACTAAAATTTCAGTATCGATAGTCACTTATAATGTAAGTTATTTTACGCTCTTGTAATATGGTTTACTTAGATAAATTATGGCGTGTTCATCGAAAATTACTTCAACCTACTTTCGCTCCAAAAGTACTGGAATCATTTGTTTCAATTTTTCAAGATAATTCACTTCTTTTAACTCAGGCAGTCGAAAAACATGTTGGTTGTTTGGAAGTTGATTTGTCTAAGCACATTGCACATGCATTTTTCAACAACATCTGTGGTATAATTTAAGTATCATTCTACAATATTAATTTTATATTGAAGTACGATGATTAATAATTGCTTTTTCATAAAGTACGTATTGTGTATCAAGAATTTCAAACTTCGGTTTTTTTACATACAGTGCTGTTAAATAAGTCTTGCCCCCCCTACAGCATACAAGGGCATTACAAAAAGTTTTGTATCATAATTTTTTAGTAAAGATATAAACATTATCCAATATTTATTTTAAAGCTTATATATTTGACCTAAAAAATTCCTAAAAACGAAATGTAAAAAAAATTTTTTTCCTATTTTTTTAGTTACTTAAAACAAAAATATAAATTGTAAATTTTATCTAATAAATTCAAATTAATACAATTTTTTAAGAAATCGGCACGTTTTAATTTGGTCAATTGCATTTGAAAGATTATTTTACCGATTTTCATACCATTTCTTGAAAATATTTCTACGATAAATTTTAAGCAAGATGTGATCATTTATTTAAAAAACACCCCTTTCATTCAATTGTTGATAACTTAAAAACAGTTAATTTTTGGAAAAAATTGTTCAGAGAAAAAATGTTCCCTCTTATGTGTAGAATTCAGAAAAAATATTGAAAACTTAGAAAAAAGAAACTTTTCTTGATATATTTTGAGAGTACATATAAAATTAATTAATTAATTAAGATACAAAAGTTTTTGTAATGCTCTTGTATGCTGTAGGATGAGGGAAACTTGTATCTTGATATTTTTTTACCTCAAAAATCATATAATGCCATTTTTAAAAAATAACATTTCGTACGTAGTTTTGCATGCATTTCTCTAGTCTCATAAAAGCTATTAATTAAGTTTAAACTTTTTTTCAGTTTAGATCTTTCTATCGGACATAAAATTGTATGTCTTTTAAGCGACTGGATCAACTATAGTTATATATTTTTTTAATTAATTGTAAATTCTTCTTTTAAAAAAATACTGACATCTATCTTTCTTATTTCTTTATTTAAAAACATTTTTCAAAATGAATCTTTTGACCTATTATAGAACATTCTATTTTTAATTCAGTTGCATATTTGAATAACTAATTTCTTATTATTAATTAATTTCTTGCTTTACAATTTTTTCTATAGAAAGTTCTATGGGTGTTTCTATTAAAGAAAAGAGGAAAGAAATTGAAAACTTTATGTTTGCAACAGAAAGGTAAGTTTTTGACCATTTTGACACTATTGAAATATTGTTTTTATTCCATAATAATAATTTTCTATTTTAGAAACTTTGAACTCATGTTTCAAAGATTCATCAAATTTTGGTTATACAATGATAAAATATTCAATTTAAGTCAAATTGGCAGAGAATTTTCAAAATATAAAAACTATGTCTACAGTTTTACACGAGATGTAAGTACCTATTTACTGAAACACTTTGTTATTGAGAAATTTGGAAACTCTTTCCTGGTGTTTCAAAACTAGTGTATACTCCTGATTCTTTAAGAACTTCAATAAGGTACATTCCAACATGGAATCAAAATCTAAAAACTGTCTAATGCATGTTTAAAGAATTAATGCCGCTTAAGAAAAATTTGTAGTTATTCAACAGAAAACAATTATTATGAAATAAAGGAAGAAAAAAGTACCCCAATTTTATAAGCGCCAGATTTTTTCGTATAAAAATATATATTGTGGTTTCAATACAACTGTTACGTAAAAACTATGTACAATAATTGTAGGCAATACAAGATAGAATAAAGTATTTGCAAACTGAACCAACTAAAGATACAGGTAAAAATTACTAATTATTATAATATCTGTTTTTATTATTTACATGTGATGGTGAATGACGTCACTCGTAAAGGCACAATTTGATCGTAAACTTTCTCTAAAAATAATTAATATGTTGACATCAAACTTTGTAGAATTACTTAAAATCTGATTAGGTAGGACTGTCTGACAAAAATATGTTTGACTTTTGCCTTAAGACTAAGAACATTTGATGAATTTTGAGGTCACTGATATAAGCAAAATTATCCGTAACTTTTCTCTTAATTACCTAAAATGTCATTAAGAAGGACTCTCTGACTCGAATTTGTTTGAATTTTTGCCCAAAATTAATTTTGAAAAATTTTTGGAAAATATTAAGTCACGTGTTCTTAATTTTTTTTAATTACCGAAAAGTAGCGTATTTTTTAAAAAAAAATTTTAAAGCAAATTTTAACCAAATTTGAGTCAGACAGACCATTTTGATGTTATTTTAAGTAATTTTACAAAGTTTGATGTTGAAATATTCATTATTTTTATAGAAAGTTTACGGACCTTTTTTGCCTATAGTAGTGACGTAATACTTCTTTACATGTTTTCAATTAATTTTGTCTCATAATAAATAATGTTTTAGAAGATTTTTTGTGGACAAGGAATACTCCTTTAGATTTAATGTTAGAACTGTCAGAAAATGGAAACAATTTTACAGTTGAACAAATGTGTGAGCATCTAATTACATTTATTATAGCAGTAAGTACCGAAAAACTAATTAGTTTTTGAAATATTTATGAAAAATAATTTAAAATTATTTTTTTTCCAGGGATACGATACTGGATCACGAACAGTAAATTTTGTGTTACTAATGCTTGCTTCTCATCCAGATGTGCAGGTATTAAAAACTTATTTTTCAGCCGGGAGTTTCTCTGCCGGAGAAAGATTCCGTGGAATCAGATTTGTTCAGGAACAAGCTGTAATTAATTAATTTGTCACTCTTAAACGCTTTTGGCTAGTGGAAGCTACTTTTGATTATTTTTGTCACTTTTAATACCACATTTGGTAACCCGTCGTGTCTGAAAAAAAATTTTGAAAACATTTTTCGCATGTGCTCGTCTTGAAGACTTCTGGTGAAAGATCGTCATCAAGAAGACTCTTGATGTGAAGACCATCGTCGCATAACCCTTTGACGAAGATTCTGCAACTTTTTGGCTTAAAATTTTGTGATTAAAAATGTGTATTAAGTGAGACTTATAATCACGCTTTCAACACGTGTTCAACTCATGGAAGATTTCATCCACCAATATTTTCGGGATCCTGATTCTCATCGTTGTCTGGTTTCCTGAATCACATTTGTGAAATATTAAAATGCATATTTTCCATATTTCTACCTCATTTTTGCACCGACAACGATCACGTGACAACCTAACCTGAAACTCAACTTCAGCACGAAAAATAGCATCATGGAAGAGTAATTCAGCGGCAAATCAAGACCATCGCAGGAAGATCATTCTGAAATTTCATCGTGGAAGATCCTTTCCTCAAGTTTTAAAGATTGCTCTTCACTTTAAAGATTTTTGCCGATCACATTGCCATGCAGTTGTGTTTCCTCGTACACAGTGTGGAACACGTGGCCGTACCAAAGAACCAAAGAAGTTCAGACCTAATATTTTAAGAAAAAAGGAAGTTCACTTTAATATCTAAGTTTTAAGTTGTCCACAAATTGTGATGCTAAAGTATAATGTCAATTTTATAAAAAAACTTTTTATTAGACTTTTACATACATTTGTTATATTCATCGAAATCTATTTAGAAATCTTCGATATTTTTGTAAAAACCCTACCAAGGACAATTCTCATTATTACTATCTAATTTTATTTTTTAGCTTCGTCACGACTTGTGAATTAAATTTTATTCTTTATTGCTTTTAATAATTTTTCTTTTATGAACAATGTTGTCAATGTTTAATATTTATTTTTTTTCTTTTTATTGTCGTTGGCACTAAGGGGGGAGTACATGTAGTGAACTAGCCTTTAGATTTCTCTTGCGCAAAACATTCCATTCCGTGGAATTTATTTGGAAACCAGCTGTAATCAGACTTGTTTTGTAAGTTCTGGTGACATGGTGAAATGTAATATTTGAATAAACATCAATTATTAGTTAAGTGTGTCTCATTAATTATTTATATTTCCACTCTTGAACACTATTGGCAAGTGGAAAGATACTTTTGATTATATTTATCACTTTTAATCCCACACTTTTACCTCTTTATTTAATTTGAAAATTTCTATAAAAAGACACTTATTCCAATACAGCCAGTTAATTTTATAACATTGAATAAAATACGTTTTTATCCTAGGATAGAGTCTATGAAGAAATTTTTAATATTTACGGTGATGAAGATGTGGAAAAAATTTCTGTAAAATATGAGGACTTACAACATCTAAAATACTTAGAAAGAGTAATTAAAGAAACAATGAGATTGTTTCCTGTAGTTCCAATAATTGCGCGACAGATATCAGAAGAATTTGAATTAGGTTCAGTATTTTTGTAATGAATAATACTATACGAAAATGTTCTGTTTTGATTTTTATCATAAATAATTTTTAATTCGACAGTCTTTTTACATATGTTTTCCACGCGGAATTAAAATAACTCTCATTATCGTTTATCCGTTTAAATAAAAATTTATCAAATATATATATTAACCAATATATCTTATTCCTTGCTTTATTTTATTTTATATATATATATATTTTGCTAAATGAAAATTTTTATTCAAAAAGTCTTTCAGTTTATTAAAGAAGAAGAAATATTAAGTACTTTTTCCATAGGTGGATATCTACTACCAGAAGGTTGCGGAGTTGTCATTTATACTGTTGGTCTTCATCGTGACGAGAGACTTTGGCATAATCCATTACAATTTAACCCGGACAGATTTTTACCACAAACATCAGATGAAAGACATCCATGTTCGTTTATACCTTTCAGTTTTGGCTCCCGAGATTGTCTAGGTAATAAATAAATACGTGTACTAAAATTATTTTATAAATTACATGTCTTTTTGCTTCTTCATAGAGAATTCTTTGTGATCGTTAAGATTTTTGATTTTCCAAAATTAATCTAAATCGACTTTGGAGAAAACATTCTAGATTAAAAAACAACCTAATTGGTCTGTATATATGTAAATCACATATTTTCCCGGAAATTGAGAAAATTGTTTGCTACCTTTTATTTTTAACGAAATTAAATTTTTTTTATTTTATTTTAATTTATTGCTTCTTCTATGACAAAGCAAACTGTTCATAAAATTGTTACGTCTGATGTGCAAAAGCCCTCACAGATATTTTCTAGTTCCTCCTTTTAAATCAATTTTAGTTAAGAATTTGATTTGAGCTAAGGGAGCGTTAACAAATTACGTAACGTTTTTTAGAGGGGGCCAAGCAGCTTGTTACGACCAGCAGAAAAATGGTGCTAATGTATGTAACGACGTGTTACTTTGGGGAGGGGTAAAAAATTTCCAAAAAAAAACGTTACGTAATTTGTGAACGTTCCCTGAGAACAATGAATGGACTTAAATAGTTGTAGAATGTTTATTTATCAAGTATTAGACATTAAGAATTTATAATATTGATTTTATATTGTTATATTTGAGTATTACTTGAAAGAAGGAAGGTATGCATTTAAAACCCGAAGATTTGTTTGTTGATCACTAGCGATAACGCAGGAGTAAGCTTGTTGAAGATTAGGCTTTAGACAAACAGGCGGTGATCCTAATCACTGGATGGCAATTCAGGTAGATTGTTGTAGAGAACAGAAACTGCTTGCAGGTGATTTAATAGTTGTTTTCTCACAAAAGTATGGTAAATTTCTGATTTTATGCAGAGTCACAAACTGGACCGAATTTGATGTCTGAGATTGATTTTTGAAAGAGAAATAAATTTTGTATAAGTTCTGAACTAATAGAACTAGATCTGAGTTGAAGACTGTTAAGTAGAACTTATTAGTGCGATGTAATTACAATGAGTAGCCAATGAGTTTGAGAATATTTATTTAATTAAAAAAAGAAGAAAATCAATACTATAAACATGTCATAAGAATTTGATTCTTACTTTTAGAAGAAGAGAAACGATTTGATGATGTAAACGAAGAATCCGTAGGTTGTATCTTGTTTTTAAAAATATTTGCGGTGATAAGCTGGATCTGCATTGACAATTAAGCAGGAGATAGGTAGCGGCTGGTGGCAGACAAATCACTAATGTTTACTCTGGTAACGAGATGTTGCTTAGTTTAATCAGTTCAGATTGTAAGAAAGTTTTTAAATGGTTTGATAAAATTTATGTCCGAGATTGATTTTTGAAAGAGAAATAAATGTTGTATAAGTTCTGAACTAGTAATTGATCATAACCGATAATAGTCTTACAACACTTGGTTCAACAACGACCAATACGTAAAGACGAGATTACGACTGAGATTTTAGACTGTCTCGATGAAACCGAATTTGATGCAACTGCTGGATTCCTTTTTATATCAAAACTTGAAGAAGGAGATGCTCATCTCCATGTATTTGTTTTAGTTTCTTTCTCTTTTCAGCTTATAATTTGTGATTCCTATTTCCTTACGTCCATTTACCTTTGCTACAGTTTGTAGAGATCGTAACATTTGTACGTATTGGAACCAGCATCTGTAAAGGTTCCACCGCTTGTCTTGCACTTGCTCATAAGAGCTGTTTTGATTTTGAGAATAACGCTTATTTTTGTTGACACATTACAATGTTACCTTGGTATGACTTTAGACAACAAACTTACTTTTCGTATTCATATTGAGGAAACGCGGAAGAAAACTTATAAAATTATTAGTCAAATGTATCTACTTTTATGTTGCAAAAGTAGCATGAATATTAATAATAAGAAAACTATCTATAATATGATTATAATTCCAACAATGTTGTATGCAGCTCCCATCTGGGGTGGTACTTTTGATATGTATATTAATAAACTACAAATAATTCAGAATAAATGTCTACGAATGATTCTAAAAGCTAAATAAATAAAAAAATGATTCTTAAAGCTAAGAAAGAAACAAAAATCTTTATATTACACAAAAAGACTTGTATTCTTAGAATTAAAAAATCAATTTATAATTTAACAAAAACTTTTTATGAAAACTTGAATAGTCTAAAAAGATTAGAAAGTTCATGTAACACAAATAATGAAAATGCTCCGTTTAAAATCAGGTGCAGATTACTCAATCATCTATTACAAAGTAGTATTACAAAGTAGCTATTGTCAAATAGCTATAAGTTGTAAATAATGTAAATATGTATAAATAGTATATTAGTTAGTAGGTTAATTTTAAGGATTTAAAATATCAACAAAAGCAGGTTTTTTTAAAAAAAAATTTCCTGTTTAAAACTTAGAACTAGAAATTAAAAATATATGTTTGTTACAATAAAAATACATTAATATGTAAGTGGATAATATTGCTAGATCGGGGCCACAGTTAGAAAATAAGACTAGTATAAGTATAATTCTATACTTGTATTCTATACTCTGTATTCTATTCTACAGAAACAGATCTCAAGTAAAATGAATTGATAATTAAATTACTATGTGCTTATCTAGTTCCGGAAATGCTTTCTTCATATTGGATATCATGCGTAATTGTTCTTTGACTTCGTTAAATAAGATCGAATAAAATAATGATACATTATATTGGAAGATAATGAATATATAAATATGTATGTTATATGTTATAATAACATATATAAGTTTCGTTTGATACATGACCTTACTTCTTTCAAATGATCTCACTTATAAAGCTTAATATAATTCTCTTTTCAATTCCAAAAAAATGAATAACATATATGTTTCAATGTAAATGCATGCAATATAATAATAATATATAATAATATAAGTTACGGACTTAAAAAAATGAACAGAATTTTTAACTATTTGTTAATTTAGGGCGTGTATATGCTATGATCTCAATGAAAATCACTTTGGCCACTTTTTTGCGAAAATACACTGTGAAGAAAGATAAAATTACACCAGTGGAAGATATAAGAATAAAAATGGACTTACTACTTACTCCTGCTGAACCTATTACGCTACGACTTGAGAAACGAAAAAAATAGCAACAAATGTAACTTGTCTTCTTATCTGTATTTACTTGTCAATAAATCTTTTAGATTCCATTTTTCTATTTATATTTCACCTGAAGCCGTTGCGGCTTATTTTTAAAAATTTCAATAATTTGTAGAAATCATCTTCAGGGTCCTTTTTTTTATATTGTCCACAATTATTTATTTTTTTAATTTCTGTTGACTTTGAGTTAAATGCAACTTCTTATAATTTTATGGAAATTGATATGAAATCTAAAATGTCAAATGTCGAATTTTCTCATTTTTAAACTATTTTTTTTTTAGAATGTGAGTTCATATTGTTAGATAGAACGTTAATTAAAATGAAGCAGTTTTGATTTAGTAGCTAGTGTTTTTTAAAATTAATAATCTGAAAGTATGAAATATTTTACCTTCAAAATTTAAATTTTATGATTTTTCTTACAATTTTAAATACAAAATCCTCATCACCACATGACCGAAAAAATCCTATTTTAGTTTAAATAGTTAAATTTGACCTTCCTTTGCTTGGTTTTAAAGTTTGGCGTTGCATAGTCCGGAGATAATTTTATGAATGACATTTAAGGCTACAAAAACAAGTAAATTATTATCGAACTAAAGTTAACTTGATCTTTATCAATTTTCTGGTTTTGAATTAAAATTGAAAATTATATTTTATTAAATAAGTTTTACTTTATAATTAAATTAAGTATTTAAAATTAATAATTATAACTATTTATGACATTTATCAAATTATTTTAATTTAAATAATTAATACTTATAACGTGTCGTCTTTTTAAAATTTTTGTCAAGGATAACGTTTTGATTATAACTGCAGTGTTCTGTAAGTGTGTATTTGAAGAAGCTTGCTGAAGTATAACGAAATTCCTTTACATCATTTCATAATAATTACAAATTATGAATATTTCATTATATTTTATTTTTAAATAATCGTTTGTTACAAATTTTTAGGATAAATTATTTTTATTTAGATCAAAAATATTTACAAAGAGATATTAAATGAACCAAAAAATAATCCGAAACACTGGAGAATAAAGACGTGTACGGTGCAATATCTCAAAATTTTTGTAGAATATCAAAGTTGATCGCTAAGTACAATAATTTTTAAAATGAATTATATTATTATCTGTCTAGAAAATATGTTAATTATCTTGAAAGTAGTATACAGTGCTACACTTCATGGAGTACGCGACCGTATGCTAAGTGACATTAGTAAAAAATTTGCAAATACAACACGCGACATCACTTTTTCTCGTGATATAAATTATGCAATAAAAAAAAAATTAAAGATGAAGCGACATTTAGTTTCTAAACAAATTTTTCGTAATTAAAACAATAATACATGTAAAATAAATTTAATATATATTTAAGACAACCCAAACAGACGAAAGTGTACATCTTTAGGGAATAAGAGAATTCGGATATTACCTAAAAAGTTTTGGCGTTTTTTGAAATGTCTGAATTTCGAGTATTTCTAGTAACATATTAGGTATAATATTATGTGTTACGCTTAAAAAATAAATTAAAACTTGCTTTTATAATCCATTCTAAACTGTTTCTAGATTATAAATATAGAAGACAGATACAAATATTGGCCAAGTCACTTGATTAAAAAGACACGTGAAATCGTTAACAATAATAATAGTTATCAACTTTTTCTAAACAAAAAAAAAACATTTTTAGATTATTTATTGTGAAATAGAAATACTACATTAGATTTAATGTTAGAATTATCAGATAATAAACACAAATATATGGTTGAAGAACTTTGTGATCATGTTATAACTTTCTTATAGGAGTAAGTGTCATTTAACTATTATATATTTTTAATAATTTTTTTAAAAAAGTTGTATAACCTTTTTACAGAGATACGATTCTTTAAAGAAACATTTCAATTTTCCTTTTCATATTTGGGCAGAATTTAGCTACAGTATAACTCGAAGCACAAATAGCTGAAAGATATTTTACTCAAAGTTTAATGCAGCATAATAAAGAAAATCCAAATATTTTTAATTTTATTAAAGTATAATTAAATTATATTTTTTACAATTTGATTAAGTAATTTGTTGTTGCTGTTTACATATAAAATACATTTCTTTTAATTTGACTAATTAATTTATTGTTATATTTTAGAAATCTGACATAATTTCTTCTCGTGTCGTAGAAATTCTAGAATTATGACTGGGTCTCATATATTTTATTACTTTGCAGCTATTGCCGTACAGTTATAAGAAAGCATAGTTGACATGTAGGATTAAAAATGCTTATAATTATATAAATTTCCAATGCGTAGTGTACAGAACTCTCAAAGAGAGTGGGTGTTAAGAATGGTGTATTGTGGTATTTCATAAGAAACTCACAGCACTTCAGGTTTCACAATGGATAGTTTATTATTATTTAACATAAAGAATACGTCACATTTGTTCACCCGGCATATACATAAAATGTACGACCAGTAAAGAAAATGTCGGAAAGTGCAACCGGAACCTTTGCAATGTGGACTGTAAGCAGACCAAAACGGAACTGAACTGCATCATCACATCAGGCCCTCATTGACTGATCAAAAGGATGGGAGAGCTCCCACTCACGATCTGAGCTCCATCCTGTAGAGAATGGAGCTCACTTTTTGAGTGATTCATTAAAATAGTTGCTGAGTAAAGTCTGTGTAGTAGTTATTAATTACTACCCGTCGTCATAACATTTGTCTACTGAGTCTCCTCAGTGTACATTGTGACCACAATGCCACGAAAATTGTTGTTTTTCGCTGACTTTGGCCCGAGACTATCTAAAGCTGAAGTAAAAATTACGACACTACAACCTGACACAATCAGAAATTTTGAATCTGATAAATCATTGCTAGGTGAATTTGAGGATAGGCAGAGAAGGAAGACAAATGTATTAATTTTTTTATTCAAAGAATCAGTAAGTGATTCTGGATTTCTTGATGCTGACGATGACCGTTTACAAGTGCTTGACCTTCTAAATTCTCTTTTTTCTAGTTCTATCTCTTTTGAAATTGATTCCGTCAAAATCTCAAGGTTGGGGAAATTTTCTCAGGCCCGCGCATTTCCGAGACCTGTGAAGGCAGAGTTCGTGTCAGAAAAACAGGTGGAAGAAATTCGGCATGCTGCAAGAGACCACAAGAAGATGAACCCGACAGCTCTCCAATTAATTACATTCGCTCCTGATAAAACTCTTCGACAACAACAAATTTACAAAGAAATAAAGAAGGCTCTAGACGATCGAATCAAGAGTGGAGAAACAGGATTAAAGATTCAAATGAATTCTTTTTCGATTGTTTAAGCCTTTTAAAATATATTTACTTTAAAGCTCCGCGGTTGTGATCACGGTCTATCTACCTTTTTAACTAAAGATGCATCTAGAGATTTCTTTAGTATGTTTTTATCTTCGAATAAAATTATTAATATTATTATTTGAAGTGTAATCATTTTATTTTCTTTTTGTCGCCGTATTGACTTCTGCCGGTTTTTTTTACCTTCTTCTAAGTCATTGGTATTAAAAATATATAGTTCCTAGGGCTATGTATAGCCCTTCCAGAAACAAATACATAAACAATTTGATATAGAGTTATATAAAGTATAATATAATATATAAAATTAATATAAATGTTGATTATCAATATTGAGTAGACGGCTTCAAATCAAGTTGAGTTAAAGTTTTAATTTTTATAGAGTAAAACTATCAACTTATAAACTTATACTTAGTATTCAAGGCATTTTTAATTATTTTATAATTAAACGATATTTGTTCAAACAAATATAATTTATTTAAATAATTTTTGAAACAAAAAATTGTTCTTAAACCGAGGCGAATGAATATTCCCTAAAACCCATGTAGCCTAAAACACATTTGGGCTAAAATACATTCAGCCTAAAACTCATTTGACCTTAAACTCTTGTGACCTAAAACCCATTTGTCCTAAAATTTAGGTGCCCGGTGTCACAAGTCAATATCAAAATTTTGATTGATTTACCCCTGATCTTCGAGGCATATGAAATTGATCGTTAAGGAGATGCGCCCCAACATACTATCGACTGCTTTTCCATCAATAAAATCGACTGAACACTAGTCGTTCATTGACAGAAATAGCCTCAGTAGGAATTTGCCCTGAATATATTAACGTAGAAGCAGTCAAACTTTTCCTCCGTGTAATTAACATTGAGCCAACGAATTTTTTAAAAATTTGAAATTCCGCGACTCTAAAATATATGTATAGGTATTTTGAAACTAGAGTTTGCAAAGTTACTTAAAACACCATTAGGGATGTCTTTCCGGGTTTTATGTCTTCCATCACTACACTTTTAATTACTTTTAATTTTCCAATCTTCAGTTAGTCTTTCTTTACCTTTTTTTATTTAATTTATTACATTTTTAAACATTTTAATAAAATTCTAACTGATATAAAAATTATTTTTTAAATGTGAAGATTGAGACTGGCCATAATATGGTCAATTCATGTTCCTGAAATGTACTTCAAATTTATTTAAATTAAATTTCAAATTGCCGGTTCAAATTTTTTTTCCAATTCTTTAAAAAAAAAACCAGACAGATTTTCACGTTAAATTATGCGACTTTCATGACTTCATTGTCATTCAGAGTAATGAATTCCATTCGTTTAATTTTCAAGCAAAAGCAGACATAATATTAAACCTCGTACTTTGATGCTAACTAATTGATCCAATTTGCTGAATGATATTTTACAAATTCAATGTAATTGCATTATCGTGTATAGTCGTATTTTAGAATACTTAATTATGTATAATTATACAGTTTTTAATAAACCAGAATTATCTTACGCAAAAAATGTAGAGTTTTCTAATACACATATTAATATATGAGATTTCAAGTTGCCTTATTTAACTTTGTGGTAAGAATAAGCGTAAATAAATGCGTAGAATTCTATTATTAAGTAATAGCAGTCCAGTCAATACCACGGAAAAAACATATTATACAGTAATAACTCTAAAAGTCGATGTTTTTTGCTTAAACTCTTTATTTTGTCATACAATTAAAGACCCTAAGTTTTTGGCAGGTGCACAATGGGGAAAAAATTGACTTTAGACAAAACAACTTTCAGCTCGTAAATTTCATCGAAATTTAAAGTTTTTCTTTTAAACTAAAAATAATAAAATTTTAAATCGATTCCTCAAAGCCGACTATAGAAAATAAAGTTGCATTTTTTTTATATTTATTTATAAAGATGATATTTTTTTTTGTGAAACGAAGTTTCATTTTCGTATTGATGATGATATTTGTTACTAACCGAACAAAGTTTCTTAAGTGTCTTTCTCCTAACATAACCTAGCACCGCTGAATAAATTAAAAATTTGTTGCATTTGTTATAAACAAATTAGTGTCTATACAAGTTTTTATTGGTAAATTTCTTAATTTCGTTGGTTTTAAAGCTTATATTTAATTTAAAAACTACCTACATTTTATAAACAATAAAACTAAAATATTACAAAATTAATAATAAATTGTTAGTTATTAATTTACATTTATAAAAAAATAAATATTGTAATTATTTTTAAAAAAGAAAGCTTTTTTTCTTTGTGAAACTTTTAAATATTATTTTAACCAACTCTCAATCATTACAAATAAACAATTAAAACCATTGTTTAATTGTTTAAGAAAATTTTTTAACAAATTTTGTATTTGTGTATTTTTACTTATCTTTATTTGTTGTTAAAATGAATTCAATAAAAAGCACTGAAAGTTTAGCCTATAGTAAAATTGCTTTATGTCAAATTATTTATCAATTGTTTAAAAAATGTTAGTTAACAAATGCGTCATTTTAGTAATATTTCTAAGAAATATTTAATTTTTTCGTCAGAATCAATTGAATAAAAAGCTCTAAAAGTTTAGCCTAGTAGAATGGCTTTATGTCAATTTATTTATTAGTTGTTTAGAAAATATTTATCAAATTCGTATGTTTTGTGATTTTTCCGAGAATTGCTTTTTGAACCAATTTGAAACCCTAGATTAGACTAAAATAAATTGAATTTACAAAAAAAAAACGATTTTTTTTTCTGAAAAAAATCACCAATAATATCAATTTATTAACGAAAAATGTTCAAACAATTAAAAATTAATTTGATTTAAAGACATTTAACTAGGCTTAACTTTAAAATCTTTTCATTTAATTGATTTTAACAAAAAAAACGAAATATTTCTTAGAAATATTATCAAAATGACGCATTTTTTAACTAACGTTTTTTAACCAATTAATAAAGAATTTGACACAAAGTCTTTTTACTAGGCTCAAATTTAAGAGCTTTTTGTTCAATTGCTTTTGCGGAAAAAATGAAATATTTCTTAGAAATATTACAAAAATGCCGCTTTTGTTAACTAAGTTTGTTTAAAGAATTAATAAACAATTTGATATAAAGACATTTCACTATAAGCTGAACTTTAAGTGCTTTTTATTAAATTGATTTTGATAACAAAAAAGTAATTTTCTTAGAAAAAAATACATAAATACGAATTTGTTAACAAAAATTGTTTAAACAATTAA
The DNA here is from genome assembly GCA_037103525.1 of Ganaspis brasiliensis. Lineage (NCBI taxonomy): Eukaryota > Metazoa > Arthropoda > Insecta > Hymenoptera > Figitidae > Ganaspis > Ganaspis brasiliensis. Next base: position 1,780,106 of record JAZKLR010000193.1, read on the forward strand.
ACAATGGTTTGAAATATTTATTCGAAATGATTGAGTGTTGGTTAAGATAATATTAAGAAGTTTCACAGAGAAAAATTCAATATTTATTTATTTATAAAAGTTATTTAGTTAATACCAAATTATTATTAATTTTGTAATATTTTAGTTTTATTGTTTATGCAATGTAGTTTTTAAATTAAATATAGCTTTAAAAGCAACAAAATAACACAATGTTTTTATGTCAGAAAATATTTTTCGAAAACGATCGGATTTGTTTGAAATTTGTTACTCGAAGATTTTTGGGGTTACTGTACATGAATATGACGTAATATTTTAAAAATCTAAAATTAAAGATCCAATATGGCGGATGATATTTTGAAAATCGATTATATTTGTTTTAAACCTAGTTTTATCTTCTTAAATAAATTTTTCAGACTCAAATAACCTTAAGGGATTGGGAATTCCTTACTCTACACATACTTTTATAAAAAGTTTAATGAACTGCCTTAAGTTTTATATAAGTTTTTCAAACGTTTTGAATTTCTTAAATATGAAATTTTTACTTGTTAGCACACTTTCCTATCATTAAATATTTTTTATGTAAAGCACTTAACTGAAATAGCGTGAATATTTGTTTTAAAATAAATCCAAACATGTAATTCAAAAAAGTACTTTCTGTATTGCTTTGACAGCTTTAAATAATTGATAAAAATAAATGTTGTGCATACGTTAAAACATGGATTTATATTTGCTGGTTGATCATTAAAAAAAGAAAATATATTCATAAAAATTTCATAAAATTATTTTAAAAGAACTTATTATTTTAGAAACGAATCAACTATATATAATTGTCTAATTTGATTTATCACGTTACAACTTAACGGACATTTCTCGCACAGTTGAGACGTGGACACCTGCCAATAGAATTCTCCAACACCTACAACTCATTCGCCGACATTCATGATATTCTGTAATTATTAAATACATATATAGATCACAATCAAGCACTAATTCAACCTTCACAAATAGTTTACTCTAATCAAGATTGACAAATGGTAATGGTAATTATATTCGTCCCATGAAAGACAGGCGTAATTATTAATTAGCGAGTAAACTTCAAGTCCGATAATTCAAACAATTTCTCGATTCTTTTTTTTTCTTATTGTTACAGCAGATTCTCCTGAGACTCGGCTAGCGATAAAATCCCAGAAATGTTTGCTAATTATTCACTTTCCTGTCGAGATAATTAATCATCGTATCATCGTATCATTAATAACTCCATTAATCTAAACAACTATCTTATCATTAAATCACTTTTATTAGAACCGGCTTTGTTTCGTATTATTTCTTGTTCAATTGTTTAATTACTCTCTTAAAGGCGAAGGGAGAGGAGTTTATTAATCAACAACATCAAAGAAATTTTAGCACTTTGTTAATAAAAATAATTGCACGTCACTCGATAAACAGACATTTCATTAAAATCAGAGGAACTTCTGCTATTTGCCGATTAAGAAAAGTGAAGAAAATACTTAATGGCTCTTTTTGTTACAACACTTCCGTTCTACTCGATTACGAATTGCTGATAGGTACACGAGCTTCGTGCTTATCGCGCCAGTGAATATTTAGAATAAAATCAAGGCCTTATGAGCACATCCGGACTCGTTAACTGCGCTTTTACGTTTCTCACCCTTTTTGCTTCTTTGTCATGGAAATAAGCCAGTACACTTGGCACAGCTAAACCTGACAAATAATAAAGTACAATCGCTCTAACATGAATCAGTTTCCTGTCCAATATAACGTTTACTTTCCCTTTTACCTCTTGTTCAAATTTCCAAAAATCTAATTAAACATTCCTCTAGCACTTGGGGACAAATTAAAGTCTGACTTTTATTATAGAAAACGGAAACGCTGAAATTTCGGTGACATAATACACTGGAATGCTTTTTCATGTGTCATTTAGTGATTTTGAAAAGTGATACTGTAAAATTCCCGCCTTGAACTACATTTCGTAACCCAGGTTTAACAGTTTTAGAATAACGAGATCGACCCGCGCGCCACGGCGAGCCTGTTATTTTTTTCTTAATGAATTTTTATAATGTGAACTGTTTAAGAAAATTCATAAAGTGTAATTATTTATATAAATTGTTTATAATAATTTTTAAGCGCAAAAACTTATTTTTTACTATTGACACATCCCCAAACATCAAATACATACATTATTAAGTATGCAAAAAAATTTTTGTGCAAAAGAAATAAAAAATGGTAAAAAATCATTTTTTTCATACTTTTTGCATTAACATTAAAACTTTATAAAACAATAATTGAAAAATCGACTCTTACAGATCTCTTTAGAATTTAGTTCTGCGTTAGAGAAAAGAAGAATTTTTTAACTTGGTTTAAAATTGCGGTCTAAAAGTCAATTAGAACCAAATTTTGTCATTTTATCCTACAGTTCTATCTAACCGGAGAATAATAACAAAAAACATAACTTTAAACATGAAAGTATAATATTTTTATTTTACAGAAACTTAAAAGGTTAATGAATTAGAAACATACAATAAAACAAAATAAAGAACTAAAAATTATTATTACTTACCAGTTTCACCATATCTACTTGGCCGAAAAGAAATCCGATGACAATCACCACGTGCATTCCAATAAAAAGAAACATCAAAACCTTAAATGACATAAATAATTATGATACTTTTAGAAAAAAAAAAATTTAAATAAGTTACAAATAAAATAAAAATAATAAAGGATTATTAATATTATTATCATTACTCACCTGTCAGAAACGAATGCCAATGTAAACAAAACATTATTTCACTCAAAACACTATAACCTTAACAACTTCACTAAAATCACTGTCACTTCTTAAACTATCACTCCTTAATTATTAGAATTTAATATATTTTCAATTTATTATTATTTCATAAAATGCAATTATTCAATAAACGAAGATTTTAAATAAATTGAAAAATAGTACAAATAAACGTCTAAACTGTGATGTTATTGCTGACAAAAAATATCGAAAATCTGCTAGCCAATCAGAAGCCCGATAAAACGCGTTACACCTCTGAAGTCAGTCGAAAGGGTTCTCGTATAGGGAAGTCAAGGCCAAAGCTAATTTCTATGTATAATTTATTTTTATAACATTTTTTGTTATTTTAGATTGCTAACATTATAAGAAATTTTATAAAATAAACTTGAAGTTACAATATTTTAATTAAAAGATTTTAATTCGTCTGCAAACAAAAAATCGAAACTGAAAACTATCGATAGTGAGGTTTGATGTCTACTGACCAATGGGAGACTCGGAAATGGAGTTACACGTCTGAAGTTAACCACAACATCCGTTCTTTTTAGAATAAGATTTGAATTTAATAAAACGCAGAAGTTACACAACTTTTTCATAAACTCATTTTTTTCATTAAATGAGTGATTAATATTTTTTTATTAAAGAATTTGTACAATTCAAAAAAATTGAAACGTCTGAGGAAAATAATAATATTTTCCTCATTGTCACAGTATTTCTCTCAATTTTTCAAGAAGAAAGAATTCCATATAAAATTCCCGAGAAATTGTAACGAAGGTATTCTACTTAAATTCTCTTTAAAATATTTTATTTCTCTTCATTGTTACAAGAATTTCAGTATATTTTTTATTGCAAGTTCTATATTGGTCTTTCCGCTAGGAAATAAAATCTTCGATAAGAAAGTTTCATGTCTGCAGATGACTTTGCTTTAAAGCATAATTTTATCTCACAGCTGGGTAAAGTTTGTTCTTCCCAGAAAAATTAGTTTCTGAAAGAAACTTTTATTCTAAGTATATATATAGAAGTTTATAAATGATGTTTTCTCAAAATGAAACGTCTATCTTCATTTTATTTTCTAAATTTTCTAAAAGGCTGATAAATTTTTATTGTTTCTTTAATCTTATAACCGCACATTGCAGAGAAATTTACACAATTAAATTCAAATTGAAAATTTAATCACACCATTTTCAATTTTTCACCCAAGCAGGTGAATTAACTGTTTCTCTAAAATGTCACAATCTGTTTTAATAATAATTCTAAAAAAGATTTTGCTTTTGAGGTAAAAGTAACTCCAACATTAGTCTTCGTTTCAAAACTAACTTTTGACGGAAATTTTTATTCATACTGCAGTAAATTTTTAAAACCTCTACTCATAGGATCCAGGCTGTTTTTTCATGCAGATGCTTGGCGTATTAGCGAAAAATTCTGCCAGAGCGGGAATATTCCAAAAGCTGAGGTGCGGGCGCATATAAAATTTGCATAAGCCAACGGAAAATTGTCGCGCATATTCTACGGGTCCATCCTCAACCAAACTAACCCCTCGGCCTCTTTCATCCTCTCTGAACCTCTTTGCGTATCCGAGATGATTATATTCGGCACATGCTTTCGGCCGTTGTGCCGTGTCGCTCAGAGAAACCATTTTCAAATATTCCGCAAAAAGTTGTCGCGAATCTCTAAGTAGATGGAAATCGTCCAGGTGCCTGCTTTATGAGTTTTCACGGAAAATTTTAATGGATTTCACTAGCAGTTTTTGTCACCAAAAGCTATTTGTTTCTTCCTTTGAGTATAATTCGCACATCTACTGCTAATTTTTCCAGGAATTGTAATATTAGTTGAAGGTTTTTTTTAACAATTATATTCTAGAGTCAAATAAAATAACTTTTGTAATTATACCGTGAACCTTGATTAATTAGGGATATTAATAATTTTTTGTGCGCTGATAACGAATATTATAATGAAAATTGTCGCAAATTTGATTTTCTTGGTAAAAATCATAAAAAACCTAAAACATAATGGTTTTTGACATACATCTCAAGAAATACGCAAAATTTGGAAAAATACTTTTAACAGAAGTTGTGAGTCTAATTCAAATACATATTTTATGTTTCGTACGTTTTTTCAAAATAATCAATAGTTTCGAAGAAAAATGCAAAAAACTGTCAATCACCGTAAACATACAGTCTATACTTACATTAATACGCAATACAGGGGGGTTAGATAATATTGACAGTTTCCCTCCGAACTAGTTATTTTGAAACTTGGTATCTTTACGTATTTTGATGTTCTGATTACGAAAATGATAATGGAAATTTGCGCAAATTAGATTATCATGGTGAAAACCATAAAAAACACCACAAAATCAATATTTTTTGCATTTAACTATTAAAATACGCAAAATTTGGAACAATACTTTTCACAAACGTTGTTGGTCTACTTAAAATACACATTTTATGTTTTTAACTTTTTTTTAAAAACTTTAATAGTTTTCGAGAAAAATCCAAAAAACTGTCAACCACCATAAACACAGTTTAAACTGACATTAATACGAAATACAGTGGGGTTGGGATATCATTGTCAGTTTCACTCTAAACCAATTTTTTTGATACTTGGTATCCCTACGTATTTTTATGCGCTGATTACGAAAATGATATTAAAAATTGGCGTAAATTAGATTATCATGGTAAAAACCATAAAAAACACCATAAAGTCATGATTTTTTGCATTTAACTGTTAAAATACGCAAAATTTGGAAAAATACTTTTAACAAAACTTGTTGGTCTAATTGAAATACTCATTTTGTGTATCTCACTTATTTTAAAAAAAATAATAGTTTTCGAGAAAAATGACAAAAACTGTCAAACATCATAAACACAGTCTATATTTACATTTAATACGAAATACAGTGCGGTGGGTACCATAAAATCATTATTTTTTGCATTTAACTGTTAAAATACGCAGAATATGGAAAAATACTTTTTACAAAAGTTGTTGGTCTACTTAAAATACACATTTTATGTTTCTTACTTTCTTTTAAAAAAATTAATAGTTTTCGAGAAAAATGCAAAAAACTGTCAACCACCGTAAACACCATCTATACTTATATTAATACGAAATACAGTGGGATTGGGGTACCAATGTCAGTTTTACTTCGAAATAATTTTTTTTAAACTTGGTATCCGTACGTATTTTAATGCGCTGATTACAAAAATAATAATGAAAATTGGCTCAAATTAGATTATCATAGTTAAAACCATAAAAAACACAATCAAATTATAATTTTTTGCATTTTACTCTTAAAATACGCAAAATTTGGAAAAATACTTTTTACAAAAGTTGTTGGTCTAATCAAAATACACATTTTATGTTTCTTACTTTTTTTCAAAAAAATCAAGTTTCCGAGAAAAATGCAAAAAACTGTCAACCACCGTAAATACAGTCTATACTTACATTATTACGAAATACAGTGGGAGAATACACTAAGAATCGTGTGTTTTTTTGCAATTTTATATGTACACAATTCTATTTATACACAATTCGCAATATACATTCAATTGTTTAAACAATTTTAATTTGCTTAAATACATTTTTATATACTTTTTGTTTAATTAAATATCTTAAAATCTTACAACTTTTTAAATAGAGAAGGGAAAATTAATCTAATTAATTTAATTTAATTGATTGTTTAACCTGTTGTGGTCACCCGGGGTGTAGGACACCCCAGGACTACTTTGCGTTCAATGTCTTTGAAACCACACATAAAAACCTTTAATCTTCAAAATAAATATACTTTTTGCATAATACATGGCATATATGGATATATCATAAAGAAGTAGAATGACAGCGTTTTCGCGGCCTGGGGTGCGGAAAACCCCATGTGACCATTTATAGGTGTGACCACTACGGGTTAAACAATTAAAATTATTTGAAATCAACTTTTTAATAAATTCAGCTAAAATCATGTGGTTTTTTACAATTTTCATTAAAGAATTATACAGAACTTATTTATTCATTTTTCACAATATACATTCAATCAAAATCAATAAATAAATAAATAAAGTGAAGAAATTTAAAAAAAACTTCCTCTATGAGTTATTAAAAATTAACGAGTTAAACCCTTAAAATATGCGAAAAATAAATTGTTTATGCAAATATAAATTATTTAAACAATTAAAAACTATTGAAAATTTTCAGACGGAAAAATTCGTGATTTTTCTTTAAGGCCAGGTTCCTCCAAAAAACGTGTTTTTTTCAAAGAGCCTTTTTCGATAAAATTATGAACAAATATTCCGACTTTTTTAAAAAAGTACTTTTTTCCATGTATTTCTAAAGTGAAAATAGGGAGTGCAAGCGGCATCCCTTAATATTGTTAGATCAAAAAAAAAAAAAAAAAAAAAAAACCTAATAGGTAGGAATGAACGATTAAATTGAGTCAAATAATTAAACAGAAAATTAGATATATTTAAAACTCAATAGAACAGATAAATACAGAAAGATTCGTTGTGTATAGACGACGGTCGGGTCGACACTGATTGTCCCTTGAAAGCGTCCCAAGGGTTTGCAATTATCCCTCTCTGAAGGAGAGGTAAGAAAAGTTATAAACAGTTTGTTGTTAGAAACAAGATGTTGGCAGATTTGGCTACCTAGGCGACGAGGAACCGAACGGCTCCGGTTAATCCTCTAAATTGTTTTATTTGCGCTCTTCCTGATCAGAAATATCTAATCTGAAGGGACCTTGAAAGAACTCTTTTTTGTCTCATTGGAAAGAAAGTGAAAATATATAAATTCTAAAAATATTTCAGTTCGAAAATATAAAAACTAAGAAAAGTAGAAATCAAGATTATAAAATATTCCCTACAAGATGTAATTTTTTTCCATTTGTAGTCGATTTCCCTGCGACTTTAAACGATTTTTAGAATTTTTCTTTTTTTGAACACCCTAGAGTGTATAGGTTGCTTTTATGGTGATTTCTAGTTTTTTGCATTTTTCTCGTAAACTGATCGGTTTTAGCGAAAAATGATTTTTAAATTAAATGTGTACCTTAACGAGACCTACAACTTTTTCCAAAAACATTTTTTACATTTTTTATGGCCGATCAAATCCTGATGGTGACACACAACAGAATCTAAATTTTTTTTGTTTTTATGTTCGTTGAAACGTTTCTATAGAGTACGTTTTGTTTTACCGATCTATAAAGCCGAACAATCTTTACAATAAAACTTATAAACCACGTTTGTACAATTCCGTTTTTTCATAGCATCTTTCCCCAATTTTTACAATAGAATTTATATTTTTTTTTTTAATAAAGGAATTGAATAAACTTGATATTCTTTTAAAACATTTGACATTTTAATAAAATATGATTTGTTAAACGGTAAACAAATTGTGGGGTGCTCTAAATGTGCGAACAGTAATGTACGAACTCATTAAATTGTTTAAACAATTTATTATTATTAATTTTACAGTATATGTAAAATAATCATCGAGACTTCTACTTTTTTCCCAATCGTGCAAAATTTGATGAGCAAAACAACTAATTCTCAATAGAAACTAGAAATTATTATATTCACAATTGTTCAAACAATTTATTGTTGTTAAACTTTCCAATATATTGAACATTAGGCTAGAAACTTGTATTCTTTTTTTAGTTGTGCAATGTTTTATAGGCAGAACAACTAATTATAAAAATGTACAAGTTTGTTTATATAATCTATTATTGTAAATCTTCTAGTTTAACTTTTTCTTAAAGTTAGAAATGTTTAGTCTATATTTCTCTATTTTCTTAACTTTTAAAAAATTATGCGAAAATTTCTAGTTTTTTCCTATAATTACAAAACATTGCCCAACTAAAAAAAAACAAATAGAAATTCAAAATTTTAGTAACGTCTGGACTCCGGAACCAAGGTTTTGAAAAAACAAAGGGATGAAGGGTATCCCAGCAAGAAGGCCAACATTGAAAAGAATGTAAAAATTTTAATATTTTTGAATCCTTTTGTCGACCTTCTTTTTTAATTCGTCTGTAGCAACCGAAAGCAGTCAAATTAAATTTCTGGCAGTACCATTTTAAAAATTGCTTTAAGTAGTTTTCATCCATATTTTTCCATGTTTTGCTGAATTTTACTTTACCGTACTTGTTTGTGTTTTAAATAATTATTCTTGCAATTGTCGATAAAAAAGGTAGAAAAGCAGATTGTATATCACTACATGCGTATAGACACAGCGAATTGAGTTGTTCCTCGTCGTGAAAAAATTATGTTTTGAGTAGCAGCAAGAAAATGTTGACGTAGTGGGGTTGCAATCTATTAGGATTTTTGCAAAATACAAAGAGTCTATAGGACAAGCTGCAGACATTTTTTTTCACTGTCTAGTACACTTTCTGTATCAGAATCACTTTTCTTTAGATTTTCGTAATTGCATTCAATATCAAAAATATCTGTGTGATTTGTATTTGCACTTTGGGTAAAATAATATTTAGCCATTTGTTCGAGCAATATAAAAGTACACTTTTGTTCATAAATGGAAAGAACACACTGAACGTGAACTGCGGTACGAACGAAATTAAACTCATTGTTTTGATTTTGTATAATTGTCTATACCCATAAAATTATTTGTCAATACAATACAACTACGTTTGCCTGTATATGAGTAAATACTGAAACATTCAAATATTTTCTTTTGATTAAATTCTTTTGATTATGCATACGCTATAGTTATTCAAAATAATTCTAGGAATTAAGTTAAAAATCATTTCATTGATATAAAAAATTCACTGTGGACCAAATGGTCCGTTAACCTACGCTATGTAATTTTTTTCTAATCTAACAGAAGGGTTAATAGTCTGATTTAAAAACCTTTTATTTATTCATTAAAATTGTTTCCATTCCTATTCTAAACAGAATTTAATAGTTTTAAAACTTCTGGCTAGTTTTATAGTAGTTAAGTTAATTTGGTATAAAATGCGGTTGTTTTTAGGAGAAAATGTGGTTGTCATCTTTTTTGATTGAAAATATTCATTATTTATCAGACAAGTAAAAATTTTTTACACAGATGCAACAAATTTATAAAATGTTAAACTATGCAATTTCTATTTTAATAATATCTATCCTATATATTTATCTATTCGTAAAATTTATAATTTATAAAATGGAATTTGTGAACTTACATATCTCATATTGTTTAATACACAGGGAAAATTTTAAAAAACCTGACTAAGGTTGTCATCTGGATCGTGAGACCTCGTCTTATATAATTTACTAGCCTTCCCTCCTTCGAGACAATGTGATATGCGCTCCTAGCGGCCAATAGTTAAAGCTACTGTGATGTACCGCGAGGTTTCTCCTAAGCCCCTTTCTCTCTTTAATCTATGGTTTATATCTTGGTAGTAACATTAGATATTGTAAACAGCAGAAATATGCAGACAATTTTAAATTTTACCTTTCCGGATCATTGTCTTTCTTATAAGATTTGATTAGAATGATGCAGGTTGACATTAATTTGCTGGCAGATTGGGCGAAACTGAATGGTCTTATTCTTAATGCAGAAAACACAAAAGGCATAATTTTTGGTCATTGTAGCAATTCTTCTGATTCTTTCTTAAGCTCTGTTCCCGCCCTTAATATTAAGGGGATACGTATTGACTTTGTTGAAATAATTAAAGATCTAGAAATGTTACTGGACGAATCGCTGTCCAGGGAGGAGCATGTTCATAGTATTTGTCGTGAAATCTATATGATTATCAGCTATGTTATAGTTAAATTTAAATATGTTTGTATATAAGATAGTATCACTTTAGGCGAGCCGATAAGGTTTTAGCGGGAACTAGGAAAAGAGGAGGTAAATAGAGGGCTGAGGTCTGGAGTGAGAAGGCAGAGCGAGATCGGATCTTAAAGTTAGAAGGTCGATCTCAGATTGTCGGTCTTCCTGCAAGACGATATAATTTTAAAGTTGCATTCGGTTAATGGTTATTGTTGCGAAAAACGAAAATCCGAACGGTATTAATCTTTTTATTCTGTTTATATGAGTGTCAGAGTTTTATTTAAATAAACTTGATATGTAAAAAGTGATATGCACTTTATTTAGTGTGAATTCCAAAATTTCCAACAGCCAATTGTATAAAAACAGAAAATTATTTTTTTACCTTGACTTGTCTCCTTCTATGCAGGATAAAACTGAAAATTTGTTATGGTAATGTACTCAATTTAAAATTGAAAAACTGTGAAAAAATATGGACTTCTACTGCGCTGGGGATCGAGCCCAGGTCTTTTCAATTGCCGGTCGAATGCTCTAACATTGAGCTACGCAGGTTCACTAGTCATATTTTCTTACAGTCTTTTTCACCTATATCGGTGTCATATTAGTTTTAACTATTTCAAATTTTCCCTGAATTTTTGACGTCAAACTTATTGGTAACATTAGAGGTAACATTCACTTGGGTTTGTGAACTAGAAACCTGCTTGATCGACACGTTTGAAAATTCAGAGATATGTTGATTTCCACCCAGATTACTCAGATAATTAATTTAAAATTGAAAAACTGTGAAAAAATATACAAGAACCCAGGTCTTTTCAATTGCCGGTCGATTATTTGATGTTTGTCCTGTGTATTCAGAATATCATGTGGAGTAACTTTGAGAATCTAAACCAAATGATAGTTTAAAATTTATGTTTAAAAGATTATTTCAAGCAAAAGGCCAGACTTTGAATACATTGATTTTTAAATTAGCGAGAGTGTCTTATTTCGCCTTACTCATTATTAATATAGGGGAATCTTGACTTGCACTTGACTCTTGCACATAAAATTTTAAAATCGAAAGAAACAAATCTCTATTGTTATTAATTAAAAAAATATATATTTAAGCTCATATAATTATATCATTTAAAGTAAACTCGTCTATTTATTCGATTGGTCTCTTTCCAGCAACAGTTATTTAATTAAAACTTGACAAAATAGAGGAATTATACTGACAAAATGCGATGAAGAAAAAAGACATGTCGTTATCTGTTTAGAAGAGCCTGACAGTCAACAAAGACGTTTGTTCCGATCGCAGGTGTTTCTCGGAGAATAGATAATACAGGATTAGAATTGAGAATACTCCTTGTTTCCACCTAGCGTGAAAATCACCTAAGCGTCGTGCAAATCTCAGAATCACCCTACTTGGCATGTTTCCTAGATTACATTTGTCTACGGACCTGCAAAAATGAGACAGTAAAAACTAGGCAGATTTCCTTGATTTCAAAGACGAATGAATGTAAAGTAAAATATTAAGTTACGACCAAGCTCAAGAAAGGCGTAAATCTAGAATGGCTGTCCCAAATGAACTCGTTGATTAATAACTTGTGAGGAGTATTTAATCTTCACTGGTCCTGGAACATTGTGGTGGTGGATATGACTGCGCGCCTTGGTTGGCGCATTCATATCTTTACTTCTTCCATTGTTATAACTGTCTGTTCTGGAAAAAGCCACTAAAGAATAAGGACAGAAGAGAAGTATTTATTTTTCTCGACGCATATTTGTACACCGAGATATTGATATATTTTTGTAATATTATGAAATGTGATTTTTTACTTTAGACGCGTTCCAAAAGTCGCGTTCAAGCTTTAAATTAATATCGAAAATAGAGTTAAAATACCTGAGAATATTTTCGGGAAATTTGATTTTCGGTATATTGAATATTCAGAAAAAAAGTTTTCGGGAATTTGGACATTCAGGAAAAACATCTTGGGAAAGAAGGTATTGGGAAATTTAGATATTCGGGAAATTTGACTTTCGGGATATTGGCCTTCGGGTTTTTGGATTCGGGAATTTGACTGGGAATCATAGATTCCGTTTTTACCAATGTAAAAGTTGATATAGGTAAAAACGGAATCTATATGTAAGCGAGCACATATCTATAAAGACATAGATAATAGAGATCAGTGTGGATCAGTGAACGTGCCATTTTCTGGTTTTTCCATATTGATTTATTGTTTCGTTACTGGTGACGTGCAAAAGTGATTATTTCTCGGGATAAACAAACATGAAGTGTACATCTACTCGGAAGTTCAAAATTCGAAAATATCCGATTATTCAAAGTATTGTAGAAAATTTTAAACAACAAATCTAAATATACTGATAATTTTTAAGTATTATTTTATATATTTGAATTTGATGCTAAGCGACAAAGCTAGATGAAATCAGACGATAATTCTGCATCATCTTTTAATCACGGTGCTCTATAAGCTGAGATAGGTTTGACGAAAATGTCAACAGAAATGGCCCACGGGGTTTGATTTGTACTTATTTATAGCTTCAAAATCCATTTTAAATGAAATCTTACCCGTTCCCTTTCTCAAGATATACGTAAAAATATTTTCACTTTTGTAAAAAGTAAACTTCCAAAGGCACCAGAGCATCAATCTTCTTAAAACTGTTTGGACTTACGTGCTGACTACGAAATTGATAGAAAAAATTGGCAGCTAGTTAATTTTCATGGTAAGAACAATAAAAAAAATCTAAAAATAAACTTTTTTTACATTTATAACAATAAATATTAAAAAAATTTTAAAATATTGTAAGCAAAAGTCTTAGTTTATAAAAAATAAATACTATTCTTACGTATATTGATGCGCTAATTACAAAAATTTAAAAGAAAATTAAGAACTAGCATATTTTCAGAGAAAAAACCATTAAGTTAATAATTTTTATTCAAAGAAAAGGCAAAGGACTTTAATTTATATTTATTTATCAATCCTAGTGTAGGATCAGATGGCCGATCTTTTTTTCTTCTGAAAAAAAGTTGTAGCTTTTTTAGTATTCTTATTAAATAAAAAACACTGAGATTTTTAAAAATGAAAAATTTTAACATTTTTTCACTTCAACTCGCGATAGTTTGGCCAATTTTGAGAATTTTTCAATAAAACCAGAAGGAAATTGTAGATTATAATATTCTAAAAGTACAAGTAAAAACAAAAAGTTTTTATTTTTATACTCAAAAAAATTAATAATTTTTCCCGAGATATTGAAAAAATTGTGCATGCCAAACTTTGAACAATTCATTTAACGGGCGAAAGTTATGGCAAATTATTGTTATGATGAAAAACGTGTTCATTAAGATAAAAAAAAGTTTTTTAGAAAATTTCAGGAAATTCGTACTACTGGTTCAAAAGATATTAACACATTTATATTTTATTGCGCCTCGCTCGACTTGACTCCACGCACGACGGACAAAATGAACAGGTAAACTTTGAACAGCGCGGCGCTATAAAATATAAACATGTTAATATCTTTTGAACCAGAAGTACGATTTTCCTGAAATTTTTCAAATAACTTCTTTTTATCTCAATGAACACGTTTTTTATAATAACAATATATTACCATAACTTTCGCCCGTTCAACGAACGGCTCAAAGTTTGATATTCACAATTTTTTCAATATCTCGGGAAAAAATTATTAATTATTTTGTTTATAAAAATCAGAAGTTTTTGTTTCTACTCTACTTTTAAAATATTATAATCTTCAATTTCCTTTTGGTTTTATGAAAAAATTCCCAAAATTAACCAAATTATCACGAGTTGAAGGGAAATAATGTTAAAATTTTTTTACTTTTTGAAATTTCAATTTTATTTATTTATTAAGAATACTATAAAAGCTACTACTTTTTTTTTAGCAGAAAAAAAGATCAGCCTTTTGTTCCTACAAAAGGATTAATAATTAATATTATAATTAAGAATAGTCGGTCAATAGGGTTTGTGGACAATACTTTTCAGGCAGAATTCCCACGTAACACCTTATGGAATCTGCACCCTCAATTGTTTTGTCCAAATTCCGAGCCCTGCATATTCTAAGATGAAAATTGCACTTTAATGCTTATATAATAGTTTTATTCCTTAGAAAATTACCTGGAAAACAAGCATAGGAACTTTAAAAAATCATTGTTATTTCGTCAGAAATTTGAATTTCTGTGAAACTGTGAAAATTCTAGTTTTTTAAATATATTTCAATGAAAAATGGACTAAATCACTTCACTCAGGTCTTATTGTCTTCAAAATTTTATCTTCTTTTAGGAAATAAAAATAAATTTTTTTTAATAATTATACTTTGAACGCTTTATAGAGTTTTTCAATTCTTAAAAAATGGGTGGACTGACAAATTCGGCCGGTACTGTACAATGTATTATTTATTTTTCTGGTTAGGTGAAAAATTCGTTTTCTTATACTCAATTAAAAAAATCATTTTGATTTAAATAAAAATGTAATCTAAAATCTTATAGATAATGAAAATCTTTTGCTATTAATTTAATACCACATCTTCACATTAGTTGTATAAAAGAAAACTTTTCCAAAGTAATTAGGCGCCTACAGTGTCCAGGAGCGGCGACTTGTAAATTTTTGCCATCTGCAAACTTAATAATGACCGAGGAGGAGGGGAGAGAGAAATAAAACAATAATAAATTAAAGAGTTTCTTAATTAGCGTAATTATTGTAACTCAAAAGTTGACAATTTCATTTGATTTCGAGTACATTTTCGGAAAAAATAACCAAATAATCAAAATAATATAAAATTTGTAATCAAATCATTAGAAGTTAAAAAAGAAATTAAAAATTCACGAACCTAATTAAAATTTGAGAAAAATAATTGAAAAATTATTAAAATATTGAAAATTTGAAGAACAAAAATCATATTTTTTCAAATAATTGAAAAATGTCGAAAAAATTTGAACTTAGGAAAAATAATTACAACATTATAGAAATAATCGTAAATTTAAGAAAATATAATGGAAATTTGAGAGAAATAATTGAAATTTTCGAAATTAGTTAACAAATATTCCCAATAATAAAAAATTTGTGAAAATCATTGCAAATGAATAAAATTAATTAAAAATTTACGAACGTAATAAAAATTTGAGAAAAATAATTGAACAATGATTAATATATCTATTAAAAAGGTGGAGAAAATAATGGCAAAAGTATAAGAGAAAATGAAAATTGAAAAAGATAATTGAACATAAGATAAATAATTGAAAATTTAGGAATTTAACTGAAAAATGAGTAGTGGGAATAATTAAAAATTGAAGAAATTGATTTCAAAATGATAAGAATAGTAATTGAAAATTGAAGAAAAATGATAAAAATAATCGTTAATTGAAGAAAATAATGGAAATTTGAGAGAAATTATTGGAATTTTCGGAATTAATCAACAAATAATCAAAATAATATAAAATTTGTAAAAATCATTGCAATTTAACAAAAAAAATAATTATTAATTGTCGACAGTTATTTGGAATATGAGAAAAATAATTGATAAATAAGATAAAATAATTGAAAATTTAGGTATTGAATTGAGAAATGAATAATGAGATTAATAAAAAAATTGAAGAAATTGATTTCAAAATGGTAACAAAAATAATTGGAATTTAAAGAAAATTAGTAAAATTTGAGAAAAAAAAATTTTAAAGTCTTGAAAATTTATTGAAAAGTAATGAAACTATTAAAAAATTTGAGACAATATTTGCAAAGTAATAAAACTAATTTAAAAACTGAAGACATGGATTGGAAAATGGTGAAATTAATAATTAAAAAAATTAAATTAATTAATTAATAAATTAATGAATGAAATTAATTTAATAATTAATTAAATAATTAATTAATTAAGGAAAATTATTAAAATTTAAGAAATATATTTTAAAATCTAGGAAATTAATTGAAGAGTAATAAACATAATAAAAAATTCGAGAGAATATTTGCAAAGTAATAAAAATAATTAGAAATTGAAGAAAATATTGTAAGTTTTTGAGAAATAATTTAAAAAATTACAACATATATTTGTAATGAAAGAAAATAATTTTAGGATCATAAAAATAATTGTTTATGGTAAAAATAAGTAGAAGTTGTGATAAATTAAAAAAAAATTCAAAATTCATTAAAAAATAATTGAATATGAGAAAATATATTGGAAAAATAATAGAAATAAAATCGCAAATTGAAGAAAATAATGGAAATTTGATATAAATAATTGAAATATTTTATATTACATTGAAACGTGGATACAGTAACTTACATTTGAGATAATAAATAAAAATGTAGGAAATTAATTAAAAAATATAAATTGCAAATATATAAAAGAAAATGAAAATTGAAAAAAAAATTTAAAAATGAGATAAATAATTGAGAATTGTAAAAATTGATTGCAAAATGATAATAATAATATTTGAAATTGAAGAAAATTATTAAAATTTGAGAAAAATATTTTGAAGTCTAGGAAATTAATTAAAGAATAATGAAAATATTATAAAATTGGAGAAAATATTTGTAAAGTAATAAAAATAATTTAAAATTGAAGAAAATAATTTTAGTTTATGAAAAATAATTGAAAAAATTTCAACCAATAAGTATTTGTAATATAAGAAAATAATTGCAGAATGATGAAAATAATTGAAAATTGAAAAATTAACTGGAATTAGAAATAAATAATAAAAAAATTAGAAAATTATTAAAAAAATAATTGAAAATGAAAAAAAGTAGGTAATTTAAACTTAATTGAAAAATAAATTTAATAATAAAGTAATTGATTAAAATAATTGTATATTGAAGAAAATAATAAACATTTGTAAAAAATAATTTTAAAAATTACAGAATATATTTGAGGTAAACAAGACTACAATTATTATATATTATAATTCTTCAAACTTCAATTAATTTGAAATTACATTGATTAAAATTGTAATTAATCCACTCTTTGACATTAGTAAATTTAAAATTATTTAAAAATTTCTTTAATTTTTAAGAGTTCTTTTCTTTTATGATTTCAATTATATTTGCTACAATTCTCAATTATTTTTATCATTTCTCAACATTTTTCTTCAATTTAATTTTCATTTTTTTCCTCTAATTTTAAATTCAATTTTCGCAAGTTTCAATTCTTTTCTTTAATTTTTCTAAATACAAATTTTTCAGTTTTAATTATTTTCTTCAATATCAAATTAGTTAAATTATTTATTAATTAATTTTCAACTTCTTTCGTCATTTTTCAATTAATTTTTCAAAATATGTTTTTTTTTTAATTTTAATCATTTTCTTCGAATTGTAAATTCATTTATCCACATTCTTCTTAAGAAATTTTTTTTTGTCAGTTATTTTGACATATGGAATTCTATTAGGCTATTTTTTTGCTCTATGGAATTTTCAGACGTACCATACACAAGTCGCCGCCCCTGACAGTGTCTTCTATTCATTTAAGCTAACTAGTTGAAATTAAAAATAATGTATTTTAACAAATTTCTTTTGAGCGGAAACACGCTTCATTCTTTATTTTGAGAATAAGAACAAGTCAAAGAGAATAAATTGTCATGAAAAACCATACAAATTTTTCTGAGTTTTAATGGTTTTTGCTCTGAAAATATGCTAATTCTAAAGTTTCTTTACTATTTTCGTAATTAGCGCATCAATATACGTAAGTATAGTATTTATTTTTTATAAAATAAGACTTTTGTTTAAAATATTTTTAAAAATTTTTAATATTTATTGTTATAAATATAAAAACAGTTAATTTTTTAGGTTTTTTTATTGTTCTTACCATGAAAATTAACTAGCGGTTTATTTTTTCTATAAATTTCGTAGTCAGCGCACCAAAATACGTAAGTCCACGCAGTTTTAAGAAGATTTCAGGACTGGTGCCTTTGGAACTTTACATTTTAACAAAAATGAAAATATTTTTACGTATATCTTGAGAAAGAGAACAGGTAAGATTTTATTTAAAACTGATTTTGAAGCTATAAATAAGTACAAATCAAACGCCGTTGGCCGTTTCTGTCAGGATTTTTGTCAAACCTATCTCGGCTTCTAGAGCACCGTGTACTTTGAACGACAAACTTCAATTTAGTTTTGCGTGCTAGAGTCCCCATTAATAATAATTCATGTATAGAGTAAATGTTAAATGAATTCTAACATTGCTCACTGACCTCTTGATACAATTAAAAATAAACTTTTAATTATTATAAGTTAAAAGTATGTTATTTAATGTACCTAAACTTCATTTGCATATTTTATTGCGATTATTTCTAGTGAAAATCGTCTATTGATTAAATTGTTTTCAAATGAATTCATCCTGAAATGAGGAAAGTGTAAATATAGCCGTAAAATGTCGCTCTTACTTTCAGATTAAGTGCAGATAATCGATTCATCTAATTCTTCTTTGGTTTCAATAAAAAGAGAAAAATCGGACCCTCAGGTTGCACACAGCGTTGACAGAATTGAAACCATAAAACAATCGAGATGCTCTGGAGTGTAGACGAGACAATTGGAGAATGAAAGAAGTGGTATTGATTCGAGCCACTGTGGTTTCTGAGTTCAATCCTCTTCCCGCGTTCTTTTACTGTGATGATACCGTAAAATGGACCACCTAAGCTTTCCTCTTGTTCTATAGCTTTCATAACTCTATCCACTTTTCTCCACGAGTACCTATTTCACCAGGGATTCTGAACACCCCTTTTTCACAGCGGAAAACAAACAATTAAAAGACCAAGAGATAAAGTCCGCGTTGTCATTACGTTTCGCTATTGTAACCAGCTACCCATAAAATTTAAAGAGTGGATTAAAGGTCTCCGAGCTTGGAAATTCTCTAGGAGTACAATCGAGACGAAACCACAGTGTGATGAACTTTAATATCTCCAATTCCCATGGTCTAGCCATTACGCATTTCTGATTAGTTAAGGGTGTTCCTTTTTTTTCTATCTGAAAAAGGTTTTTTCTGTTAGATAAAATGGAAAAACGCTTTTCATGAAAGGGCAATGTCACTTAGCCATTACCTCTTCAATAGGCTTTCTAAAATCCATTTCCCAATGCAAATTTAAAATTTAAGATGGAGTAGATAATTGACACGCTTTCAAAGTCGAAAGAAATAAAGAGAACGAATTTCCGTTTAAGTCGCATAGGTTACCAAAGAACGTTTAAATGTAAATAATAAAAGCAGTCGTAAAAGAAAGCGCAAGAGATCGTGAAATCATCTAAGGCGGAATAGTACAGTGAGAAGGAGGCAGTAAAGATGCAGGAATATTCGCAAGATTACCTCTAAACTGAAGTTGGAGGTTCTCGGTCTCTTCGTAATGTTAAAAGTAGAAACGAGTAAAGGA